>CM033029.1:1461849-1916849 GCA_019207045.1 Branchiostoma floridae x Branchiostoma belcheri | reverse complement strand
TTACAGGGTAGGTATTCCAAACGAAGAAATTGCAATGTATTATCATTCATATCGGTGTCTTGTAGTACAACAATTTTTTTTTTCATTTTCTCGTCGAAAACGTGCAACCCACCCCATGCTTTTATTTGACTATCTTTAAACTTTTATCGTTACATTATTCCAGACTTCTACCAGAGCTTCTGTGGCTGGGGTCCACCCCCCGTGTACGTGTCGATGGCACAGGTCTTGGAGATCTACTTCCGCAGTGATGAAATCGAATCAGGAGTTGGTTTCAAATTTCGTTACTACCAACAGGACAAGTCTGAGGACGGTAGGTTTGAAGCTTTATCTTTTTCCCATAAGGTGGGTTCACACTGCGTGTGTATATATTCAAGTCCGTATGAGGTCCGTATGGAAGTCTTAGGCTCCACCAGGTTCGACGGGTAGTTGGAAAATAAGATAACATGCCAGACGAGTTAGCTGGGTCGCAAACCATACTCCTCGGCAAGCTTACTTATCTGTATGATATCTGTCCGTATTTGTCCAAAATCTATTATTTTCCCAGTGACCCGTGGAGCCTGGTACAGGCTAAGACTTCCATACGGACCTCATACGGACTTGAATATAAACGTATGTGTGAACCCACCTTTAGGCTCCGTTCACGCTTGTTCATGTACTCAAGTCCGTATGAGTTGCGTACTGACATTCCGATTGGCTTAAAGGTGGGTTTACACCTGCGTATATTTTCATGCCGCATGAGTTCCGTTTTGACATTTTTCGACATTTTGACTAATTTCTTCAATACGCGGCCGCACGCACAAGTCGCACCTCAAACGCATCTGAATCGTTTCTAGAAAGTTTCACGTGCGCAGGCAAACGAAAACATACGCCCAGTTCGCCTGATAGTTTTGGACATGCACAAAACTATCATTCGTACGCAGTTTGGTGGCCAAAACGTCATGGATGCACAATACAGTGGTCCCACGACGGTCGATTGCGCTATGAAGACGCTACATGTTTGCGCTTTATACGCAGTAATACGCGGATATCGCGGTATTGCGAGTACATAGCGTTCTTACAGCGCAGACACAACGCACCATGAGCGACCGTATAACGAATGCAAACATAGATCACGATTTAGTACCGTGCGTTCTGCGATCGGGTTGCGCATACTACGCGTACTGATAGCGTGATCGACGCACACTCCAGATTTGGAATAAATACGAAGGTGCATCTGAGTCCAGACAAACAAAATCATATCAAGATGGCAGATCCAGGCCAGGACCGACGAATTTGTACCGGGGGCATGTAGAGATGGTCACAACTTGCAGGACACCATGAATGTAACTGGTCCCAACCAAGCCTGCAGGGAAGGGAAGATGTAAAGGAACCTGCTCAAGCACTGCATCAATTTGTGTGAGACACGTGCCATTATGTGTAACAGATGGTTGACTTTATTTGTTGATAATAGTACTTTTTTGTGTGTAGAACCACATGATATAAATGTGCAATATAGAGCCATATTACAACTTTGAAAGAGGGCGTAAGGTTTCATAATTGTTTAATTTACGTGTTTGGTAAAGATCTTGAATACGTTATGTGGTGTGTATGAGTGTGATATTTATAGTAGTTGAAATACTAAGATGATAGGGAAGTCATTAAGGACAAAGTGAAAACAAACACAATCTTAACAGTGCACATAATCTTTTAAGGTAAATGATGGCCCACATTACTGTAAAAGTACAGTGTCACTGCTTCACTGCTTCGCAAATAAATAAAAAAACCTCTTCACTGTTTACTTGTCAATGTTCAACTTGCACTGCCTGTAAACAAAAGCATACGTAGTACAAAGTGTTCCTCTAACAAAAATACTCTATTGGCAATGCTCGCAAACAAAAAGTATATGTACCAGAAACTGTTCCTCTGACACAGCTGAAATGCGTTTGGAATGCAGTTAGCACCAGGTGCGTCAGGCATGCGGACGGTAGACGTTGTGTGCGTCCAGAATACGCCCAACATACGTACCCCATGCGCAGCTATTCGAAGTACAGAAAAATCTGTTGCGCATTTCAGTTGCAATCATACGCACCTCATGCGAAATGGAAACGCTGAAGTCGTAATTCAAACGCCAGATCGGCTCGACGTACAATTTAATTTATTCCAAAAAAATTCCAAATGTTGGGCGTTCGGCCGCGTATTGACAAAGTTTCATGCGGAATATATGCGCACTTGAAAATATACGCAGGTGTAAACCCACCTTTAGGTTTATCTATGAATGATTTATTTCGGAAGAACCTTGTCACATACATAGCAAACATACCGGTGTGACAGCGATCTCGCCCCCCCCCGCCCGGTGGGCGAGATCGCTAGCGTTTTCGCCCCCCTCTGGCGTTTTCGCCCCCCCTCCAATCCCAGCGTTTTCGCCCCCCCTAGGGATATCCTTCCCGTTTTCTAGAGTGTTCGGTTGAATCTTAATCCTATTGCTGTGATAATGATTAGCACTGTCTTGTTACCTACTTTTGTGTATATATATATATATATATATATATATATATATATATATATATATACTTTTGTATATATTTACCTACCTTTTTACATAGCCTTAAGATACTTAACTTGCAGCTTGTTAATGCATATTAATCGAGCTACCTGGAACAATATGGTACTTGGATGTAACGTATATAGTGTGTTACCTGGTATCTATATATACGTGACACCTTAGTATGTTAAGATGAGATACAGTACCTGTGAAGCCGATCCTACCTGGTTGGGTGCAAGCTGAGTTGTAACAAAACTGGTAAATATTTGCCAATCAGCACAGAGGTATACACACCTGTCTATGAGTTGAAACAAATTGTGCTGTTCAAAACTTACAGCTAAATACATCCTTATCAACATACATGTACAGGTAAGCACACCTGTTCCTCTGCTGTTAGAATACTAACAGGTAAATACACATACTAACAGGTAAATACACACTTGTCATTAACAGCTATGCGCACCTGTTCCTCTCCTTTTCTTAATTCAGGACAAAATGTCATCATAAAATGCAGGTAAACGAAAGTATCTGCACACGTGTTAACTCAAACGTGTCAATTACAGCTTCATTTGCATAATGAATGAGACTAGATGACACTATAAATCTGCAAGAGCTAAAAATATTTAATGGAGGTATGATGTGATTTGTACGAAGCAAAAGTAATGTAACTTATAGGTTTATTGGAGATGCAAATCACTAGAAGGATGCAAATCACTGGAAATCCCTCGCGATTTCGCCCCAAGAGGGTAAGGGGGGGCCAAATCACTAGCGATTTCGCCCCGTGAGGGGGGGGGGGCGATATCGCTAGCGATTTCGCCCCGGGGGGGGGGGGCGATATCACTAGCGATTTCGCCCCGGGAGGGGGGGGCGAAATCACCAGAGGGGGGCGAGATGGGGGGGGGGCGAAATCGCTAGTGATCCTGCCCCGGGGGGGGGGCGAAAACACTAGTGATTTTGCCCCCGGGGGGGCGATATCACGGGGGGGCGAGAACGCTGTCACACCGGGCCGCTGGATTTGCACAGTGACAATTACATTTAAAAAGGCTCTTAATTCTCAGTGCTCAGCAGAGAAAGCAGCATTACCTTTTTAAAGTCTTTGGTTTGACTTGATCGGGTTCGAACTCCGACCTACCGAATGCGAAGCGAACACTCTACCCATTCGGCTATTGCAACAGTTAGGCCCCCTTTCCACTAGACGGCGATCGCGCTGCGCTCTTACTGCGACCTAACGATGTGTGTAACCTTCGATTTCAAGCTGGATGTAACGTACAGAATGTCAAAGTGTGAGTGAAGAGACCAAAAAACACGAAAAATGTGAAAAGATTCGTATGTTTTTCTATACAATTCGTTGAGCAATCTGTCAAATTTTAGGTCGCAGCGAGAGCGCCGTCGTAGTGGAAAGGGGGTATTAGAAAAACTCTTTTCTTTTTTAAGATCATCAAGGATACCAACGGATAAACCACCTATCAGGAGATTCTGGCACGTTCTCGTCCATGAACTATCCACTTTACCGTGACCACGTGTACCAACAGTGGAACATCACCGTGGAGACGCACAAGGCCGTCAAACTGACGTTTCTGGAGTTCGACGTGGACTATGACCACAGAGAAGCAGGCTGTAGCACAGACTATGTTGCTGTGGACGACCCTTATGCTCGGATACGACGCTACCTGTGTGGCGCTTGTGTCACCTCGTCCAGAACCTCCACTGAACACAGTCTTTACGTCATCTTCGTGACGGACTTCGTGATTCGCAGGGCGGGGTTTAGAGCGCGGTATGAAGCGGTGGACAAGGGATCAGGTGACTCACTAAACATGGACGGGGGGCGTTATAAACTTCCTGGCACGATTGACCAATTACTGACGTTACATGTTCGTAAGATCACGTGCTAATAAGATCACGTGTCTTTAAGTCTCGTGAGATTACGTTCCGAAGTGGTTGTTTGTTCATTATTAGTGTTGGAAGAAAGTTAAGTATTGTAATTTGTGCTTTGCACGAAGTCTCTTTGCAGCCGAATAATTAACATAAGATACCGAAATTTAACTTTAAGTATGTTACTTGCCCTTATTCTGCACAATACAGGACCGCCTACTCCAGATGTTCTGGCTTCGATGCCTGATTGGCTGCGGATCCGGGACGGGATCAAACGGATCAGCGTCAGTTCCTCAACCAATCAGGTGTGGGCTCTGACTGAAGACGGGACCCCGCTGCGACGGACGGGCATCACCAAAACAGCTCCTCAAGGTAACGCTCGTTCACCTTTATCCGAGGGATAACCTATATCTGTTGTTCACTTAAAAACTGGGTATTTCGGGATACCATGACGGACTATATTGAAAATTGTGCAATTTGAAACCACCACCAACACCCAAAAATTGGACTTAATATGTTAATTTTGGACTGGAGGTGCTGTTCACCGCATGTGTTAATTAGGAATAAACAGAGCAGTGCTTTGTTGGGCTAGACCATGTGAAGCCAACGTAAACATTGTGTATTGGCTTGCAGATGTTGCCTTTCTAATACTGTAAATGCATTTTAAGTTCGAGGGGATTTAATTTTGCGGCAGCGGGAAAATGGAGTGTTCGCGGTGGTTTTGAATTTGCGGTAGGGCCATCCCGCGAACTTATTTACAGTACTGGACTGTAGTCGCTTACTGTATAATGAGTATTCGCGGCGGTCTTAAGTTCGCGGTTCAGCGTCCACCGTGAAAACCGCGAATATAAAACCACCGCGAAAGTTTCAGTATTTTTTTCTGTAGGAACCGGGTGGGAAGTAGTCGGCACGGAACGGTTTCTGGAGATCTCAGTTGGACGTGTGGGCGTGTGGGCGGTCTATAACCAATCTACTGTGATGTACCGCGTAGGAACGTACGGGTGAGTAGGAACATCGCAAGGCTTGGGAAATATGTTATGTTCCTGTTACGGTCCTGAAAATAACATGGTCGGTCGGTAGGTAGGGGTATGTTTTTTGTCATCAACGTTATGTTTTAGACTTTTTGATTTGTCCATTCACCACTTGCACACTTCCTATAATTCACTACGCCAGGGTTCCGGATATGGATGTTACCACCGTTGCTCAGGGTGCAAAATCAGGGTGGAACCAGCTAAAACATTCAGTACGAGGGCGGCAAAGCATGTAAACTAATGAGTTGTCTAGCAAATATAGTACTTCTTTATTAGGGCTGAGAATTGTACAAGTTTTGTGGTCAGAGGTATAAACTAGCAAGCCCGTCACCACTGTGGCTGTTAGTTGGTTCCGTCCGATGACCTCACGGGTCACGACTTCGGTTTCGTCTGCAGCCTTTTTCTTTGTTGTCAGAAAGTGATTAAACCATGTCCTGTGCACTGTAACTATATTTGCATATAAACTCATTAGTTTATGTGCTTTGCCGCCGTCGCACTCAAGGTTTTAGCTGGTTCCACCCTGGTTCCGCACCCTGGGCAACGATGGTAACATCCATATCCGGAACCCTGGCGTAGTGAATTATGGGAAATGCGAAAGTGGTGAAGTTTTATAAATGGAAGACACGATGGAGTCGAAAATGAATTTGTACTTCTTAGCCACGTGCACCACAGTACAAGGCATTCTCCAGAACAGGCCTGAGGCCTGGCGATCTTACGATACGCGGTAGAATTATAATGTTAACCGCAGTAAACAAACGACGAAAAATAAACTGTTCCCTTACTCAAGAAATTTTGCTCATCGGAATTTTCGACCGAATCTCTCGGTCTTCCTTAGGTATGTGACCCGAGTGCTGTAGACACGTGATTTTTTTCGAAGATGTGACGTCAGCACTCAAAGGTCAAAGTTCGTCTGAAGTCGGTACCGCCCAGCGTCCCGGCTGAGAGAGGGTTGGTGTGCCCGGATGTAGATTGTCTCCTTCACTCCTCTCTCAACCTTCTCTTAACCCGGACGGGGGGGGGGGGGGGCGATACAGGCTTCTGCCGAACTTTGACCCAGTGCTGACGTCACACGTGCGAAAAAATTACGTGTCTACTGTACTGGGGTCATTTAGCTGAAGAATACCGGAGAGTGACGTATCATGAGCTGGAGAACAATTTACTTTTCTCTCCATGTAATTCAGATGAACTTTCATGCTGACGACATTTTCTGTTAATAGGAACAGCGAAACAGCCGGCCTCCGCTGGCAACCAGTACACATCGATGTTACCCGCAACTATCTCTTCAATTTTGAGAAACTACCAAGGGGCTCCTACTGGCCTCACGTGATAGACAGGATACATTCAGGAAAGAATTTCGTTTGGGTCATCGGAACACACTATGAGTATATACACGGAGACACCATAGTGAGGAAAGGTATTGGACTAATTGTAGCATGGAATAACATGATTCGTTGTTCACAACTAAATGCTTTATTCTATCGACGTTTCTGTGACCGTCTGTCACCTTCCTCAGGGGCATTCTGATTGCTTCATATTGTACTGCAGCATAGGTGTCTCTACTTACAGAGTACTTACATATAAACATAGAGACACTGTGACGTTTACAACGCGGCCCCAAACGTTAAGTACATATACATACGAGGGGCATTCAATAAGTAATGTCCCTGACCCACTTCCAGTTGTTTGATCTAGATGAAATTTTGCATGTGTAATGAGTCATATCTCTATGGAGTATGTTGCAAAAAACAGCTCTGAACTAATTGTGGTTACTGATTTACTGGTGTTTGAACTGAGTCAGGTGTCAAATGGGCCAGGTGTGAAATGGAGCAAGTTGAGTGTCGCGCAGTGATCCGGTTTTTGTATTTGAAAGGACGCACACCAAAGGGGACTTTTGATGAAATGAAAAAAACTTATGGTGATGATGCCCCATCATATGACCTTGTAAAACGCTGGCATCCTGAATTCAAACAAGGTCGGAAGTCTGTGGAAACAGCTCCCAGACCTGGTCGTCCCTCTTCTGCCATTGATGAGGCATCTGTCGGAGGACCAACCTGAGATGTCCTACAAGAACGGTGTCCAGAGCTACATCAAATGATGGGAGAAATGCAAAACTCTGGGTGGTTCCTATGAAGAGAAAGACTAATAACTGTGCCAAGTTTCATTAATCTCCTGCTATGGGAAATGGGTCAGGGACATTACTTATTGAATGCCCCTCGTAAGCATTGTAGCGATGATGATAATGCGACAATTTCATCTACTTCTAAAGAATGCAGTCCCAAACGTGACTGAGTTGGTATCCCCCCTCGTCACGGTTTATAACTGAAATCTTGTCATTCAGTGAGTTACCAACCTGATAAAACTGTTGACGGAGGTAATTATATTTCAGCCATACCGCAGGTATGGTGAAATATATTGTTATATTGCAATCCATACTAGAGTATGGATTTGCAATATATTGTTAACTTTTTTCAAAGGGAGTATTTCTGGACTGGTCTGGTGCAAATTCACATGGTGTGCACTTGAGTCCCTTCTTACATGGGAAAATTTTGTAAGATTCATTTTTGGGTTGACCGTCATTAGTAAAAGTGATTTTTCAAATAGGTGATTTTTGAATAGTCTACTGCTGCTTGGTGAGGGAGATGGCTGAAATATGCTGTATTTGCGCTCAAGCAAATGTCGGTCTTTCTAGTTGTAATTTGATGTTATTCTGTATCCATTAACGCTAGTTCACCTTTGTCCGCGGGGTAACCTTTAGCCGTTGTCATATCAGACTGCAATATTTTCAAATATTGGGGTAACCTATATCCGTTGCCATATCAAACTGCAATATTTTTTGTTCAAAATCCCAGTTTAAAACCACCGTCTGTTGACTTTATACCTTTTTTTTTAAAGCAACGGATATAGATTACCCCACAGATAAAGGTGAACTAGCGTTATGTAACGGGGCACTGGCACCCGGGGTAAGTTAGAACTACTTTTCCTACTTTTAACATCTTTGCAGGCATTAGCTCAGAAACGCCTGAAGGGAAAAGATGGGATAAGGTGCAAGCATCATATATGGCAGAAGTCAGCGTCAGCTCGATAACCGGGCAGCTGTGGGCGGCGGAGTGGAGCGGCAGAGTGCGGCGTTCACCTTTCTACTGTGAAATCTCAGGTACTTAACCATTATCCGCGGGGTAACCTATATCCGTTGTAGTCGTAAAAGAGTATTTAGGGATATCAAGTCGGCGGGTGCACCAGTGGCAGTTTCAAACAGCAATATCTTTAAAATATTGCAATTTTAAACCAACGTCGTCGATTTGACAACACCGAGAGACACAGAGAACACCGGTGCAATGACCGAGTGGGCAGAGTGTTCGCCTTGCATTTGGTAGGTTGTGAGTTAGATCCCCGGCCGAGTCAAAGACTTTACAAATGGTACATGCTGCTTTCTCTGCTTAGCACTCAGCATTCGGGAAACAGTATGGAAGTTGAACACACGCCACTACCAGTGGACTAGCCCCCTGTTGTAGTGATTGCATAAAGTTGTGTGGCCCAGGGCTACTGAACCGAAGATGGGCGCCGCCCTATGCGCCATCAGGCGCGGGAAGGAACTTTGACATACCCATATGAAATATGGTACGCTCGTCAACATTAGTTTGTAATCTAGCAGGCTGCTCATCTGCCCCAAACTTTCTTTTCATACAGTGAAGCACGACTGGGAAATAATTCCAGGCTGCTTAAAGACTGTATCAACCGGACCGGCAGGAGTTTGGGGGGCGCACTATAACGGCGATGTGTACCACAGAGCAGGGACATTCCTGAATGAAACCTCCCCTGGTGAAGACTGGGTGCATGTACCAGAGATAAGTCTGCGGCAGGTGGCTGTGGGAGATGGGATAATCTGGGGTGTAGACTTCGACAACCGCGTGTTTGCGAATGTTCTACCAACGCCTGTCGGCAAGGATGTGTGTCAAGTGGGCCTGAGAGGACATTCGAGGTGCTACGCTGTACTGAAAGGTAACTTTTCTCTGTTGTCTGGTTGAAACACTTTCTTCTGTTGTTGCCACACACCAACACCCCCAACCCCACCCCTTAATGCTACGATCACATTTGAAGAAAAGTAAGCTCCTCGGGTAGATTACAGTTTGTTTTTCTGTACTTCTCTTAAGTAGCTCCGTGGAACACCCTGTGGTTACCGGGCTATTTTTGGGCACGACCGGGTCCCTATTTTTTTTTCAAAACTTGTAGCTGAAATCAACCCTGGATCAACCATGGATCCGTCGACAAACAGACAACCCATGTAAGCATTCAGAGGCACCCTCCGGTATCGGGCAGTCTATCGGGTCAGGACAAATGAGTGGCTTCAGAGCCCAGCCGGGCCCCAAAACAGCCCTTACCTGTGCAAGTGGGCCCGTAGCATGACATGGTACTCTCCAAGCAGAGGTTAGGCTCCGGCTGTTTGTTTTTTTTTTTAGTTCTTTTTATCGGACTTTCTATTTTGTATTGTTTCTTCTGTTGTCAAAGCCTTGGCTGGCGGACTTCAAGAAACGTGACAAAATAAAACGCCCGATAAAAAGGACTAAAAACGTTTAAAAAAGAGCCGGAGTCTAACCTCTGCTTGGAGAGTATAACATGGCGTCATGTGTCTTTGTGTCACTGAGGGGGTACAGGCGTTACAAAGGAGTAAAATGAATCATAGCATAGCTGATGAACGAGAAACAGACACAGCTTTTTCTTAACTTGAAAGTTCATCCGTGTAGGTAGAAGTCATTCTGGAACAAGTTGAAATGTAATTTAAAACACAAAGAAGTGGACTTACCCAAATTCGCGACTGATCAGCTCCAGTCTTTGTCAAGGAATGAACGATCCGCTGCTGTGACGTCACGTAGTCACGTGACTCGGTGAGCAGTGGAGCAAGTTTTAACTTGTTATGTAAAAATGATGCGATATTGCTTAACTAAAATGCAACTCTGTCTTGTTTTGCTGTCAGAAAACCGTCTCTGTGCAGAGGATGAGATCATCTGTCCTCACAGCGGAAAATGCATTCCAGAATGCAGTGTGTGTGACGGCGTTGTGGACTGTGGGGACGATGACGACACCGACGAACGAAACTGCTGTACGAGACCATGTCACTTATTAAATTGCTTCTCTCTATCCTGGGGAGTGCCATTTCGCGATTTTACATGGAGGAAAGTTGACAGATTTAGGAGAAGTAAATGAACAATTTGATTAGAGAGTAGCTGAATATTGGGAGGGGGGGTACAGATGTTTGCAATGTTAACGCTTGTTCGCCTTTATTCGCGGGGATGTTCGTTGTTTCTAGAAACATGATATTTAGGGGTATCAAGCCGACGGACAATGATTTCAAATTGGAATCTTTTAAAAGTTTTTCAATGTGAAACTGCCGTCCATCGAACTGATATCCTTCATGGATATATGTTATTCACCGGATAAAGGTTAACTAGCGTTATGTAGATTCCACCCCGGCCCCGCGAGCAAATTGAATGAATGAATGAATGATTTTATTTGTAAAACATTGCAGCCTGGTAGCTGAATTGCGAGTTACATTACACTAATTGTGGGTTATCTCCACATACATAAATTAACACAATCATCGTGAGTAAAACTAGGCTATTGAATCTCTGCATAAATCTACACGGTATATTCCGACAGTTTACACAGACATTGACTAAGATACACTTTCGGACACTAGTCGCCACTTGCATACAGTAGATCTAAGGCACGTGGGATGAAGGACAACGCATGTCTTTTAGTCTTGCTGATCATTGTTGCACGATATGGTCTTCTGTTGCGTAGACCGTAGTGAGTATCCGTGGGGCTGGTTAAGAATGCCCAGAGTGGAGAAGACTCATTCTGAAGGGTATGTTCAAGAGTTCTCAGTGTAGCTCTCTCGCGTCAACAGAAAGTCCAATGATTCTCATACAACGCTTTTGAACAGATTCAAGAGAGTCCGAAAGATGATTAATTACTTCCAATCCATCCAATCTGGTTTCCATCTGCAGAGCTGGCTTTCTATTTGTACAACGAGGAAATACGGGGAACCAGAAAGGCTGACCTTACGTAGACACTGAAGTCATTTGTATATTCAGACTATTTTATAGAGATATGAGGTCTCCGAACTCTTGTTTTTCCCAGGGTTTAAAAAAGTACATTTCCTTTTTTGTTCCCAGGGCTTGCGGGCTGCCCAGAGAAGCACAGACGGGTGTGTACCGGAGATGCAGGCTGCTACAGCCCCAGTCGTGTGTGCGACGGGGAGTGGAACTGCAGAGAAGACAAGGAGGACGAGCGGGACTGTTACGGTATGGTTTTTCTAACATATGCATGTATAACGCTAGTTCACCTTTGTCCGAGGGGCACCCTATTTCCGTTGCATTTAAAACAAGGTAATTAAATATATCTAGTCGACGGAAATTGGTTTCATATCGTAATATTTTGAAAATAAATATTACAGCTTGAAATCACTGTCCGTCGACTTCATATCCCTATCAAAAATACCCTGTTTTAAAAAAACAAACAATGGATATAGGCTACCCCACTGATAAAGGCGAACTAGCGTTGTATATTTATACTCTGGAAGGAAGCGTAACCTCCGACGGAGTATTGTAGTTGGGTGAGGTAATTCCTGATCACAGCTGTATCTCTATGTTCTCGCGAACCCGGCCCTAAAGGCCTCAGCTAACTGAACCTGGACAACGTGGCCTGGCAGTTGATTCCAATCACTGATTCTGCGCGGAAAAACAGAAAATTTAAGTTAACACAATCCTTGTTGGCTGGTATTAATTGGTTCTTTAAATTATGGAGATATTGATTTGATGAAATTTTAATGACGTCATTTACAATTTTGTACAATGTGACGAGACGTATCTAGTTTGACATGTTGCCTGCTCGTAGTTTCGAGATGATGTACGTTGTTTTTTGACCGTAGCTGCTTGTGTAAGTAATATGTACTATTCTAAAAAAATCATTCCTATGCTCTCGGTATTGTGGAACATAATCTGTTAATGGCCCATACTACATTTGGCGATTTAGCTTGACCTATTGTAAGCTCCTCGCAATTCAGCCCCTGGCTGCGAAGGGAGAGCAGTCGGCCCACCCAATTGTTATAACTGTGACAACTACGTTGGCTTTGTAGACAGCTGCATCAAGGACTCTGACCGGGGTTCCTTTCTGCGTCGAGACTTGGTGCAGTGCCGTGATCTGAAGGGCTGTGTGAAAATCACGAAAGTCTGTGACGGCAGGAGGGACTGTTCGGACGGCTCGGACGAGATCAGATGTGGTGAGAAAGTTACTTCACGCTATCCGTTGTTTCTAGGGATGTCAAGTAGCCTGGGTACCATCCGATTTCCACCGGGGCTCCTTGCACTCGCCACCCTAGGTTCTTTTACAGTTACGAGTGCAAGGAGCCCCGGTAGAAATCGGATGGTACCCAGGCTGGATATCAAGTTGACGGAGGATGCTTTCAAACTGCCATATCTTGAAACTATAGTAGTTTAATATAAATATAAAAACCGATACAGTAGAAGCCAGTTAATTGCACAACGGATTAACGCACACTTCTGTTAACTGCACGGAATCCCAAAGTCCCAAACCGGTGCGGTCCAGCTAGATAACTTCGCATTATTGCACCAGCCGGATAATTGCACGAAATTAACTGGCAAATAGGCCGTGCAATTAAGCGGCTTCTACTGTAAAGGTTACCACAACATTTGAAAATATTGCTGTCTGACATAACAAGTTTTTTTTCCCCTTTTTCTTCAAATTTGGGAAGACGAATTCTGCTCCCTGCACGGTTCTTTCGGTGACACTGCCTTCTGGAAGTGCCGTGAAACCCCCGGGTGCGTCAAAGGAGAGTTTCTGTGTGACGGTATTCCTGACTGTGACGACGGCTCGGACGAAGACAACTGTGGTGAGATTCTTTTTTTTTTTACATTCTGTATCTGCATATAGCCGTGCTCTTTGTGGCAGAGACTTTCATTCTTGTATAGGACTGTTTAGCCACAGTCGACGCTGATATCAACTAGAAAGGCCGACATTTGCTTGAGAGCAAATACAGCATATTTCAGCCATCTCCCTCCCCATGCAACAATAGACTATTTCAAAATCACCCATTTGAAAAATCACTTTTACTGATGACGATTTAACCCAAAAATGAATCTTACAAAATCCCCCCGTTCAAGAATGGACTCAAGTGCACCCTATGTGAATTTGCACAATAGACCAGTCCAGAAATACTCACACTGAAACCTTGGCGTTTTGAATAAGAAACCAAATCCAAAATTGAATTTAGCAAAACAGGTCCCAGTGCATGAAAAGGTATGATAGACCAGTCTAAAAGCACTTCCACTAAATATTGAATTTTGAATCATCACCCGTCCAAAAGTGAATTTGAAAACATCCCCCTTCCGTGTGCAAAAATGGACTCTTCCATGTAAAGTAGAGCTGTCCAAAAATAAATCCGCTAAGATAGGACTTTGACATAATCACTGAAGTCCAAAAAAATGGATTTTTGAAAAAGCCCCCCTCAATGCAAGAATGGACTCTTCCAGCACACCCATGTAAAATTGCAAATTAGACCAGTCCAAAAATAACCCTACTGAAAGACTTTGACAAACTAGAAGTCACCAAAGTCCAAAATATGACTTTTATAAAAATCCCCCCTCCGTGTGAGAATAGACTCTGCCAGCACACTTTCTGTAAAATTGCGAAATAGACCTGTCCAAAAATACATCCACTGAAAGACTTCACCAGTCCAATGATGAATTTAAAAAAAAATGAACCCCTCCGTGTAAGAATGGACTCTTCCAGATAACACCGGGCTCGCTGATTGGCTGCCACCCCCCCTCTTTAGGATATAGATTCAGGCTAAGTGATTGGTTACCTATCTAATTAGATTAAATAGACATATATGCCAGTAGGTGCAATCTGCAGCTGGGGGTCAACGACCTTAAGGTCTTTGACCCCTCTGGAAATTGGAAAATGACAAAATAATCCCCAAATATATCATTTTGACGTAGTCTATGACAAAAAGTATACATGTGCCATTTGAATAAATATCTAGTGCACCCTTTTACCAAAATTTAGGTCATTTGGTTTTAAAACCAGAGCACAAGAGCCAAAAGTGTACTTTTTGGTCATAAAATGGCCAAATAATCGTAAAATTAAGCATTTTGTTGTACTGTATGCCTCAAATGTTATTAAATCCATGTGCGCATATGTCTAGGGCACTTCTATACTAAATTTCAGGTCATCCGGTTCCAAAACCAAGGTACAGGAGCCAAAAGTGTCCTTTTTTGGTAAAAAATGACCAAAAAATCGCAAAAATAAGCATTTCCTTATACTGTACACCAAAACTGATATTGAATCTATATGGGGGACTTATCAAGGCACATCTGTGCCAAATTTCAGCTCATTCGGTTATAATACCAGGGTACAGGGGGCCCAAATATACAGTTTTGGTCTTAAGATGACCAAAAAACCTTAATAAAATCATTTAAGAGACAGATATGGAAAAAATGAAAAAGAAGTCCGAGGGGATTGGCCCACTCTACTCTTGTGCTAAATTTCAAGTCATTCGGTTGAGGAACAACGGAGATACCGTGTTCTGAAGATTTGACAGGAGAAAGAAAGAAAGAAACAAAGAAGAAACATTACGAATACAATATATTTCACCATACCTATGGTATGGCTGAAATATAATTAGGATTTTACCATATATACACTGAAGTCGGTTATACCGGATATATAACCGACTTCAGTGTAACACATCAGCTTCTGTATCTGTGTCTATATAGCCGGTATAACCGCCCTTTGGTGCAGCACAAAACCTTCTGTATCTGTATCTATATCATTATAACTGCCATTCTGTGTAACGCACCAACTAATGTGATCATTCCTCCCTACTGCAGATGTTGTGTGTGAGTCTATCAGATACAGGTTAACGTGATCATTCCTCCCTACAAACTGCAGATGCTGTGTGTGAGTCTATCTGATATAGGTTAATGCGATCATTCCTCCCTACAAACTGCAGATGCTGTGTGTGAGTCTGATACAGGTTAACGTGATCATTCCTCCCCACAAACTGCAGATGACCTGTGTGAGTCCATTGGGTACTGGTCCTGTAGAACCTCCCTTCCTCCTTTCCCCAAGTGCATCAGTGGGCAGCAGAGATGTGACGGCTTGGCGGACTGCAGGGACTACTCGGACGAGATGGGCTGTGGTAACACTTTTTTTCATGATCTCTATTCATTGAGGTGAGTCCCCATACGTAAGTCCCATGTAAGTCTACAGCCCCACTTGCACCAGTGCCCGCAGTGGGTGTAGTCCCGGTCGGGATCCGAAGCTAAAAATTTGTCCCAATGGACTGCCGCATACAGGGGGAGGGGTTAGGGAGGCACCTGTTAGGGTTTAAACTGTTAGGTCAGTTCAGTTCAGTTCATCCTTGGAGAGGTGACACCAGCGTGTCCACATGTTCCTGTCCAGCATGATTGAACGGAGCTCGTGCGCGCCGGCCTGCAAACCCGTGTCCTCGAGCAGTAGTTTCCTGAGTGTGACGGAAGGGTGGCCACGACTGCGCGGCTCGTTTAGTTCCCAAAGCAAGACCTCTCCTGCCATTTCCTCATGATTTTAATTGCGGATCAAAAAAATCAAGGGGCCCAGCCATTCCCCCAAATAGCCCAGTAGACACAGTGTCCCGGAGGTGGGTGTCATGCCGATTCGAAAGTGCCGAAAAAACAGCCAGTAAACTACCCGGAGGGGCCCCCTTTTCCAAGTGGGACAGTAGCATAAGAAAACATTTGCTCAGGCTGATACTTACCTTAACGTTCGTTTTTATATTGTGGCACTGAATCGACTTGAATTTATCTGTTCATTTGTTGTTTGTTTTCCAATTTCTAACAGGGTACTGTGGGAATTATTGGATACCTCTCTTTGATATCACTTCGTTCACCTCCCGACAAGCTATTGACAAAATAGCTGTGGAGCATGTTGGATGCATGGACATAGATGATGTCTGTGACGGAGGAATAGACTTCTATCATCATGCTGGCATTCACGACGAAACTGACTGTACCCAAGGTACCTTTCGAACCCCAGTGTTCACACCTGTGCCCAACCCTAGTTCACCTTTATTCGCGTGGTAACCTATATCTGCTTTTTAACAGGGTATTTAGGATATAAAGCCTACAGAGAGTGGTTTCAAATTGCATTTCAAAAATACTATTGCAGTTTGAAGCTGTCAGTTTGAAGCTGTCCATTGGCTTGATATTCCTGAATACCCCTGTTTTTTGAAAACAACGGATATAGGTACCCCTCGGATAAAGGGGAACTAGCGTTATAACGTTAAGATAAATCTTTGCAATGTTTGCATTCAACAAAAATGCTAGGTAGGTGCTGAAATGAAAAAAAAGACATGGTGAATATTGTTTCAACTCTCTTAAATCGATATGTATATGACCATGATATGACATCATGATATGACAAATAATACTTACTCAAGCAACTGGATGTGATTTTGGAAACGGTCAGAAATGTTGGTATGTGATCAGGCGATATATGAGAACATGTACAATCCAACCCCTCAACAGAAAAGAAGGCCTGCCTGTCGAACTGTCCGGGACTTGTGACCTCCCATCTTTCTGGGGGAGTCGGCCTCGTAGAGGAACTAGATTCCTGTTGCCGGCTCCCCTCAGATTGTACGCAATCTGTGAAGTGGAATAAATAAATAAATAAAATAAATAAAAATCTCACCCCGCGAGATTTCCAACGTTAGCTCCTGTACTCAAGGAGAAAGGAGCTAACTGGCATCACGCTTGTCTTTTCGGCCGGTCTTTCTCAGTGTCACTGACGAAAGGCAGCGGGTACAGTCTGGAACATCTGACCGTTTACCAAACCACAACCAGTTGCTTGAGAAACCATTTGGCCAGGTTGATTTATTTAAAAAAATGTATGGTGACATCAGCACGCATCAATTTTCGGTCTTTTCCAAAAATTTTTTTTTTTTAAAGAAATTTTGAACAACATCAATTTTGGGGTTCCCAGTGGGTGTCATCCATGTAATCAAATCAATTTGGCCTTAGTTACCTTCACCGACATATATGACCATGATCTTCCAGGACTGCCTCATCCGTGCTTCCGCCCTTACGGGTGGAAATGCCCCGGAGAGAACACCTGTCTGCCCGAGGAAAATGTTTGTGATACCGTGTTTGAATGCTTCAATGAAGAGGATGAAAAAAATTGTGGTTCGTATTTGGTTGTCTATAGCACGTAGGTTTTTCTAGGCTCTTGGCAAACTTATTTACATCCCTTCCTATAAGATAATTCTCCACCCAGCTAGGTTATTGAACCCATAGCATTTCAACTTAGCTAGCAGGATGTCATGATTGACTATGTTGAAGGACGACCGACGTGTCTTGAGTAATTTCACGTCGTGCTGATCCTCATATCAGAGTACCCCTGTATAGGCTTAGGTCCCAATTAAAAAAAACCGGTCCTGCCGGGCAGTTCACGGTCCCAATTGGAAAAAGGTGACCTGCCGGACAGTTCACGGGCCGTTTTTTGGTAATTTCGGGCCTGGCCCCCCTGCTTGGCTAGATCCCTGACGGGCACCGGTGCAATACACCTTTCTCACGCTGAGTTCAATGAGGCAACCAAACGACTGTCCATCATAATTAGCAGTTTAACCAATAATAGCATAGAAATTAGAAAATTGACCAATAAGAGATGTCCGTCAAATACTTGCATTATTGTGTTTTTATTTTGCATCTCTTAAGGGACTATGGGATCAGTCTACGTTACTCTGAATTGCTACATCTTTCGGTGCATAGCATAGTTATAATATTTGTTATTTGATATCATATAGTTAAAATTTGTGTGGCTTGGGGGAAAACAAAATCGGAGCTGATTTTAGAAATAAGCTTTGTCTGTTTGCCACATTGACCTCGTCTTCGATCTATCATGGCCTCCGCGTGAGAAAGGTGTATTGGGACCTAAGCCATACCTGGACCTGACCAACCTGATGAAATTATAAACCTTCTCACATTAGTTACCACGCATGCGCGGGTGAAAGGAACTCTGGGTAATATGTCAAAGTTGAAGGCCCCATAAAATCAACATTCCGCCATTTTGCAGGCGCCATTACGTTCCGGACATTGTTACACAAATTGAAACACATTGTAGAGACGTCAGACTGTTTACGTTTGTGGGCCTTCAACTTTTACATATTACCCAGAGTTCCTTTTACCGCGCATGCGTGGTAACTAGTGTGAGAAGGCTTATTGTCGGAAACCTCAAAACAGATGCGCACTGCGAGTCGATCGGCGGATGGCGGTGCCAGTGCGAACAGCTGACACAGTGCTACGTACCCGAGGATATTTGCGATGGTGTGCACAGGTGCCAAATGTACACCACAAGAACTCACGACGTCACGGAGCAATACACATGTATTGATGACGAAATAAACTGCGGTACATTTTTCAAATTATATAACTAGGAACTCGACATTAACAGCCTTATGTATGTATATATGTATATAGTAGTGATGTATATAACAATATTTGACAAAATCGACAGAATTCATACGTACTTGTACAAATGTAGTGTACTTCTTGAACGTGGACTTAGTATTGATGGTAAACAGAGAAAAGAACAAAAATGACTAAATCGTTCGAGAATCATGAATAAGTCATTTATCTATATCCCTCTTTGTTCATTGGAGTTACATGTGCATACTTAGGGTCAGATACAATGCTAGTTCACCTCTATCCGCAAGGCAATCTGTATTCCTTGTTTTCTTGTCGATGGACAGTGGTTTCAAATTGCAATATTTTCAAAAAATATCAGTTTCAAACCATCTTTTGTCGACTTCATATCCCCAAATACGATAATAGGCTAACAATAGATATAGGCTACCCGTCGGATAAAGGTGAACTAGTGTTAGTATTCCTCCACACCACAGAACAGCGGTGCGAGGCTGCCGGCGGCCTGTACTGCCCACTTTCCGGGGAGTGTGTGGAACTGGACCGTGTTTGCGACGGGGTTGCAGACTGTACATCCTGGATTTTCTCAACATACACGCCCCCACATGACGAGATAGGCTGTGGTAAATTATTAATGTTTTTTTTTTCAATTTGGATAGTTTTGGACATTTTGGATAGTTTTTTAACTTATATTAACAGTGCCACATACACGGTACAGACAGAAGGTAAATGTAGTCTTTTACCTCCCCTGTTGACCGCCGAAAAGAGGCACAAGACATCGTCACGGAAAAACTTGATAGTTCAGCCGCAATCTGTCCAATCAGGCAAAATAAGGTGTTGTACAAATCAGGACAAGATGGCCAAGCGACTGCAGTTCATTAGACGAAATATTCATATGAGAGGAAGGAGATTCATCGAGTTAAAGTTGACCGATTTTCCCAGGATTTCCTACGGGTTTCGCCATTGCTAGCAAGCCAAAATACGCACCATATGGGGGTTTCGAGGTGTCCGTTATATAGGGCGAGGCTCGACTGTTTCCGGGTCACACTGGCAGTAATACGGCAGTGGGCGATAGCATGATTTTAGCAACCTCAACCAGCGGTTTCCTGTTAGCCTGGTATCCAGCCGTAATATAGTTATATTACGGCTGGATACCAGGCTAGTTTCCTGTTGATATAGCCGTACGGTTACCCTCAAGTATGCTGTATACGTTCAGTCCCATAACAAAGAGAGCAAGGAGCGGCTTTAATGAGGAGCGGTTACATCAAGATATAACGTCCTTGGTTACATGAGGTAACAACAGTTACTCCTTCCAAACCAAAGGCATCTACACTACGGCTGTACACTTCTATGGAATTCGAAGTAACAATAAATTGAACGTTATGCAGACCGGCCATTTGGTACGGATAGAAGTTTTTGTGTCATAAATCATTCTACGGGCAAGGTAAGGCTAAATGTTGAAATAATGCGCTATTGAGAAACAAATAGACACTAGATGACTGGAAGTTAGATTATACGTACTAGTAAAAAGTTTACGGCTGCCTTTGCTCGACTAGTTGTGTAGGAGATAAAAAAACTATGTCAAACCTATCGGACAGCTCATTTCAAAGTGTATACGCAACCTAACTGAGGATGACAAACCAGCTAAAGACACACTTGAGAACTGCGCCTTTAAAGTGTATAGTAACTAACTGAGGTGTAAACTTACATACTAAAGAAGAAAACTTAAAAAGGAAGCCTTTTTCTAAAACAAAAGATTGTCAAGCCCCTGACTAACCTAAGAACTGCGTTCTGTAAGTGTATACTAACCGGTGAGAGAACGACGAGAAATCTTTTAAGGAAATCTTTTTCTGAAAGATAAGTGCGTCATTCCCATGACACACCTACGAACTACACTCTCTATTTGTATATTAACAGAGTACGAAAAGAAATCTTTTAATGAAACCTTTTTCTAAAAGAAAAGTGCGTCATGCCCATGAAACATTTAAGAATTGCGCTCTCCAAATGTATACTAACAGAGAACGAAGAGAAATAGTTTAAGGAAATCCTTCTCTTTTATGAAAGAAAAGTGCGTCATGCCATGACACACGTAAGAATTGCGCTCTCTAAGCGATACTAACAGAGAACGAAGAGAAATATTTTAAAGAAACTTTTTCCTTTTATCAAAGAAAAGTGCGTCATGCCATGACACACTTAAGAATTGCGCTCTCTAAGTGTATACTAACAGAGAACGAAGAGGAAATCTTACTCTTTTCTGAAAGAAAAGTGCGTCATGCCATGACACACTTAAGAATTGCGCTCTCTAACTGTATACTAAGAGAAAACGAAAAGAAATCTTTTAAAGAAACTTTCTCTTTTATGAAAGAAAAGTGCGTCATGCCATGACACACTTAAGAATTGCGCTCTCTATTTGTATACTAACAGAGAACGAAGAGAATTATTTGAAAGAAACTTTTTACTTTTATGAAAGAAAAGTGCGTCATGCCATGACACACGTAAGAATTGCGCTCTCTAAGTGTATACTAACAGAGAACGAAGAGAAATATTTGAAAGAAACTTTTCTCTTTTATTAAAGAAAAGTGCGTCCTGCCATGACACACTTAAGAATTGCGCTCTTTAAGTGTATACTAACAGAGAACGAAGAGAAATGTTTGAAAGAAACTTTTCTCTTTTATGAAAGAAAAGTGCGTCATGCCATGACACATTTAAGAATTGCGCTTTCTAAGTGTATACTATCAGAGAACGAGGAGAAATATTTGAAAGAAACTTCACTTTTATGAAAGAAAAGTGCGTCATGCCATGACACTCATAAGAATTGCGCTCTCTGAATGTATACTAAGAGAAAACGAAAAGAAATCTTTTAAAGAAACTTTTCTCTTTTATTAAAGAAAGGTGCGTCATGCCATGATACACTTAAGAATTGCGCTATCTAAGTGTATACTAACAGAGAACGAAGAGAAATAATTGAAAGAAACTTTTCTTTTTTTATCAAAGAAAAGTGCGTCATGCCAAGACACACTTAAGAATTGTGCTCCCTAAGTGCATACTATCAGAGAACAAAGAGAAATATTTTAAGGAAACCTTTCTGAAAGAAAAGTGCGTCATGCCCATGACACACTCAATAATTGCGCTGTTATTTTGTATACTAACAGAGTACGAAGAGAAATCTTTAAAGGAAACCTTTTTCTGAAAGAAAAGAAGGTCAAGCCCTTGACACACCTAACAACTCCGTTCTGTAAGTGTATACTAACATGAAACGAAATCTTTTAAGGAAACCTTCTTCTGAAAGAAAAGTCCGTCATACCCATGACACACTTATGAATTGCGCTCTCTACGTGTATACTATCAGAGAGCAAAGAGAAATGTTTTAAGAAAACCTTATTCTTTTTCTGAAAAAAAGTGCGTCATACCCATGACACACTTAAGAATTGTACTCTCTATTTGTATATTACAGAGTACGAAAAAAAAACTTTTAAGGAAACCTTTTTCAAAAGAAAGGAAGGTCAAGCCCATAACACACCAAAGGACTTCGTTCTGTAAGTGTATGCTAACAGAAAAAGAAGAGAACTCTTTTAAGAAAACCTTTCTCATTGCGTCATGCCCATGACACACTTAGAAATTGCGCTCTCTAAGTGTATACTAACAGAAAACGAAGAGAAATCTTTTAAGAAAACTTTTCTCTTTTTCTAAAAGAAAAGTGCGTCATACCCATGACACACTTAAGAATAGAGCTCTCTAAGTGTATACTAGCTGAAAACGAAGAGAAATTTTTTAAGGAAACTTTTGTCTAAAAGAAAAGTGCGTCATACCCATGACACACTTACGAATTGCGCTCTCTAAGTGTAGACTTACAGAGAACGAAGAGGAAATCTTTTAAGGAAAATTTTTTTGAAAGAAAAGTGCGTCATGCCCATGATACACCTAAGAATTGCGCTCTCTAAGTGTATACTAACAGAAAACGAAGAGAAATCTTTAAGGAAACTTTGGTCTAAAAGAAAAGTGCGTCATACCTATGACACACTTACGAATTGCGCTCTCTAAGTGTATACTAACAGAGAACAAAGAGAAATCTTTTAAGGAAACTTTTTCTCTTTTTCTAAAAGAAAAGTGCGTCATACCCATGACACACTTAAGAATAGAGCTCTCTAAGTGTATACTAGCCGAAAACGAAGAGAATTTTTTTAAGGAAACTTTTGTCTAAAAGAAAAGTGCGTCATACCCATGACACACTTACGAATTGCGCTCTCTAAGTGTAGACTTACAGAGAACGAAGAGGAAATCTTTTAAGGAAACTTTTTTTGAAAGAAAAGTGCGTCATGCCCATGATACACCTAAGAATTGCGCTCTCTAAGTGTATACTAACAGAAAACGAAGAGAAATCTTTTAAGGAAACTTTGGTCTAAAAGAAAAGTGCGTCATACCTATGACACACTTACGAATTGCGCTCTCTAAGTGTATACTAACAGAGAACAAAGAGAAATCTTTTAAGGAAACTTTTCTCTTTTTCTAAAAGAAAAGTGCGTCATACCCATGACACACTTAAGAATAGAGCTCTCTAAGTGTATACTAGCCGAAAACGAAGAGAAATCTTTTAAGGAAACTTTTGTCTAAAAGAAAAGTGCGTCATACCCATGACACACTTACGAATTGCGCTCTCTAAGTGTAGACTTACAGAGAACGAAGAGGAAATCTTTTAAGGAAACTTTTTTTGAAAGAAATTTGCGTCGTGCCCATGATACACCTAAGAATTGCGCTCTCTTTTTGTATCAGAGTACGAAAAGAAATCTTTTAAGGAAATCTTTTTCTGAAAGAAAAAAAAGGTCAAGCCCTGACACACCTAACAACTGCGTTTTATACTTTTTTTTTATACTTGGTTTATTTCCATCGCACCACTTTTACAATACAATATTAATTACAATCTAAGATATGAGTGGACATCTCGCAGCCGTAGGCTGAATTGCATGTAAGCCACTATGTTAAAACAATTTGCTCCATCAATAAATACATTAAAAAGGTTAAGACAATAGATTCTAATATAAATATACATGTGATACAATATGTACAAAGACCGGCTATTTAAGCACATGTTCGTTCAAGAGGTGGGTTAGGTATGGTATTGGGCTTGTTTTGAAGCGCTTGGTGCGCACTGGCATGTAGTCAAGCTTATTTCCATTTCTTGTCTCCCTACCACTAACATCACCTCTTGACTGTGGTAGCCAGTCCCTGTAGAGGTCCGAGGTGAGGACATTCCTGGCGAATTTTACACAAAGCTCGACCCTGCGTTCCTCCAGTGTTTGCAGTTGGAGAACTTCACACGCTAAAGCGTAGGTAGAAAACTTCCTGCCCAGGATTATTCTGGTAGCCCGTCGCTGGATGCGTTCGATCTGATCACGTTGCTTTATTGTCAAGCCCGGATGCCAGAGTGGCGCGGCGTACTCCAGCACAGGGCGGACGTAACATGTATATACCGTTACGAGGTCTTCGGTTGGTAGGTCGAATTGGCGCAGTCTGCATAGGATGTGCAGCCTCTGGTTTCCCTTCTTGGATGTTTCTGTGACGTGAGTGTCCCACCTCAAGTCGTCTTGAAATGTAACTCCAAGACACTTGGCTACCTTGACAACTGTTAACTGGTGGCCGTTGATGTTGAGAACTGGAGGTGGTGGTGGGATGCGGGAAAAACAGATTACCATGGCTTTGCATTTGCCCGGATTGAGCTTCATGCTGTTGTCCTCAGTCCAATCTGAAAGATGGTCCAGATCGTCCTGTATTTTGGGTGGTTGGGACAGCAGTCGGGACTCAACAAGGTTGAGATCGTCTACAAATGCCCAAGACGGAGAAGCTACAATGCTGGGTAGTTCGTTAACATGGGCTATGAAGACAATTGGTCCGAGCTTTGTGCCTTGAGCCAAGCCACACGTAAGACGCTTTGTGTGGGACAACGCCCCCCGGTATCTCGTTCTCTGAGTCCGTCCTTCATGGAAGCTGGCGATCCACGGAATTACTTCTGGTCGAACACCGATCTCAAGTAGATGCCTCATTGCCACTGTGTGGTCAACAAGGTCAAACGCCTTGCTGAAGTCAGTTAAAACCCATGTGCTGCAGGTCCCCTGTTTATCCGCAGTGCTGTACAGTTGGTTTGCCAGCTTAACTAGGCAATGAGTGGTTGAACGACCCTTCAAACATCCAAACTGGTTAGGTGATATAGACTTGTTTATGTCCTGTAGAACCCAGGAAACAATGAAGTCCTCACAAACCTTCGCGAGGAGTGAGGTCAGGGAAACAGGTCGGAGTTGATCTATACTGGGTGGGCTGGTCTTGGGCAGAGGTACTACGACCGCTTCTTTCCACTGTTGTGGTACTACTCCCTCACGCAGCGAAGTGTTGAAGATGTCAGTAAGGGGTGTAGATATTTCGTAGGCAAACTCTCGTATCAACTTGCCCGTTATTCCATCTGGGCCCGGTGATTTTGTCGTCTTAACTCTCAGCAGTTTGTGGTACATCTCCCACGGTTGTACGGTGGGAGGAGGGCGGGAAGGGAGGAATGCCGGGAGTTTGGACAGGTCCAGAGGGGGGAGCGACGTTGTGATGTCTGAAAACCTCGTGTTGACATGATAGGTGGCGCTTATAGGGGCTGCCACACACGAAACCCGCTCCTTTAACTATGTGTGAAATACTCAAAGTTTTTATGATTTTAGTCTATGTATGTGAGAACTTGTATGTATGAATGTTTCCGGCGACCGTGCAGAACCTTTCTGAGCAAGTTTGGACCCGATTTCTTCAAGTTTGGACCGTTTTTATATAACACTTGGACACCATCCCGGCTAACACAATGGCTTCCCGGTCACGAGCTGTTTTCCAGTACTCCTTGGATTACTTGCGGCGTTTGAAGAAGGCACCTGCCCCGATCAGTCCTGAAGTCAAGAACCAACTTCTCAACCTCGGACTCTGGAAACAAGGAAACAGACCAAGAGGGACGAAAGCTGGTAAGCATTTTATAAGAAGGATCCCTACAGTAACTGGGAATAGACCATTGAGATGCAAATATGGATCATTCAGTCCCGGCTTAAACCCGCTTCATCCACACATATGTAAAACAGCCGGAGAATTCCAACCTGTACTGGATGAAACGAACCCAGCGACATCAAGAAGACTACCTGCTGACCACGCCACTACGCACATGCCTGGAGCATACCAAAGCGCATTCCGATCGACAAACTGTCCCGTTGCTCTGCCCATCGACAACAGACTTTCTTGTACAGCTACAGCGGCGAGCGTCATGAACAGACCGAGACAGGTAGTACCGCTTCAACCATCTGCGAACATTCAGAACTCTAAAACTAAATCAGGTAGTCCACGCCAAATCAGTGTACCATCTGTAATGCTATGTAACGCTCGTTCTTTGGCAAACAAGTTGGATGAGTTTCATTCTGTGTTGTTAAGTGAAAATGTCCAGGTAGCTGCAGTGTCTGAAACCTGGTTTAGTAGTGACTCTCCCCCAGACTATTGGGCGGTAGATGGGTACAATGTATTTGTGAAATCTAGAGAAAACAGACGTGGTGGTGGTATCGCTCTGTATGTAAGTGATGATATAGCTGCACAACAAATCACAACAATCATTGTCCCAGACGAACTGGAATGTATGTGGCTGATGTTACGACCAAAACGTTTACCTAGAAAGATTTCCTCTATCATCGTGTGTGTTGTATATTCACCGCCACAATCTTCTTGTGAAGACGCTTTAAGGCGACACCTGTTAGATACGGTAGATGATCTAAGAACCAGATATGATAATGCAGGTTATTTGATAATGGGTGATTTTAACCGTGTTGATGTGAGAGGGGTGTGCTCTGGTAATGGTCTACAACAGATTGTTAATGTTCCAACCCGATCCGAGGCTATTCTTGACCTCATTATCACAAACTTGAATGTTTTCTATCACCCGCCCACTGTAACCTCGCCCTTGGGGCGCAGCGATCACAGCATTGTTCTACTCCATCCCAAACACCAGGCTGTCGTGAACAAGACCACAAAGAGAAGGATACGACCAATGAAGGACTCTAACATCCGATCCTTCGGCCAGTGGATTACGACACACCATTGGGAAGAGGTGTTGAGCGCACAGGGAACACAAAGCAAAACCTCCGCTCTCTATGTAGCTTTAAATCAGGCAATAGAAACCTACTTTCCGTACAAGACCATCAGAACCCACGTACAAGACAAGCCGTGGATGTCCCCGAAGATCAAGTCTGCGATCAAGTCCCGACAGCGTGCGTTTCAGGTACAGAACTGGGTGGTATGGCGAGCACTCCGTAACAAGATCCAGACAGCGATTAAGAGAGCAAGAAAACTGTTCTACAGTACTAGAATTCAAAAGTTGAAAAGAGAAAACCCACGCGCTTGGTTCAAAGAACTGAAAGTTCTGACAGGCACTCAAAGAAAGGACATGATGGTGCCAGTCGATGGTGTTGACCCAGAAAACAACTTCGACATCGCAAACATCATCAACACGAGGTTTTCAGGAAGGTTTTCGAGGCGTTCTGTAAGTGTATACTATCAGAAAACGAAAAGAAATCTTTTAAGAAAACATTTTCCTTTTTCTGGAAGAAAAGTGCGTCATGCCTATGACACACTTAAGAATTGCGCTCTCTAAGTGTATGCTAACAGAGAGCAAAGAGAATTCTATCAAGGAAACTTTTCTGAAAGAAAAGTGCGTCATGCCCATGACACACTTACGAATTGCGCTCTCTTTTTGTATACTAACAGATTACGAAGGGAAATCTTTTAAGGAAACCTTTTTCTGAAAGAAAAGAAGGTCAAGCCCATAACACACCTAAGAATTGCGCTCTCTATTTGTATATTAAGAGAGTACGAAAAGAAATGTTTTAAGGAAACTTTTTTCTAAAACTGGCAAAAACGTTATCAGGCTAGGGCAAAGTTGCTTGGTATGTCAGGTGCTGGCCGCAGACTCCCTTGAAATAAGCCTGTTTGTTTAACCGTCAGACAGCAGATTCTCAGTGTGGACCAAGTCCTTGGCCACATCAAGTAAATAGTCCATTCCTGAACTCAGCTGAACCTCCTTGCTTCCAACGATACTGAGTCAGGACACGCGGGCTCCACGGCTACGCGTTCTGGTATGACCTCTCTGTTGCGACCCGGAAGTATACTGGATATACTGGAAAGCGGTAGCCCAGAAACCCCAATGCAGTACGAAATCGTCGCCGAAATCAGGCATTTCACGGCAGTTTGAAGGCCAACTTAAGCTCTTGAAATCTCACCGTAACATAATATCTAAAATTTCAAATGCACTGTATGTGATAGATCAACTTGTCAGGATCACGTAGATACCTTTATAGCATCATCTGGCAAATATTATCTTTTCTATCGAGTTTTTCCGTGACGATGTCTTGTGCCTCTTTTCGGCGGTCAACACCCCGACCGAAGTCAGGTACCCATTTTTACACCTGGGTGAAGTGATGAGGAAGGTCGTGTAAAGTACCTTTCCCAAGGGCACAACATCGGGGGCACGGTGGGGATCGAACTCAGGACCTGTAGATTCCGAGCCGAACGCTCTACCAGTTACACTACTCCCGACGCCATTTCTTTTGTCGACGCCATTCTTTGTTGCAGACATGGTCCACAGTAATATATAACATTATAAACGATATACGCACAAAATGCCATCCAACATAGACACAGAAAAGCATAGCACTCTCTCTTTATAGGCTAGTCTCTACCAGACTCCGGATCGCTGGAAAAATCGTAGAAATGGAACAAATCAGAGGAGTAAGCCGGCCAGAGGAATATAACCGGCCAGGGAACAGCACGCGAACTGTTCCCTGGCCGGTTATATTCCTCTCTATTTGTTCCATTTCTACGATTTTCCAGCGATCCGGAGTCTGGTAGAGACTATTTATAGGCGTCTCCAGAGGTTTTGGAAGTATCACCCTCCCACACAAGGTTGCCTGTCGTGGCAAAAACTTACGATATCACCCCTGCTTTTCCAGCCTCAGAAAAACGGTACTAGGGGCAGTGGCCACTAACCAAATTTACGATTTGTCGGTTCTGTGGGTAAAGGGCACTACTGAATACCGACCGAACATAACGCTACTCCACCTTTATCCGCAGGGTAACCTATATCTGTTGCTTTTGAAAAACGGGTAGTTATGGGTATGAAGTCGACGGACGGTAGTCTCAAACTACAATAGTTTGAACATATTACAACTTGAAACCACCGTCCGTCGACTTGAAATCCCTTATTACCGTGTTGGTGAACACTACGAATATAGGTTACCCTGCGGATAAAGGTGAACTAGCGTTACGAAGAAACCATTACCGTCACGCAAAAATAAACAGATGTTTGTGCATGCCACTCCGTACGCTGTTTGTTTGAAATTTGCAATGTGGGCCTTGATTGGCCCTCGGCCAGCTCATTAATATTAATAAACAAAGCGCCCTTAGTACCTTTTTTCTGAGGCTGAAAGGGCCGGGGTAGGGGTGGGTTTTTCGTATTGGACCGGTCCGGAAAAACCGGACCTAAAAAATTTGGTGGACCTGATGTTGGACCTATTGGAAAATGAACATATTATATGATCAGGAATTCACACGTTTTAGGGCTTACATGTTGACGAAAATAACAAGAGCAAAGTAGAGTAGAGTCTAGAGTCATTTCTACCAAGTTTTACTGCCAATCGTACAGGGAAGTTAGCCTTGTAGGATTTCAAAACGTCAGCGGGAGTCGAATACGCCACAAAACGGATTTCTTTGTAGCGAAATGGACCATTGTTTTGATTATCGTCCATTCCCATGTTTTCACATGCTGAATCAGGTCCAGGTTCAGGTCCAGACCTGGACTTGATCTTCTGAACCTGAACCTGAACTGGACCTGAATTTTCTGTACCGGTACCTACCCTAGGCAGGGGTTAATCGCTAGGCTGTGCCGCGATAGTCAACCGTGTGTGTGCGGTGGGAAGTATGTGTTGTGGTATGTTGAATCTGACATCAACTGTCATGTGATTTCGATCAATCAACTTTTCATGCCAGGTAGCTGCACTGCGGTGTGGGAAACCATGGGGGTGTATATTGAAGACGCATTAGTGGACTATAACTATCCGTACGCCAGGGAAGTGGGTATCCGTAACTATACCTGCAGCACAGGGGAGTGTACCACCAGTTTCTTCTTCTGCGATGATGAAAATATATTGGGATGCAGTAACTGGGAGGACGAGCAAGGCTGTGGTAACTTTTTTTTGTTTTATTCATTTTCTAAATCTTTATTTGTTCGCGTATTTTAAACCAACAAGGCTGTGTTAACTTTTTCTTGTTTTTATCATTTCTTAAATCTTCATTTGTTCGCATATTTTAGAATCAATTTGCAAAATATAGAGCAAAAAAGAACACGACTGAAGGACAAATAAAGCCATAGGGCTTGTTGTAGTTACCTTTCCATCAAAGTTAACATATAACTAGAAAGGCTGACATTTTCTTCAAAACTGTTTGTCATGTGCTGAATTGTAAATCTACATTAATGACGTATACATTTTGGTAATCAGGAAACGCTATTGTCTATCCATTAAGATATAAATATACGATGTGACGAAATGTTAAGTTTTGAAATTATGGTTACGATATAATTATATCGTATAATTATATCGTAACCATATATAACAATAGAAAAGGGTATGGTTACGATATAATAATTCTTGCACTCAAGAACGCAATTTGTCTGAAGTGCAATGGAAGCTATTTATCGCTAAACCTCATCATCGTCATCATCATCGGTCGGCGTGCTTACACACGGCGGGGCTATACCGCCCCTTACGGGGTAACATACCCTTTCGCTGGCTAATTACAAAACGGGGATGCGCCAAGTCTCCCATCTGGGTGAATGATGTTAATCACCGTATGGCTGATACGAGACGGAGCTTCACCAGGCCTCCATCCGGGTGATTTGTAGTGAATCACCAACTCCAGACGGAAGGATTTGCACCGACGCACGTGTGGGGGTTCTTTAACGTGCCTGGGGTATGGCTCTCCCCAGACACGGGACCTCCATTTAACGTCCTATCCGAGAGACGGCCCTAGCAGACTAGGTACTCATTTTCACCTGAGTAAAGTGAGGAAAGCCGTGTAAAATGCCCTTTCCAAGGGCACACGATCGGTGACACGGCAGCCGGATTCGAACTCTCGGTCACGAGGCAAACACGCTGCCGCTGCGCTACGCGATCTCAATAAACACGCTTTTCTTGATCTTTTTCAGAGTCAGTCCGTTGCCTGGGTAGAAAGTGTGAGGAAACTCACAAATGCGTTAAATCCTCTCTTGACTGTGACGGAGTACCCTCTTGCTTGGACAGTACAGAGGAAAAGGGATGTGGTAGGTAGTGGTCATAACTTCTATGTGTTCTTCATTGCTCTGCCATGGTTAACCCAAGGAGGTTATATATAGCCTCCTTGGTTAACCCTTGATGATTGCCACGGCTAGTTGAGTAACCTTGGCTGTCTGTACACTGCCAGCCAAACGAATGCATCAATAAATACTACCGATAGCTACATGTTCAACCAGTTCTTCTAGTTAGTACTTGTGTGGAATGGTTTCTGCCAGTTCATTCTAGTGACGCTGAAGAAGAGTGATGGGTGTCACTGGAAACGTCTGGAAGTAAATCTCCGCTTTTATCCAGCTAGTTGCAGAGATTGAATTGTATTTGAATATTGCTCATTTCGATGTGTAACTTTCATAAACAAAGAAATGAATGAGCATTACTTGTACTGATAACAAACCCATACACTCAACAAAATTTGGTAATGGTTGCTTTGGGCAACACGGCGCCAGTATATATTTACGGTATATATATTTGGTGCTATTGATAAATCCAACTTTTTGGCGGAGTGAGCAATGGAAATCTAAAAAGTGTTATCTACGCTATTTTAAGCTTATGTCCTGGGTAGGTGAGACAGGTACGTCTGGAAAATGTTGTCGTAACAATGGCGATAAATCCGACATTAGTTTGATAAAATGACTGTTGCCAGGCGTATATTACAAGTGGTAAAGGAAACTGGCGATGAACAGGACGAAGTGGAAAGAGTTGAGGAAAGACTGATTGCAGCTGCAGGGTGTCCAGACTAATGCTGTAACAGGACACAGTGGACAACAACAACAAATCCCGCCTTCGTGCAGTGATGAACATGACTAACTTATTTCTATGCATGATCCGGCAGCCACCCTTCTGTCCACACAACGAACATAGGAAACAAGAGCACATGTGACCATACCGTACGTACAATCGCAAAGAAATGAAGTAAAGAAATGTATAGACTTGAACCATCTCAATTCTGCATTCCTTTCATAACGCAGTGTCAACCGCATGCATGGACACGATGCAAGAATACGGCACATACAAGCAGATCAGCATCGCTCAGTACTGCGATGGTGAAGAAGACTGCAGGACAGGCGCAGACGAGAGACCAAGGAAATGTGGTAAAAAATCTCTGTTTTACACAAAGTGCCTGCCTATTTGTTATTTGCCGTTCTTTGTCTGTAGTTCACCTTTATCCGCAGGTTAACCTATATCCGTTATTGTTAACACTGTTGGTATTTAGGGACGAACGGTGGTTTCAAACTGCAATATTTTTGGAAATATCACAGTTTGACATAACAACGAGATATAGGTTACCCCAATATTTGAAAATACTGCAGCTTCATGTAACAACGGATATAGGTTACCCCGCGGATAAAGGTGAACTAGCGTTGACAACTTAGTAGAGTTACAAGACAAAAGACTTAACCATATTTTTGTTCGTATACAGCTATGTTTACAGACCGACTTCCGTGTATCCGGTCCAACCGGTTTGTATCGAGAAACAACATCTGCGACGGCATATCGGATTGCGAGGATGCTTCAGACGAAGATGCCTGTATTGGTATGCCAGTGTTTTATCCGTACCGGCAGTAAATCTGCGTTTTTATCCAGTTGAAGAGATTGAATTGTATTTGAATATTGTTCACCTGGATGTGTAACCTTCATAAACAAAAAATGAATGACCATAACTTCTACTGATAAGAAACCCAATACACTCAACGAAAATTTGGATACATGTACCGGGTACATTTGGTAAACACGGGCAACACGGCGTCAGTATATATTTACGGAACGTATTTGGCGATATTGGTACCCCTCCCCCCTTTTTGTGGAGTGAGCCACGATAAAAGATACATATAATCATTAAAGGGTAACATTTACACTGAATATTCGTCTGAAATCAGAGCTGTACCAGGCATATTTTTAGTAATGCCATTTTTAACAGTTTGATACATTGTGTAAAAATTCAATTTTGGGTAATGTCTGTGTCTAACGCTAGTTCACCTTTATCCTCGGGGTAACCTATATCCGTTGTTATACCAGACTGCAATAGTTTCAAATTTTGGTGTAACCTATATCCGTTGTTATATCAAAGTGAAATATTTTTAAGGACTGCAATATTTTTATATTATTGCAGTTTTAAACTAGAAAGGCAACATTTTTGGAAAAATGCAAGATGTGGGCGAAGGGAAAAGAAAGCAAAAATCGCAAGAAAAGAAACAACAAGAAAGGCAACATTTTCGCGAAAATGCAGCCAAAAAAAGTTTTCCGTCCACGGATTTGATCCCGGAGCATTGGATTAAAACGCGTGAATAATACCACTGAGCTAGTTCTACTACAAGTTATTAGCGTAGCGCTGGTTTTAACAGGTATAGAAATGTATTGCGTATCTTGAACACGTCCGTTCACCGTTGAATTTGCAAGATTCCAAGGTGCAATTTTCTGAAGATAATGTTTTTGTGTGAAATTTATCAATCTCGTTCATTCCATGGCGGGCAACTTCTTCCTTGAGCGCCTGTTTGGTCGAACGCATGGCCGATTTACTGCCGTCTCAGCTGCTAATATCAAACTGCATGCCGAATGCCATTTTGTGTTCTGTGTGTTGATTGGTTCACCTCTGCGTACACCCGAGACAGTCCGCGACTTTATTCCAATCAAGAAGCTGGAAACGCGGAGTATAATAATGTTTACAGCTTTCATTTTTTCTGAGTTGCCGATTGTGTTCTGTGGGTTGATAGGTTCACCTCTGACGTAAAACCGAGAAAGTGCGACTTTAAGCCAATCAAAAAGCTTGAAACGTGGAGTACATGTTTGCAGCTTCCATTCTTTCTGATTTCCAGTTGGAATATGCAAATATCGGAGAAAAAACTAAATGTTGGCTTCGCCCACATAACAACCATCCTCGACTTGATATCCATAAACATCAAGTTTTCAAAATCAACGAATATAGGTTACCCCGTGGATGAAAGGTGAACTAGCGTTGCATGTGAGCAGCCTACATGTACGTTTTACTACAATGCGTCATGAACATTTTTTCCGTAGGGAGGGGAGCTTGTTTACTACCGATATCCTTACTTCAGGGGGAGTATTCAATCGAAGAAGGCATGGGAACAAGTGACGTTATCCACAGTATCCATGAGCTCACCCTGGCGCACTGGGTGGTAGATGGTTCTGATGACTGGTTGCAGATTACCTTGGAAGACCCCGTTCAGCTTAGTGGAGTGGTTGTGTCTGGTTTAAGGACATCGCAGACTCTGACATTCACGTTGGAGTACGGGGTTTGGATTGACTGTTTGACGGCTTATACGGAAGGGGACGGATTAAAGGTATCATAAACAATAATTGCTTTCAGTTTCTTTGCCTTACTCTACTTTATCCTCCGCTTATGCCGGGGGTGTCGCGGGGAGTGTAGACATCTCTCTGCAGCCAGATGTGTCGCCTCCTGGAGAGTCAGGCCGTGTGCACGGAGGGACTCTGCTACTCCCTCTATCCATCTGTCGCGTAATCTCCCTTTGGCCCTGACACCTAAGTGTCTACTGGTGTAGGATCATAAGGCTGGCTGTGTGGTTGGCATATGCATTCTTGTCAGTTTCTTTGCCACTGATTCCTAATTCCTATAGCTCCCATATGCCATTTTCATGTTGATATGCAGAAATATTTATAGAACTGCACAATATACAGTACAAATCGTGTGCTTAGTAGATACTCCAACGACACAAGCAACACTTACAACATCAGAAAATATCAGATGCAAACAAGGGCAAGTCTCAGTCAAAATGAAAATGTAAACATGTTTTGATGGTCTAGTTATTCCAAACGCCTACCAATGGTGCTGGAAAAGATGAGCATTTCCTCGCCATAGCAGTGCCGGCCAAGGTGGTGAGGCTTACACCGGAATCGTGGCTGGACAGGACTACATGGGGGGTAGGACTACTGGGATGTCCCGTGAAAGGTAAGATACAAGTGGAAATGTACGTTTCATCTACATTTGGTGCTGATCAACTGTTAGGTGTGACCGGTCGTTTAGTGTAATATAACCGGCTGCTGCCGCACCGCGAAGCTGGTGTGTTACGACGAAGGGCAGTTATATCGGCTATATAAGTTTTTAGATACAGATACAGATACAGATACAGAAAAGTACTAGCCTGACTTAAGTCGCGCCCCTGACGGCCGGCCTTACAATTGCCGCCGCCCTAGAGGAGGGGGTCATTAACCCCAGTCAGCGAGAGATTGTGTAAACACAGGCTAAGAAAATTACATGGGATTCACTCCAGATCTTTCCTTTTCCTAAATTGAGGACATGGACTTGCTTTGCTTTTGTAGACAGATTCTTACAGAGAAACTAAACTTTATCAAACCAACACTGGAATAGTTAGGACTTACCCAAGTTTTTTGCCGACTCTGTCAGCCTTGTTCACAGAATGGACCCGTCTTCTGCAATATTTTTCCAGTGTTGGTTTGGCAAAGTTCAGTCACTCCACAATGTCATTTACTGACACACAGGAACTTTCATACTTGGATAAATTCTTACTTGTCGATGAAAGTTAGGCTTCCAGGTTATATGATACACCAAATTATACATACAGCGAATGCTGCCTGAAACGTCTGACCGTTTCAAAAATTATATCCAGTTGCTTAAGTAACTATAATTCAGTATGTTCTTGTTTGCTTTGTAGTTGGCAACTGTTGAAAATAAGAATGGAAGTAACGCTTTGCTGCTATACATTGCAAAACGATGATCTAATCTGTGATATGATGTTTGATTTTCTCACCCAAACAACAGATTCATTTATACTGATTCCTTACAATTGTAGAGGATCGTGTGCGGGACGCGTCATGTGGTAAAGGCTGGACGATGTTTGAAGAACGTTGCTACCAGAAGTTTGCCTCGCCGCTTGTCTGGTGGGCTGCGGAGCGGTATTGCCAAGCACTGGGTGGTCATCTGGCGGCCGTCAACACGCCACAGGAAAACGAGTTCCTCCGAGACAACATCGGGAATGGATGGATAGGGATGAAGCTCGGTGCTGTCTTGATTAAGAAAGAGAGACAGGTTTCAGTTTTTTTATCATTTCTGTTTGCTCTGAATAGCCTCTGATGCAACATTAAAACATTATCTGCCAGGAATTGAACACATTTGTTATTGTAACTTGAAATTCCACCTGTGTTGGTAGAAGTCTTCATTGAACTAGTTTAAACTGGAATATCCAACACCAAAATTGGGCTCACCCAAATTTGCGACTGAACATCACCAGTCTTTGTCAAGGAATGAACAATTCACTGCGGTCGTGACGTCACGTTATGCAGATAGAACACGTGACTAACGACACGTAAGCAGTGGATCATAGGTTACAGGAAGTCTATGACGCCCACCGTTTCTGTTCAGGGATGGTTGTAAAGCTCTGATGTAGATGGCTTGTTCAGTGGATTGTTCATTCCTTGACAAAGACTGGTGCTGTTCAGTCGAAAATTTGGTCCAATTTCTGTGTTGAATATTACATTTTAACTAGTTCAATAACCTTTGTTATTGATTGTTACCCTGTCCATGTCAAACTCCATTTGTATTGTCCTTGTCTGTGTCAGCAGGGCTAGCCCTTTGTAATAGCCACAGGCCAGCCCTCATGGTTGTGTGTGCTGAACAGTGAAATCAACATATAGATAAACAAGCTCCAGTCTAAATTATAGCCACTGTTTTCAGAAAATTGCCAACTTTACTTGGAGCGACGGAAGTCCTGCGGGTGACGCCTTCAAGCTCCAGGAACGGGACATTCCGTTCGATGCTTTCCAGGAATATACCTTGAGACTGAACGATCCGTTCTGTGCCTTCTTAGAGAACCAAGGTATGTCTTTTCTCTAAAATATATTTCAGATTCACTATAAAACAAGGCTAATAAGTGACTACAGGTAACATACTCCGTGACGTATTTATGGTTTTCGCCGCATCAATAGCAACAATAATATATATATATATATATATATATATATATATATATATATATATATATATATATATATATATATATATAATCTATATATATATATATATATATATATATATATATATATATATATATATATATATACATATATAAGCCGTGGGTCTTTTAAAAATATATTTCTGATTCACTACAGAACAAGCTAATAAGAGCCACTCAAATGATTGGGGCTACTGTACTGGATTTAATGCCAGATGCTTGTTCACCTTTGCCTTTGAAAGTTTAAGGTTGGACCCATCAGGGGACGCAATTTCGAGCAAGCTTTCCCATAACGATTTAGTTCGAGGAAAGAAGCCTTCGGCGTGAATCTTTCTCCTGCGAGGTGGATTACGGAAGAGGAACGGGAGAATTGCTTCCATAGAAGTGGCAAAACTCTGTTGAGAAAACTAGTTTTTGTGAATTTCGACTTTACATGTAGCAGACTATATGTATCCTTCATATTTTATGTGTATTTATTGACATCACTCTGAGCAAGTAATATCATCTAACTATTCTTAACTTGTGCAGGTCCCTGGAGTCTTCAACCTTGCAGCCTGATTGAGAAAGAATTTATCTGCGAGAAAGGTGTGATTCTTACTTTCCGCATCATTCGTTTGTATTTAGTTTGTTCCCTGTTCTTCCAGTGTAACCCAAAGCAAAGTTGCCCATATACATTTCAGGTTGTCGTCGAAGGTTCTATTCCTGCATTGCAAGTGAATTTTGTACTCCATTTCTATGTCGAGTCGCAGTATTCGCCCCGAAATTAGCTAGAGAGAGGGGGGGAGACAGACAGAGAGAGAGAGGCAGAGAGAGTGAGAGAGAGAGAGAGAGAGAGAGAGAGAGAGAGAGGGAGCTGAAGCTATTTATCTCATTCTTTTAGCTCAAAAAAGTTTTTCTCATGAAAAGCGTGATAATTACAAAATATGTGATAGCGATAAGTAAAAACGTTGTCTCATTTTTTCGCCAAAGGATTTTCAATCTTCTTCTGAAGAATTAATGTGATAGCAGCCCCGTGAAAAAAACGCCGTGAAAATATCTACATGTTCATAAGGGGGTTGCTATCACATTAATTCTCCAGTAGAAGAATCCTGGATTCTTCTACTGGAGAATTAATGTGACAGCAACCCCCTTATGAACATGTAGATATTTTCACGGCGTTTTTTTGTTTTCCAGATCCATCAGCATACCGCGGTGATGGCTGTGAAACTGTCGCTGACCACATCTATACTGACTCAGCAGAGGCTGGCAAAGAGGAACTGGACTTGTATATTCCAGACATGACAGGTATGTAAGTAGAAATGGATATATTTGGAAGTTCTACGATCACCGGAGGGTGATCCGACCCTCAGGTGTTTGCCTGCGAATGCCGGGGTTGTAGTTTTGTTTTCTTTTTTTCAGTGTGCGACGATTGCATGGCCAGGGAAACGTCCTGTGGGTATATCGTTTGTGGCATACCCGACCAATACCGCTGTGGGCTGATCTACTCCCCCGGATACCCACACGCCTTCCCTTCTTCAGTCATCTGCCTGTGGACCATCGATGGTCCCCGTGGAAGCTACGTCACGCTCGTGCTGCTGGACGTAGATTTGCCCTGCGCCAGCCGCGTGCTGCAGGTCAGGGACAGGTTCCTGACGGTAGGGTGGAACACGATCCACGGACTGTGTCGCGGCGAGGGCGAACAGAAGCGCTATGTGTCGAGCTCCAATGAGATGCGTTTGGTCATGTTGGCGACGAGTCACATTGCTGACTTTGGAGACAGTCGCGGGTTCATGGCGACGTTCAACATCAGTACATTCAGCGCTAGCCGACAGGTGCAGAACCTACCTGACGATGCAGGTAAGCAAAATATAAACTTACACAAAGTTAGTGACGTCACCTAGCGTAACGTTGGGGTGTTTGGCTCAAAGCCTAGAGGGCCTGGGTTCGAGTCCCTTGATATGCTTTGACGTTGTGCCATTCGGGAAGGGAACTAAACACAACTTTCCTCACTTCACTCAGGTTAAAATGAGTACCTAGCTTTAGTTAGGGCCGTCCGCGGTGTGAGTGGATCAAATCAATCACCCTAGAAATGCGGCTTTTATTTTCAGTACCAACCTCAGCTTTTTTTAAACTATCAGTTTTAATCACATTTATCAAAGATCTTTACGAAAGCAATATATTATGAGAGTAACATCAATGAAACCGCTGGGAAACTTTCTGTTTTGTGTCGAACATCTTAGGATTCATCTGCCCCTGCGGTTGGCGTTTGTTCCGCCGAAACTGCTACCTGACATTTCGCCATCACGTACCGGTGAACTGGGAGGAGTCAGACCTCATGTGCCGAGAGTTTGGCGCCAACTTAACCAGCATCGCTGACCGGGCAGAAATGGAGTTTCTCCACCTGCTGTTGGTCACCAACGTTGTCGTCAAACGCATCACAGACCCGATGCTTTTCATTGGTATGGCATGTGCATGTATTCCATTTGATAATTTGCTGACAAAAAGAGCTCTGAATTACTTTAAAGGCAAACGAAAGTTATAAATGAAGATGGAAATACAATAGATAAACGCAAACCTTACGCCTAAAAATAATTAATGAGCGAATGTCTGAAACTAAACAATCAGGTGTATTTACTTTTAAAAAATCGTAATGAGAAAGTTAAAACTGGTCTTCAATTGGCTAAATTCTACTCACCGCATTTTCGACGGAATATCGCGGTCTTCTTAAGCTACTAGTGTCTGACCCGAGTGCCATAGACACGTGATATTCCTGCATGTGTTACAGCACTGGGTCAAAGTTCCTCGGAAATCAGGAGCGCCCCCTGTCCCCATTAAGAGACGGGGGGCGGTGAGTGTCACTTTCTTGAGCTGGAAAACAATTCTATTTTCTCATTGTTATGTAATCTACTAAGTAAGATGAATTTTCATGCTAACGAAAAATCAAAATTGACAAATAATGCAACTTCATTACCCGAAGGTCTGTACGATATCTACCATGAACGACAAACAGGCCGACACATGGACCGAACCTTCGTCTGGACCGATGGAGCTCCGGTGACTTACACGGACTGGTGAGTGAGCTCTCGTCTGGCAAAACATCATGAAATAGTGAAACATTTTTCTACTTTACGTCCCAACAGGATCTCATAGACTCTTTCTAAAGAAGCTCTGGACGTTTTTAGAAGCGGATCTTATAGGCAAAATGCCTCTTATCCGATGATATTGATATGAAGATCGTGAATAATCATTACAGAAAATCGTACATCCTATTTTCGAATATACATTCATATTTGAAGGAGATACGCGCAGAATTTCGCGTCGTACGTGCACATATATGTGCAATGGTGACAGATCTATGAGCAAACCAATGTACAAGGTAAAACAAAGGTAAAAGTAGTCCCATAGTCTTTTCCGGACCGTAGAGGCAGTGTTGTTATTGACTGTGTCTACGGCACCCCGGGGTATCAGAAAGCGGAGCCCATCCCTCTCCTTCCACCGCCTTTTGAGTCCCAAACCAACCAAAGTTAGGTAAATATTTTGGAGTGAGTAAAGTCGAGTAAAGTGCATTTTCTAAGGGTACAAGATCGGTAGCATGTCATGATTCGAACCCAGGACCTTTGGTTTTGGGTGCTATACCCTGCGGATACGCCACATACACTGCCCCGCAATCGATCAGATACAACCCAATGCAAGTCTGAGCGCCTTTTGTACAACGTTAACATTTTTTAAGTAATTTAACTGTAATAACCAACACAAAAGTAGGTTTCAATGCCCCTGTAAATGTAAAAAAAATGCTATATCTCACTTTAGTCAGAAGCAGACTTGAGTACTGCTCTGTCGTTTGGTCACCCTATACACACAACCTCATTTCCTTAGTCGAAAAAGTTCAAAGACGTGCCTCCAAGTATATTCTTAATGATTACACAGCAGACTACAAGACGAGATTAATACATTGTTCACTATTACCTCTGTCCTACCGACGAGAAATACTTGATCTATGTTTTTTATATAAGTGCTTACTAGGACTTTATGATATTAATATTGACAACTTTCTAAATCTCCCACATCCCCTTTTAAGAGCACATTCACAAGCTAAACTTATCCCTGGTAAATGTCACACTACAAACTTTCAGTACTCCTATTTTAACAGAATCGTCTACATATGGAACTCCTTACCACCTGAAATTAGAAAACTTCGGCTAAATCCAACATTCTCAACAAATCGTTTTAAGCAGTCCGTTATTGATCATTACTTCTCTCTTTTGGCCACACATTTTGATGTCGATCTAATAAGCACTTGGACCCTTTGTTCCAAGTGCTGATTGGATGCACGTCTAAATGTGTGGTCAACCTATAGTTACATCATTCTCATTTGTTTGTTAACCTTAGTTTATCTGATCCCTTTTATTGTTGTTTCGTTTGGGTATTGTTTCGTATCTTGCCGTTTTTTGTTAGAATACCTCTATGTAAAGTTCTTTGTTTTTATTTGCCCTTTCTCTATTGTTCATTGTTATGATTTTAACTTATGATTTTACTGGAGGTGTGGGTCATGTAAAGGTATATCCTGTTACCCACACCTTGCAGAACTTTTTCTGTAAAGTTTAATAAATAAAAAAATAAAATAAAAAATTGGACTCACCCAAATTTGTTCGACTGAACAGTACCAGTCTTTGTCAAGGAATGAACAATCCACTGCTGTCGTGACGTCACGTTATGCAGATAGAACACGTGACTCAGTAAGCAGTGAACCATACGTTGCAGGAAGCCTGTGGCGCCCACCGTCTCTGTCCAGGAATGGCTGTAAAGCTCTGATGTAGATGATAGCTAAGTCCAATTTTTGTGTTGGATATACCCCCCTCACAATAGGCGCGATTCGATCGGAAGACTAGTTTACGAACTCTGAATGACATTTTCGTGAGTAAGACGTCCGGTGTTCTCACGATCATCTTGCGATTTTTACGGATCGCCGGCAGTTTTCAGGAGTCTTACGACGGTCGCGGTGCAGCGAAACATGTTCTTAACATATGCGACTAGTCGAAGGAAATCTCCAAAATCGCACAGCTCGTTACCGAGTCGCACATTGTGCGTGCAAATCGTGTGTACCTTGCAAGGGTATCGGTCAATAGTCTTGCGTCAATCCAACGATTGAAGACCGATAGGCGAGCAAAGACATAGTTATTAATCATCGAGCGCAAATCGGATGGCGAACGCCCGTCAGTTGGGCAACGTTCGGGCGACGTTCGCCCGACTTCCGTTTGTTTACAAATATTGAATTTCTGGGAATGTGAGGGTAATTCTAACATTGTGGCCGATGTGGCAGTATGTAGGCTGGCTTTGTGACACACTTTCTTTTCTTGCGTCATTTCTATTATGCCCGCGCATTCCATTCATTGGTTAAAAAGATTACGACAACAAAATAAGCAACATTTATTGATCTCTTGCCTTTTTTGAGGAACGTTTTGTGTTACCTTGTCCGCGTGCAAGAGGTCATGGGAGGTTTATTATCATAGATTTATTAACCGTCGATCTCACGAGCCTTGCGTATATGTGAGGGGGACAGTTTTGAGGCGAAAAATACGCAAGACCATCTCAAGATCTTAAAATCAGCCGACCTTCCTGCGATCGCGAAGAACGTCCGAAGATCGTATATAATGTGAGGGGGGTAATATAACAGTTAAATTACTTCAATAATGACTTCTACCAACAGATGAACTTTCAAGTTACCGTTGACACTTGACAGTTGATCCAACCCTGTATTTCCCATCACACCTTCCTCAGGTCACCCATGGATGTCAGAACCGGATTCCCACAGCCGGACGGCGCCAAGATCAACTTCTGCGTTGCCATAGTGATGAAGAACGTCTGGGGAACTGACCAGTGGTACGACGTGGCCTGCGATGATCGAGCCACACGGTCCTTCATCTGCAAGCGGGCGGCCAGAAGAGTGACCCGTCCGGGAGACAATGGCTAAATAAATTTATCTATTGATTTATTTGAATTCACCAAAAAGAATAACGGGGAGAGCAACAATGAGTGCGGACGCACCTTTGCAAGTTACCCTCCAGCGCATTAAAACACTACAACATCAACTGTACTATAATGATATCCTAGCAGCATATATCAACATATCAAAATATACATTGCATGTAAAATAGCAAGGCATAACCAGGATATAATGACACGAAATTAACGTGCCAAGAACTTAGCGCCGCCTTGAGGCTACACACGAACTACACCCACAAGAGGTGGTCCAAGTACAAGGAAGATCAAGACTGTAGAGGGTGTTGAATCTGTTGTTAGTGGTCTTAACTTTTTCATGTTTATTGGGTATACAAAAAAATGGGTATACTTAATATTGCAGAATCACAACATACACACACACACACACACACACACACATGCAGAGAGAAAGGGAAAAATGTGCAAGGAAAGATTTTTACAAAGTTAAAGTGTATCACATAACGATTGTATCAATTTATGGCAAATAACACATATCATTAACAACTACAAACTATTTTTTTATTCAAACATTCAAACAATAATACAATGTGACAAACAGGTAGCGCACTCAAGTACAAGACTTATTTTGACCCCTTACATAAAATAGCATACATATTTTACAGAGAGAAATCAAGTACAAATGAAAAGCAAAGGAAAATCACATTAGACAGAAAGTAATACATTGTACATAATATAACAAGAAAGGATAAACGCAAGTCCAGTTTCCCACCCAATGATGAAATAATGGGACACATTACAAAACATGCGAGGACAACTGTGTTTTAAAAACGCTTAGTTGCGGTGATGAAGTTTTTGGTTGTACAAATTATTTACACAAGTGCACTAATCCAACATCATTACTCGGTTATACAAGTATTCTTTTGCAAGACTACACTGATCTATTTGTTACCCATATTAATCAATGTAAAAATGAAGAATTCATAGCACATGACAAAGGCAACCTTAGCAATATCATGGCGTTGAAAAAATAGAAATAATCTGGATAAGGCAATCTGTTTGAAATTTGTGTCTACTGCACTATATTTCTACATTTACATCATTATTTTATACTTTGAGCGGTTAAAAACGGCACGCTAGGATTCCCTAAATGGTATAGCCCACAAAAATTAGGCCTTGATCCGGCTATTAACTGTTTCCTCAGTCGGCAATGTTCGGTAAGTTCCAGCTGTACACAGAAAGGGCGCAGTAAACCACGTGACTACTCGTCGGATCGGGTCGGGGAGGGTCGGGAGAAGTCGGAGAGTGTTCGGGAAATTCAAACATGGCTGACCCAAATAGCGACAATGAAGCGCCCTGAGCTGAATTCACGGCGTCCTTGCGCCCCTGCAGTATCAAATTTTTGCTCCTTGGTATGGAATGGGATAGGGTTGCTTCATCTTATTACGTAGAAAAGTGTCCAAAATTGACTTTGATGATTAAAGTTCTACAACCCTGACTCGGGCTAAGGCCCACTTTACATTACGCTTTTCGCGTTAGCGGTAAATTCCCCGTTATCGGGACGCCGCTATCGGCACCTCTTTAGACACACCGCCCGGAAATCTGACAGGACACCCGCGGCGCGCGGTGGATTGTAAAATCTTGGTGAAATTCTACCCGTTAAGATCGCAGTTTTTTTTAGCTGCACGTTGTTATATTGAATAACCGTAAATTTTTTGTTTGCGTACCGCTACCAAGTGTTTGAAAATTCAAATACGTGACTTGCATGAGAAATACAAGTCCCTGCCTACGTTGTTGTTTCGCTGACACTTCCGGTAACTTCGACCACAAAATTTTCGATAAAAAAGCACTTAAAAACCCTTTCAAAGCGAACTGTTTGATAGAAGATCCCTTTCTTTCAGTTATGACCTGCTAAATTATGGCTACGTACTGAAATAACCGTGATATACGCATAATTCCTGCAGGTATAATAACTACCTCGTACGTAAAAACTCAAGCTGCCAGCAGTTCATGTAGCGGGAATTTCCCCACCAATGTCATAGCAACGGCCACCACTGTCATAGCAACGGCCAATCGGAGACGCGTAATGGGATTACTTTATACAAAATTTGCAGAGATAGCGGCTTCTGGTTTCGGTACAACGTAACGATGTATTGCAGGAGAAATTATTCGGAATCGAACTTGTATATTTTTTTAAAGGTCTTCCACGAAAATTGTGCAAAAATAGGTCGTCCAAAAATGTGAGAATGAGACTATTTTTCGCTGACATCCCGCCTGCTTTGAAGGTTGACTGCAGACCCTATTGACGTAAGAGCCTGCGTAGGTGGCCATTACGGAAAAGGCAGGCCGTGAAAACTATTTTTTCTGCGTAGTTCGGGTTGATTTTTGGGTTGACATTCATTCTACTAGTATATAAAAAAGTAACTATCGGAAGACTGTTTTCTTATCACTGTATTCTTACCCAGCGTTATGAACATGATCGCTGCTGGCAATTTTCCTCCAATGTTTTGCAAATCTGTACCTACCATTTTCGCGCCATATGCTAATAAGCGCGCGCTTTATGCTAAACGTCTAAACCCTGACTCCCGCTAACGCGAGCCCGACGTGTTCTCTTTATACGCAGTTTGGCGTTGACGGGGACTCCCGCTGAGCCTACGGCCGTACGCTTCGGAGTGGACGGGAGAAAATTTGGCGTTAGCGGGACTACGTTAACGGGAACTCTCTTTACACGGGGCTCCCGTTAACGCAGTCCCGCTAACGCCAGTCCCGCTAACGCGAAAAACGTAATGTAAAGTGGGCCTAATATTGCTTAGGTTGCCTTTAATTCAGAATTTGAAATCGCACATATGACGTGCAGAAATGTATATGATAGCCGGTGTCAAGAAATGCAATTTTACTCCATATTGTTAACGTTCTTACTGCAATTACAAGTATTTGTTCCAAGTTGATCCAGTACAGTTTCTCTTGTAACTGTAAGACTACACCACTTGATTAAAGAATTGGAAACTTCAGTGAAACACATTTATATTGCGAAATTCAGAATGAACAAGGTGTCGCCATCGATGGCTGTAGGTGCCTTATAACCCTTAGGCTGTAATTCTGCAATCTCCAAGCAGATCCTACGGTGCCATAAGATAGTATTTAAACTGGCCAAGGAGTATAGCCGACCAAAGGGAGTCAAACGGGCACCGGTGGGTTTGATACTATATTACGCCACCGTGGATCTGCTAGGAGATTAGTAATTCTGTACAAAATGTCGAACTGTAATTTCCAAACTTACCCAAATTTTTTGACTGAACAGCCACAGTCTTTGTCATGGAGTGCACTATACACTGCTTCTGTGACGTTGTTAACGTGAAGATAGAATTTTAAAACGCAAATGGACGTCGGATACTCCACCAAACAGATTCCTTTGTAGCGAAATGGACCATTGTTTTGAGTATCTCCCATTCAAAAGTTTTCACAAATAATTAGGTCCAGGTTCAGGTCCGGACCTGGACTTGACTCTCTGGACCTCGACCGTACCTGGACCTGAATTTTCTGTAATGTTGTTTGTTTGAACCTTAATTTATTCATGAGAAAGCTCAAATCGGCCAGCGGGCCGCTTTTCATTTTTTTTCTTTACAGGAGCCTCTGATGTTCTGACCGTGTTACTTTATATGATACATGACACCACACTCACTTTCTTGAATAATCAGGGAGTGAAGAAGCCATGTATACCAGCAATCCCTTAACAGAGACGGTGGGCACCATAGACTTCCTCCAACTTATGATTCACTGCTCACCGAGTCACGTGTGCTGTCTGCATAACGTGACGTCACAGAGTTTGAGTTTGAGTTTATTTATTCGCACGTAGAACACAAAAACAGAGAAATGTACATTGGATAAAACAAATACTGTGCGGGAGGAAGGGAGGAAGCCTAACGACTTATGCGAGCCCTCCTCCTATAACGTATGCAATTCTAATGAAATAATTGAGGTGATAAACAATTGATAATAAAACAAGGAAATGTATCAACTAAATTAACACAAAAAAGCCATCAAATAGAGAAGCTAAATAACAATTAAATTATTAAAAGCAGGGAAATATATCAACTAAATAACAACTTAAGCTATCAAATGGAGAAGTTAAGGAAAAAATTATTGGCAACAATTTAAATATTGAAACTATCGTAACACAAATGAAGCTATATAATATAATAGAGAAGCTAAAGTTAACGAATTAAGAAAAAACAAGGATATATCGTAACTAAAGTGACACAAATAAAGCTATTATCAAATGACTAAAACAAGGAAATGTAGCAGCTAAATACCTAATGATTAAAACAACAATTAAATTATTAAAAACAGGGAAATATATCAACTAAATAACAACTTAAGCTATCAAATGGAGAAATTAAGATAAGATGTCAAATGTCAGTGGGAAAGGAAAGTAGGTGATTTTTTAGATTGCGTTTAAAACTAATTATTGATGTTAAACATTTTAGATGGAGGGGGAGATTATTCCAATTAATTATACATTTGTATTTTACACTCATTTGGGCTACTGACGTTCTAACTAGGGGAATATGGAAATGAGCACTTTGTCGAGTTTGGTAATTATGAAAATGAGAATTAAGATTTAGAAGACCATTAAATGTTTCTGGAAGAGAACAGTTTAGGAATTTAAACGTAAATAGCATCAGATGAAGTCTGTTGATATCAAAAATATTCAATATCTTAAGTTTTGTAAACAAAGGTGCAGAATGTGCATGAAAACTGGCGCCCGTGGCTGAACGAACAAATCTTTTTTGGAGCAATATCAGGGGCTGTAGTGTGGTTTTGTAGGCGCATCCCCAGACTATATTCCCGTAGGTTAGATACGGGTATATTAAACTATTATATATGGTAATAATGGTTTTTTGAGTAAGAATATGTTTAAGTTTTCCAATGATACCGATAGTTTTTGAAATCTTTTTACCTAACATAGTTATATGCGATTTCCAGGTCAGTCGATCATCAATGATTATACCTAAGAATTTGGCTTGACTCTCTTGAGACAGGGGCACACTTTTTAAAAAGATTTTGGCACTTTTGTTATAGGTTTTATTTCTATTACAGAAAATTAGATAATATGTCTTCTTAACATTTACTGATAATTTATTTGCCTCAAACCACGACATAACCTTTTTCATTTCTTCGTTAGCAAGTTTTACTAGCGTATCAAAATTCGAGTTTGAAAGAAAAGGATTTGAATCATCTGCAAATAGGATAAAGAATATAATTGAGGATGCTTTTTCGAGATCATTTATATAAATCAGAAAAAGTAGAGGTCCTAATATCGAACCCTGTGGGACACCACATTCTATTATTTTGGGTTGTGATTTATTATCGTTAAGAGCTACGTATTGTTGTCTATTGGATAGATAAGACGAGAACCATTTTATTGCGGAGTCACATATAACGTATCGTTTTAGTTTATTGAGTAGAATGGAATGATTAACCGTATCAAATGCTTTTGATAGATCGAGAAAGATTCCTATTGTGTATTCTGAATTATCTATGGCGGTAGAAATTTTTTCCATTAAGTGTATGAGTGCCAGAGAGGTAGAATAGCCCTTTCGGAAACCATATTGATGTTTATATAGGATGTTATTTTGATTTAAATGTTTCAAAAGACGATTATATACTAGCTTTTCCAAGACTTTAGATATGCAGGGAAGGACAGATATTGGTCGATAGTTGTTAACATTTAGTGGGTCACTGCTTTTGAAAATAGGCGTCACTTTTGCGACTTTTAGTGGGTGGGGAACAATTCCATTTTGCAAGGATAGAGAAAGAATATGTGTTAGAGGGGCAATAACATAGGGTAGTGACAACTTTAGTACTTTAGGGCTAATTTCGTCATGACCAGCAGCTGAGTCTTTTAAGTTTTTGACAATATCTGTAATTTCAGCATCAGTTGGTGGCACAAAAGTTGATAGGTTAGAATTTACTTGTAAAGTGATGTAGCTAAGAGGATCTTGTGTTCCTTTTGGGATTTTACTTTCAAGTGTAGGTCCAATATTAATGAAATCATTGAATTCATTACATATTTCATCTTTATTTTCGGTAGTTTTGGTACCAATTTGTATTTTGTTTGGACCAGCTGAGTTGCTTTTGTTACGATTTATAACTTCATTTATCAGGGACCATGTTTGTTTTATGTTACTGGTAGCTTCATTGAACTTTTTGTGGTAGTAATCCTTCTTTGTAGTTTTAAGGAGATGATTTAACTTATTCCGGTATTTTTTATAGATACTGTGGTTTAAGGGCGTGGGGTTCTTGACATATTTAGTGTAGAGCTTGTTTTTTCTGCGTATTGACTTTAACAATCCACTGCTAAGCCAGGGTTTTTTGCGAGAGTGCTGGGAGATTTTTGTAGTTTTCTTTGGGAAACATTTTTCGTATAACGATCCGTATGTTTCGAGAAACTGATTATATGCTTTCTCTGTGTCTGTTTCGTTTAATACGTCGCTCCATACTATTTCTGATAGGGATTGTGTAAATTTCTGAATGTTAGTTGTGTTAACTTGGCGATAAGATATTTTGTCTGCCTGTCTGACTGGCTCGTTTAATTCGGATGAAAGGAATATTGGAAAGTGATCTGATATGTCAGTGATGAGGATGCCAACCTTGATATTGTTGCTACCTGAGTTTGTATAAATGTTGTCTATTAAGGTGGCAGAGTAAGGTGTAATTCTGGTAGGTCTACATATAAGTGGGTAGAAGCCAGATGAGAACATTTCATTTATATGATCAGTAGTGGGTTGGTTAGTATTGTTTAATAGATTAATATTGAAATCACCAATAATATAACAAGTCGCTCTTTCCCTATTAATATTGTTTATAGATTCCTTTATGCGCTCATTGAATTCTATAATGTCGGTATTTGGTGGGCGATACACACAGCTCAATATTGTTTTTTTCTCCTTCGGGTTACTTGGAATGATCTCAATGGATATGCTCTTTGTGCCTGTGTCATCGATAACAAATTCAAGGTCACCTCGTTCTTGATGATACATGTCGTTTCTAATGTATAGTGACACACCCCCTCCAGATCTATTCTTTCTGCAGTGGTGTATGCTGTTATAACCAGGTATACTATAATTTTCCGCGATATTTTCTGTTAGCCATGTTTCTGTTAATGCAATAACTGTAAAATGTTGGTGCAGGGAAGAGATATATTCATTCAGTTCATCAAAATGGCATGGTAGGCTTCGTACATTTAAGTGGAACAAGGATAGAGTGTTACAACAGGGTGTGCTACAAGATTTATTAAAGGATTCAACAGTATGATATTGGGAAGTTGTATTTATAGAAGTGTAAAAGTCATTCAGAAAGTTAGTATCAGGATCCAGTGGGGAGATTTGTGACCCATTATCTAAATTATTCAGGTCACATGGATTAAAAATCAAGGTGCTAGGTTGTGGGGGGTTTGAGTTCATGTTGGGTGGTTAAGGGTTATTTGACTTAGCTCAAAACAGTTCAGGAAATTCCGTGTCTTCAGTGTCTGGAGTCGGCTCTAGTGCGCCTGCGATCTGCTCCTCCCTCTCCAGGTGGGTGGACAATGAGTTTGTCAAATTTCAGGTACGCGATGTTTCCACGTTCACGTGCAGCTTTCATTTCCGGGATCAGTTCCTTCCTCTTCTGTCTCACCTTCTCGGAAAAATCCTCGTTCATGTAGATAGTGCTTCCTTTCAGATACTTTGCTCGTTTGATGATTGTGTCCTTGTCCTTGAATCTTAGCAGTTTCGCTACGATTGGGCGCGGTCGTCCTCCGTCCTGAAAACGTCCGTTCCTGTGCGCTCTTTCTATTTCTATCTGTTTTGGATCTAGCTTCAGTTTTTCCTTGAGTAGATCCCTTACTTTCTGCTCACACTGGTCCCAAGTCTCGTCCTTCGTGTCAGCGACTCCGTCAATCAATATAATATTTCTTCGCGATTGATTTTCAAGGTAGTCAACTTTGGTGTCGTTTGCGGTGATGTCTTTCTTGAGTAGGGTTATTTCTGTTTCTATGTCCTCTACCTTTTGTACATGTCGATATAGGTTGAGTTTGTTGTCGTCGATTTCCTTTTGTGAGAAGTGAAGGCTGTCCTTAATCTCTTGAACTTCCAGTATAATGTTGTCCATTCTCTTGTGTGTTGACTCCATAATCGTGTCCAGGAATGATTTGAAGTTCCTCTCTTGTAGTTCGAGTAGTTCTTTGACAACTGACAGAGATACAGAATCGTTTTCGGAAGTGTTGCCTTTTCTTGGTGCCATTCTGCGGGGGGGGGGGGTACTGAAATGACAAGAGATACTCTCGGCAGCGACGAGCTGGTGATAAATCACCACAAACAAACACGGACTATGTAAAAAATCAGTGTAAATGTTGCAGAGAGAGAAACCTACCGGCGGGGGCTCCAACTAAGGGAGCCCGCTGCGGTGTTTCCGCTGGCGAGAAAGTGGCGTCCTTTGTTGTTGCCCGGATACAGCGTCCTTTGTTGTCTGGGAGACCAGGTTTTTCCGTCCAATATCTCCGCCCAGATTCGTCAAACGTCCAATTTTCTCATACAGAATAAGCCTTAAGACATTCAACTTTCAGATTCTAGTATGATTTATGGACGATGGCAAGATTTTAGGACAGAATTTTACAATATATGATAAAGATGAGAGCTCAGACAAAAGCAGCTGCCGCCATCACGTTATGCAGACAGCACACGTGACTCGGTGAGCAGTGAATCATAAGTTGGAGGAAGTCTATGGTGCCCACCGTCTCTGTTAAGGGATTGCTGGTATACATGGCTTCTTCACTCCCTGATTATTCAAGAAAGTGAGTGTGGTGTCATGTATCATATAAAGTAACACGGTCAGAACATCAGAGGCTCCTGTAAAGAAAAAAATGAAAAGCGGCCCGCAGGCCGATTTGAGCTTTCTCATGAATAAATTAAGGTTCAAACAAACAACATTACAGAAAATTCAGGTCCAGGTACGGTCGAGGTCCAGAGAGTCAAGTCCAGGTCCGGACCTGAACCTGGACCTAATTATTTGTGAAAACTTTTGAATGGGAGATACTCAAAACAATGGTCCATTTCGCTACAAAGGAATCTGTTTGGTGGAGTATCCGACGTCCATTTGCGTTTTAAAATTCTATCTTCACGTTAACAACGTCACAGAAGCAGTGTATAGTGCACTCCATGACAAAGACTGTGGCTGTTCAGTCAAAAAATTTGGGTAAGTTTGGAAATTACAGTTCGACATTTTGTACAGAATTACTAATCTCCTAGCAGATCCACGGTGGCGTAATATAGTATCAAACCCACCGGTGCCCGTTTGACTCCCTTTGGTCGGCTATACTCCTTGGCCAGTTTAAATACTATCTTATGGCACCGTAGGATCTGCTTGGAGATTGCAGAATTACAGCCTAAGGGTTATAAGGCACCTACAGCCATCGATGGCGACACCTTGTTCATTCTGAATTTCGCAATATAAATGTGTTTCACTGAAGTTTCCAATTCTTTAATCAAGTGGTGTAGTCTTACAGTTACAAGAGAAACTGTACTGGATCAACTTGGAACAAATACTTGTAATTGCAGTAAGAACGTTAACAATATGGAGTAAAATTGCATTTCTTGACACCGGCTATCATATACATTTCTGCACGTCATATGTGCGATTTCAAATTCTGAATTAAAGGCAACCTAAGCAATATTAGCCCGAGTCAGGGTTGTAGAACTTTAATCATCAAAGTCAATTTTGGACACTTTTCTACGTAATAAGATGAAGCAACCCTATCTTATTCCATACCAACTTTCAAGGAGCAAAAATTTAATACTGCAGTGGCGCGAGGACGCCGTGAATTCAGGGCGCTTCATCGTCGCTATTTGGATCAGCCATGTTTGAAGTTCCCGAATAGCCTCTACCAGGCTTCGTGGTTTGGTGGTCTAATTGTAGAAATTGGTCAAATAGAGTAAATACAGTACGCTAGGGGAGTCAGCCGGCCGAGTAGAGACATTCTCCAAACCACACTGAGGCTAGTTCCCGAACACTATCCGACTTCTCCCGACCTGCCCCGATCCGAACCGACGGGTAGTCACGTGGTTTACTGTGCCCTTTCTGTGTACAGCCGGAACGTACCGAACATTGCCGACTGAGGAAACAGTTAATAGCCGGATCAAGGCCTAATTTTTGTGGGTTATACTATTTAGGGAATCCTAGCGTGCCGTTTTTAACCGCTCAAAGTATAAAATAATGATGTAAATGTAGAAATATAGTGCAGTAGACACGAATTTCAAACAGATTGCCTTATCCAGATTATTTCTATTTTTTCAACGCCATGATATTGCTAAGGTTGCCTTTGTCATGTGCTATTAATTCTTCATTTTTACATTGATTAATATGGGTAACAAATAGATCAATGTAGTCTTGCAAAAGAATACTTGTATAACCGAGTAATGATGTTGGATTAGTGCACTTGTGTAAATAATTTGTACAACCAAAAACTTCATCACCGCAACTAAGCGTTTTTAAAACACAGTTGTCCTCGCATGTTTTGTAATGTGTCCAATTATTTCATCATTGGGTGGGAAACTGGACTTGCGTTTATCCTTTCTTGTTATATTATGTACAATGTATTATTTTCTGTCTAATGTGATTTTCCTTTGCTTTTCATTTGTACTTTCTCTCTGTAAAATATGTATGCTTTTTTATGTAAGGGGTCAAAATAAGTCTTGTACTTGAGTGCGCTACCTCTTTGTCACATTGTATTATTGTTTAAATGTTTGAATAAAAAAAATAGTTTGTAGTTGTTAATGATATGTGTTATTTGCCATAAATTGATACAATCGTTATGTGATACACTTTAACTTTGTAAAAATCTTTCCTTGCACATTTTTCCCTTTCTCTCTGCATGTGTAAGTGTGTGTGTGTGTGTGTGTGTGTGTGTGTGAATTCAACACCCTCTACAGTCTTGATCTTTCTTTTGTTTGTTTGTTTGTTTTATTGGGATCTCCATTAGCGATACCACCGAAGTGGTACCACTATTCTTCCTGGAGTCCGACACTTATAGATATATACAATAAAAACGGAATTAGTTAACTAAACTTATACAATTGATAAACAGAAAGGTAACAAAATTAACAGAGGTAACTTAAAGTAAACGTGAGAGGTCAGAGGTCAAATTAAAACGTCAGAAATATCTTTTGGGATTTGTATGTAGAAAATAAATATGAATAATGATTAACAAACCATAATTGACTTGAATGAACTAAATGATCAACAGGAAGTAAGTACAGAATAAAGTAGTCGTGATGGTAAGAAAAATATAACGTGATAAACTGTCCGTAACTGAAAATAATATCAATAATAACAACATAAACCATGCCTAATGTATTTACAGAAGGAACAGAATAAATACTACTGAAAAAAATACATGAATAGAAAAGCACCAGGTTGTCTTTTCTTGTACCCTAAACATAATTAACAACATAAACTGTCTTGTCACCTTGCTACCACCATGTGCTCAGTGGTCCTGTATAGCTTTGTATACACCAATTTTTTATCCTGTTTTTGAACTCTGCATAGTTTGTAGATGTAATGTTTCTCGGTAGTGTGTTATATGTCTTAGTGCATCTGTACTGGAAGGTCCTGGTGAGTGCTTTTGTTCTGGGTTTAGGTAAGGTGAACCCCCCTTTATGTGATAGTCTTGTGTTGTGGTTATGAGAGATGATGGTTGTTCTGACCTTGTCATATATTCCTTGCGGTTCCTTAACTGACAGCATTTTATGAAAAGCACAGATAGTACTGGTGAATAATCTCTCTTTAACTGTTTGCCATCCTAGCCTGGAAAGTAGGTCGTCAGAACTTGTGAAAAGTGTGGAGTTGGTAGCAAGTCTGGCTGCACGGTTTTGCATGGTTTGCAGTTTATCTAATTGTGTCTGTGTTGTCGAAGAAAGGATAGGAGCACAATAATCTAGATGTGACAAAACAAGCGACTGTATCACAGCTTTTAATATGTCACCTGGAAAGAAGTTTTTGTATTTCCTTAACGATGCTAGAGTGCCAGCCATTTTAGTCCTGGTTTTGTGTACATGTTGGGCCCAGGAGAGATGCTGGTCAACTGTGAAGCCAAGCAGGTCAGCTTGTCTTACTTGTGTGATGTTCCTACCACCCACACTTAGCCTTAATTCTGGGTTGTTCTTAAGTTTTTGGTGACTACCTATAAGCATAGATTTGGTTTTCCCCACATTAAGAACCAGTCTGTTGATTTCCACCCATCTCCAAATACGTGTGAGTACAGGTTGAATGATATTTTCTACTTCAGCAACACTAGGCGCTGCAGCAAATGGGGTGGTGTCGTCAGCATATAAAACCATGTCAGTATTAGTATTCGTTGTTATGGTAGGGAGGTCGTTGGTGTAAAGGCAAAATAGTAAGGGCCCAAGACAGCTCCCTTGTGGCACTCCACACCTGATTTCTCTATATGGCGAGAAGTCCCCATTTATAAACACAGCCTGTTCCTTCCTCTGAGGTAACTCTCTACCCAGCTGACTGCTAGCTCATTGAAACATAGCATTTCAACTTAGCCAGCAGGATATCGTGATTGACTATATCGAAGGCTGCACTAAAGTCTAGCAGTACAGCTCCAACTATGTTTCCTTTATCAAGTTCAGTCAGCCACTGGTCAGTCATTTGTATTAGAGCACTTGAGGTGGAATGATGCTTCCTATAAGCATGTTGGCATTCTGAAATGATGTCATTTTGGAGGAGATAGTTTTGCAACTGGTTTTGCAACAAGTTTTGTGGAAGGGACTTAAGTAGCACCTTTACCTGCTCTTCAGTGACAGATTGAAAAGAGAAGGAGCAATTCTTTGAGGCCATTATGTTCCTCTTAATTGGTGTTAGTGCTTCTTCCATGTCTAGTTGTCCTTCATGTGTGAGATTGTTTACCTTGTTAATGAAGTAATCATTGAAATATGTGGCAATATCACTGGGTTTGGTCCATATCTGTCCATCTGATTCTATGAAGTTGGGTGTTTTACAAGTCTTTCTACCCAGCATACTGTTTATCACATTCCAGAGTTGCTTGGTGTTATTATTACTGCTGTGTGCCTCTAACTGCTCTTTGTAAAAGGCTCTCTTCTTCTTTCGATTTTCCCTAACTGTGTCGTTTCTCAGTCTTTTGTACCGTTGGAAGTTCCTTATACTTGGACCACCTCTTGTGGGTGTAGTTCGTGTGTAGCCTCAAGGCGGCGCTAACTTCTTGGCACGTTAATTTCGTGTCATCATATCCTGGTTATGCCTTGCTATTTTACATGCACTTTATATTTTGATATGTTGGTATATGCTGCTAGGATATCAATATTGTACAGTTGATGTTGTAGTGTTTATATGCGCTGGAGGGCAACTTGCAAAGGTGCGTCCGCACTCATTGTTGCTCTCCCCGTTATTCTTTTTGGTGAATTCAAATAAATCAATAGATAAATTTATTTAGCCATTGTCTCCCGGACGGGTCACTCTTCTGGCCGCCCGCTTGCAGATGAAGGACCGTGTGGCTCGATCATCACAGGCCACGTCGTACCACTGGTCAGTTCCCCAGACGTTCTTCATCACTATGGCAACGCAGAAGTTGATCTTGGCGCCGTCCGGCTGAGGGAACCAGGTTCTGACATCCATGGGTGACCTGAGTAAGGTGTGATGGGAAAAACAGGATTGTGTCAACGTGTTATTAAACGTTGTACAAAAGGCGCTCAGGCTTACATTGGGTTGTATCTAATCGATTGTGAAGCCGTGTATGTGGCGTATCTGCGTATCAACCAACACCAGAGGTCCTGGGTTCGAGTCATGACATGCTGACGACAATGTTCCCCTAGGAAAGGCACTTTACTTGACTTTCCTCGCTCCAAACTATTTCCCTGACTTCGGTTGGGGAGGTAAAAGGCAGTGGAAGAAGAGGGATGGGCTCCGCCATCCAATACCGTGCCCCAGACACAGTGGATGGCAACACTGCCTCTACGGCTCATAAAGGCTATGGGACTACTTTTACCTTTGTTTTACTTAGCTAGTAAATTGGTTTGCTCATAGATCTTTCACCACTGCACATATATGTGCACGTACGGAGCGAAATTCTGGCCGTATCCCCTTCAAATATACATCTATATTCGAAAATAGGATGTACGATTTTCTGGAATCCTTATTCACGATCCTGTTGGGCTATAAAGTAAATGAAACATATTTCATTGCTTCACACGTTTTAGCTCACTCACCAGTCTGTGTAAGTCACCGGAATACCATCGGTCCAGACGAAGTTTCGGTCCATGTGTCCGCCCGTTTGTCGTTCATGGTAGGTATCGTACAGTCCTTCGGGTGATAATGTTGTATTATTCGTCGATTATGATTTTTCGTTATCATGAAAATAAATTCATCTTACTTGATAAATTACATAACAAAGAGAAAATGGAATTGTTTTCCAACTCAAGAAACTAAGAAACTGACACTCACATGCACCCCCCCCCCCCCGTCTCTTAGTCGGGGCGGGGGGCGGTACCGATTTCCGACGAACTTTGACCCAATGCTGACGTAACACATACGGAAATATGACGTGTCTGCAGCACTCGGGTCAGATACTAGTAGCTAAAGAATACCGCGATATTCGGTCGAAATGCGGTGAGTAAAATTCTTTGAGCCAACTGAAGACCAGTTTTAAGTTTCTAAGTACGATTTCTTGCTCTTCGTAAATGGCTCGTTCTCATTTAAATGTCGAAATGCTGTCGCCTGACTTTACGCCTTGATATGGAGCAAATCATCACTGGTTCCTTCACATTTCCACAACCCCTGTAATGTTTTACAAAAGATGCACAACAACATTCGTATTGGTTGATGGCTTAGAAGATTATTATAGCCACGGGTGGGATTTCACCCCTTAAAAAATGGCTGTCGCCTAAGAAGAAACAAAGAATTCAAATAGTAGCCAAAAATGTAACGATTCAGTTCCCAGAATGATAGTTCGGTAGGTGAAACCAGCTGACCAGGCCCTCTGACCGATCACGTCATATCGCTACTGCCACTGATCTTGGAGGCTGTGTGAGGTGGTTTATGCCTGTCGCCAGATTCTGTAACAAACGTTACTACCACGAGTACGATGGCTGCCACGGTTATATTATCCACGTATAAGACTAGAAATGACCGTTTTTTTGACGCTGTACATTTTTCTGGCTTTTTAAAGAAACAAGAAAGGGTTGTTGACTGTTATTTGTATCACACCTTGCTTAACAAAATGTTGTACAGAAATGACTGTAACAAACGTTACCATTGTTCGATGCTGTCTATGCTTTCTTTTTGACCTGGTGTAAAAAAGCTGCCCACTTTTTAAATGTTCCTAGGGACGTCCACTTATACCTAAATGATGTAGTCAATAAGGTGAGTCATTTCGAAGAAAACAGGGTAAAGTCTACTGTTGTAACAAACGTTACCGGTAACGTTTGTTACAGGCCCTGTAATGCATTACCAATGGGACCGAAAATAATAAGTTGCCATTTTTGGGCTATGGTTAGAGGAGGAATTTTCCCAAACAACCACGTAGTTTTCAGTGAAAATAAAGCCGATTTATTTTTCGACCAAAAAATGCCATTTTCGACATTTCAATGAGAACGAGTGAAATACGCCTCATCGGTTGGTTTTACACATTCGTGCATCAATTGCACTGTTTTTAGACGTAAGGTTTGCGCGTACGTATTGTATTGCCGTCTTCATTTATTACGTTTGTTTGCCTATCAATAATGCCATTAAAGCAATTCGAAGCTCTTTTTGTCAAACAAATTATCACATGGAATACATTCACATGCTTACCAATGAAAAGCATCGGGTCTGTGATGCGTTTGACGACAACGTTGGTGACCAACAGCAGGTGGAGAAACTCCATTTCTGCCTGGTCGGCGATGCTGGTTAAGTTGGCGCCAAACTCTCGGCACTTGGCGTCTGACTCCTCCCAGTTCACCGGTACGTGATGGCGAGATGTCAGGTAGCAGTTTCGGCGGAACAAACGCCAACCGCAGGGGCAGATGAATCCTAAGATGTTCGACACAAAACAGAAAGTTTCCCAGCGTTTTTATTGATGTTTCTCTCAAAATGTATTGCTTTTGTAAAGCTCGTTTCTAAATGTGACTAAAACTGATAGTTTGAAAAAAAATACAAATCACACATAACTTTGTATACTTATTCACCAGGTACTGATAGTTTGAAAAAAATACAAATCACCCATAAATTTGTATACTTATTCCCCAGGTAAACCTCCTTATGGCGTAACACATCAGGTTTGTACTGAACAATACAAGCTGCATATCCGGAGTGATTGATTTGATCCACTCACACCAGGACGGACCCTACTCTTTTCGATAGGTGTGGAAGACGGGACCTCCATTTAACCTACTATCCAAGGGACGCCCCTAACCAAAGTTAGGCACTCATTTACACCTGAGTGAAGTGAGTAAATTCGTGTTTAGTGCCTTTCCCAACGGCACAACGTCGAAGCACATCAGGGGACTTGAACCAAACACACCACCGTCACGCTAGGCGACACAACACGACGCCACTAACTTTGTAAGAGTCTGTTATGCTTACCTGCATCATCAGGTAGGTTCTGTACCTGTCGGCTAGGGCTGAAAGTACTGACGTTGAACGTTGCCATAAACCCGCGACTGTCGCCAAAATCAGCATTGTGACTCGTCGCTAGCATGGCCATCTGCATGTCATTGGAACTCGACACATAACGCTTCTGTTCGCCCTCGCCGCGACACAGCCCGTGGATCGTGTTCCACCCTACCGTCAGGAACCTGTCCCTGACCTGCAGCGCACTGCATGAAAAGTCGAATTTACCCCATTGGTAAATGCGATGTATAGCCGGGTAAAGTTTAGATTTACCAGGGATTTATCGACATTTACCCGCCGGTAAAGGTGCAAATATACCAGGCATTTACCCGCATGGTATAGCGGGTAATGTTTGCCTGATTTACCCACATTTACCAGGTTCGTGTAAATATGCGTTTACCGAGATTTACCGTACGAGGTATTTCTCATATATTTTGCGCATTTACCGACATTTACCATGCGGAGTATTTCTCATATAGCTGTATTTACCCATATTTACCTTGGATTTATACATACCTTTACCAGAATATTCAATGCTATATTTATCCCCCTTTACCCACATTTAGCTGTATTTACCTTGGATTTATACAACCTTTACCAGAATAATATCATATGCCCCCCTTTACCCACATTTAGCCGGTAGTTAACCGATTACTCCCCAGAATTACCCATGATTTTGAATCATAACACGATTTGTGGCCAAACTCAGCATTATTTATTGGATAAACATATCATCAATGACAGTTAGGATTTCTAAAGGGTAAACAGATAAATAACAGATATACAATTGTGGCCTTTTCTTATAAGCTATATAGCTAATGTTAATAGCATGATTGAACATTGGTCAACTGTCCTGTGTACAAGCTGATCAGTTACAAGCAGCTTTTATCATGGATGATATTTAAGAAAGTATTTTATCATCACACACTATCTAAACCTATCATCAGTCTCCGTCATTGTGCACTGACAAACAGGCTTTAGAAATTATATACAATATTTTTGCCATACACTATTTGCCCATCACATTTCATCTGCAATTAGCCCAGTCTCTACCAGACTCTGGCTTGGTCAAATACTAATAAGGGACTTGAGTAATAGGAGTGAACCAACTGGCAGGCAGATAACTGAATAGACTACAAAGGACAGAAATCCCATGGAAACTTATTTGTCCCTACTTGGACAAGCTGACATGTCTGCTTGGAAGTTGGAGACTACAATAAGCACTCAGTTAAGAATTTGCAATGTACTTACTGTGTACTGTAACAGTTGTATCATATATTGTGTGCAACATCCAAACTATGCTGTCACTGTTAACAAATGTAAAAAGCAAAATGTGCAACTATGATCAAGATGAATGAAAGAAACAGTAACATGACACTGAAATGCAGTGCATTAATGACCTATGAAAGACTTATGTAACATTTAATGGGGCCTGTATTGTTTTACACTTTGCTAACATGATCCTATTACTAGTATTAGCATCATGTGATGCTACATGTTTATTCAAGCAACAATTCATCATTTTCGAAACTTCATAGATTGGGAAATTAATAAGTTCATAACAGATTAAAAACAACCCAGTGATCTTGCTAAGAAATCCATTTCCTTTGGAGAAGGGTGAGGGTCAGATGCATGTCAGGGCTCAAAATACCACCTGTATATGCAGGTACAAGCATATTGTATGGGACCTGTGTAGGTACAATGTAATTCTGACAATTATGTAAAATGTATCATAATCACACGGTTCATACAATCACACAACAGTGAAACACAATTTGCTTCATACTGGAAGTCTTCAAAGCTATGAAGATTTTAGTGGCCCTTAGGTTAACAGCAATCACATAAAAGAACAAAGTTGTTGTCAATAAAGATATTGAAATACAGATGAGTAAACTTTTAAAGTCCAGCCAAACTGTGAACACCTGAGTTACTAGTACATTCTGTGGAACTGCGTACAGACATCCTCTTGTCATCTATATTCAAGTCCACTGCTGCGAAGCACTCCGTGTAGGGTCCAAACAAGCACAGGCTGCCTTCTTCTGTGTCTGAATGCTGAACTTCTTGGTATGAGTTTGGAGTCCTTTGTGTGGTGAGTCAGTTCCTACATGATAAAACAAAAGTATCACAGAATATAAATCTATGAGTGGAAATCTAGCCTATTTAAATTTGCAACTGAAGGGTAGTCCCCATGTGTACTGAAAATTGATAAATATAGAATACAACAACATGGTGTACCAGCCTGACTGGGTCAAGCGATCCGACCCGTGGGAGGGCTGGGACTGAGAGTAATGCCGAATACATTGTGTTGTATTTTTCATGTAAATTTCATGTCGTCATACCTGGGCCACGATATTGGTCGATACGGGTGTTCTGGACCGGGCAATGAAAAGCTGTATCACACAGGCTTCCATCGAACACTTCAAACGTACTCTACCCACACCGAGGGCGGCGTGGTCTAAAATTCGAATACCTGATTCAGACGTTAAAATTGCTGCTGTAACTGTTTTTGTTCGAGGACACCAAATTTTTTTAAACTTCTGGCGCGTTTTGCATCGAAACTTGTGTTTTCTCAGGTAGGTATGTTACAAATAAAATAAAACATGGTGTATTTCACATCAGCCTTGGTCCCACCCCTCCTACGGGTCGGATCACCCTCCGGCCTTCGGGTGATCCTGGTACCTTAGGTGATACAGAATACTCCGTGTTGTATTCTATACATGTATATCATATCCAGGTCGGAAAACTCTCAATTTAATTGCTAAACTACTCATAAAAGGGATAAAACTCGCTACATTGTTTCAACCTGCACGGTGCCAACAACTCTATTCTTTAAATAACATCAATTCGAGAAAAATTCGAACAAAAGAACTCCATTCGCTTGAGTTGAGTATGTTCTATTCAATTGATGGAAACCTGTCTAATACAAATAAAAAGCCTGTGTGATACGGAAAATCATCATCCGGTCTGGAACACCCCTATCAAATGTTATCAGGTATGACACAAATAAAAAATATATACACAGCAATCAAGGAACATGTCACACGATTTTGACATAACTGGGGTAGTTGTGCTTCGTCCCATCACAACAACTAACTAAAACCAGACTAAGCAGAATCATGATAACGGCCTGCCTCGGTAAACACTGAAGTGTGCCAATGATGATATTGGTCATGCAGGACTGTAGTTTTGAGGCTTACCTATGGAGTGTGTAGCAGCATTGAAGTACTCAGCAGCTAAACTTCTGGCTGATGCTTGCTTTACTTCTGGCTATCCACCCTCACAACTTGTGCTGCATGTCTGAAGGAGGTATCTACTGCAGCTGTACTGGAGGCATATAAAAAGGGAAATAATGACACAATCAGATCCAGCCATCCCTGAATTTAATACACACACACCGTGACTTAAATCCATACCTTAAATATAATAGTCATCAAATTAGTGACCAAACAATTGTCAGTTACTGAACAGTGTTCAAATTGTTAAAGGTTAGCCCTTGATAATAATAGTCACAACTAGATCGACAGCCTTGGCTGTGTGATGCCAGCCATGATTTGAACGACATGAATAAATATATTTAAATATGTATAGTACTAGTATAATCTATAAAATATAAATAATCATTTGGAAGCATTAATTTAATCCTACTGGTTTCAAGTTTAACAGTATGTATGTGACTACAAATTAATTCTCTTATCAACGCACAATTATTCACCCATCAAGTGCTGTTGCTGTTTTGTATCATAAAACCAGATACGAAATGCCTGTTGTCCAATACATTTTCCTATTAAATGGGGGAGGGGGGCAGGTTAGTTGGAGACAAATTTGTTTCTAACGATTACATGTCAATAACAAAACAAGTGGGAAAAGCAAAAGCGAACCTACTTTTTGCTTAAAAAACGAAGCACACTGAAAGGCAAGCACAGTCTATATATTTTCTACTCACCGAAGTACACGTTGGATCCTGCGGGGAGGGGAGCGCCGCCCAGGGTGGGAGGGGGGCGGCCGCCAAACGTACAACTAAAACATCATTCACGATAATTTTCCGTCCGTTTGAGCTTACACCATATTCCCCCTACACTCACAAGCCTCTCCCAACTTGCTGACCGACCATAGCAGACTCCTTGTGCCATTTGTAGCGTAGAAAGCGATACGTAAAACCCCGTAGTCATGTCTGATCTCATATCTCGTAACGACTTTTTGTAATCGTCCCGCCCGCATGGTGCGCATGCGTTTCCGACGGTCCAATCAGATCGTAGTATTTCTGTGGGCTTTAGGATGTTGACCCTGAGGTCAGAAGTTGACCTTTTAGGACCCAATACAGCATGAAGACCATGAGGGAGATTTGTGACACAATGTGTAAAGCTTATAAGGCCTTCCTTCCTTGGTTAGATTCAAGTTTGCTTTACAGCATCTGTTTAAAGATTGACCTGTTATCTTTTGGATTTTTCACTGTAGATTTTAGAGTTGTTTTAACTAAAAGCTGTGACCTTTGTTATTTATCACAAACTGTGTAGCATATAAATACATAAGATCTGTGATTGTGAACTGTCTTGAGTTTTAACTGAAGCATTTTTCTTCATAAATATATAAGGGGCCCGTTATGTAATTCTAAGTATGGTAAACAATCATGGTAAAATACTTATCAATAGAGACTCATTCATGAATGAACTAAACCTACAATTTCACTCAAGGCCTAAAAAGCTAGTCGACTGGTAATGATGACTGTGTTCAACTTTTATGCTCTGTCCCCAATACTATTATCTCAGGGCGGTGAGGTGTTCTATACCCTTTGGGTGCCCCCATCCTGACATAACTCTTATCTCAGGGCAGTGAGGTGTTCTGTACACTGTGGGTACCCTCGCCCTGGGATAACTCTTATCTCAGGGCGGTGTGGTGTTCTGTACACTGTGGGTACCCTCGCCCTGGGATAACTCTTATCTCAGGGCGGTGTGGTGTTCTGTACACTGTGGGTACCCTCGCCCTGGGATAACTCTTATCTCAGGGCGGTGAGGTGTTCTATACCCTTTGGGTACCCTCGCCCTGGGATAACTCTTATCTCAGGGCGGTGTGGTGTTCTGTACACTGTGGGTACCCTCGCCCTGGGATAACTCTTATCTCAGGGCGGTGTGGTGTTCTGTACACTGTGGGTACCCTCGCCCTGGGATAACTCTTATCTCAGGGCGGTGTGGTGTTCTGTACACTGTGGGTACCCTCGCCCTGGGATAACTCTTATCTCAGGGCGGTGTGGTGTTCTGTACACTGTGGGTACCCTCGCCCTGGGATAACTCTTATCTCAGGGCGGTGTGGTGTTCTGTACACTGTGGGTACCCACGCCCTGGGATAACTCTTATCTCAGGGCGGTGTGGTGTTCTGTACACTGTGGGTACCCTCGCCCTGGGATAACTCTTATCTCAGGGCGGTGTGGTGTTCTGTACACTGTGGGTACCCTCGCCCTGGGATAACTCTTATCTCAGGGCGGTGTGGTGTTCTGTACACTGTGGGTACCCTCGCCCTGGGATAACTCTTATCTCAGGGCGGTGAGGTGTTCTGTACCCTTTGGGTGCCCCCATCCTGACATAACTCTTATCTCAGGGCAGTGAGGTGTTCTGTACACTGTGGGTACCCTCGCCCTGGGATAACTCTTATCTCAGGGCGGTGTGGTGTTCTGTACACTGTGGGTACCCTCGCCCTGGGATAACTCTTATCTCAGGGCGGTGTGGTGTTCTGTACACTGTGGGTACCCTCGCCCTGGGATAACTCTTATCTCAGGGCGGTGTGGTGTTCTGTACACTGTGGGTACCCTCGCCCTGGGATAACTCTTATCTCAGGGCGGTGAGGTGTTCTATACCCTTTGGGTGCCCCCATCCTGACATAACTCTTATCTCAGGGCAGTGAGGTGTTCTGTACACTGTGGGTACCCTCGCCCTGGGATAACTCTTATCTCAGGGCGGTGTGGTGTTCTGTACACTGTGGGTACCCTCGCCCTGGGATAACTCTTATCTCAGGGCGGTGTGGTGTTCTGTACACTGTGGGTACCCTCGCCCTGGGATAACTCTTATCTCAGGGCGGTGTGGTGTTCTGTACACTGTGGGTACCCTCGCCCTGTGATAACTCTTATCTCAGGGCGGTGTGGTGTTCTGTACACTGTGGGTACCCACGCCCTGGGATAACTCTTATCTCAGGGCGGTGTGGTGTTCTGTACACTGTGGGTACCCTCGCCCTGGGATAACTCTTATCTCAGGGCGGTGTGGTGTTCTGTACACTGTGGGTACCCTCGCCCTGGGATAACTCTTATGTCAGGGCGGTGTGGTGTTCTGTACACTGTGGGTACCCTCGCCCTGGGATAACTCTTATCTCAGGGCGGTGTGGTGTTCTGTACACTGTGGGTACCCTCGCCCTGGGATAACTCTTATCTCAGGGCGGTGAGGTGTTCTATACCCTTTGGGTGCCCCCATCCTGACATAACTCTTATCTCAGGGCAGTGAGGTGTTCTGTACACTGTGGGTACCCTCGCCCTGGGATAACTCTTATCTCAGGGCGGTGTGGTGTTCTGTACACTGTGGGTACCCTCGCCCTGGGATAACTCTTATCTCAGGGCGGTGTGGTGTTCTGTACACTGTGGGTACCCTCGCCCTGGGATAACTCTTATCTCAGGGCGGTGTGGTGTTCTGTACACTGTGGGTACCCTCGCCCTGGGATAACTCTTATCTCAGGGCGGTGTGGTGTTCTGTACACTGTGGGTACCCTCGCCCTGGGATAACTCTTATCTCAGGGCGGTGTGGTGTTCTGTACACTGTGGGTACCCTCGCCCTGGGATAACTCTTATCTCAGGGCGGTGTGGTGTTCTGTACACTGTGGGTACCCTCGCCCTGGGATAACTCTTATCTCAGGGCGGTGTGGTGTTCTGTACACTGTGGGTACCCTCGCCCTGGGATAACTCTTATCTCAGGGCGGTATGGTGTTCTGTACACTGTGGGTACCCTCGCCCTGGGATAACTCTTATCTCAGGGCGGTGTGGTGTTCTGTATACTATGGGTACCACCGCCCAGGGATAACTCTTATCTCAGGGCGGTGGTGTGTTCTGTACACTGCGGGTACCACCGCACCCCTATATAAGGCCTTATACCAGGGTCCATCCCTGACAATGTAATACATGCACCCCTATAGAAGGCCTTATACCAGGGTCCATCCCTGACAATGTAATACATGCACCCCTATAGAAGGCCTTATACCAGGGTCCATCCCTGACAATGTAATACATGCACCCCTATATAAGGCCTTATACCAGGGTCCATCCCTGACAATGTAATACATGCACCCTTATATAAGGCCTTATACCATGGTCCATCCCTGACAATGTAATACATGCACCCCTATATAAGGCCTTATACCAGGGTCCATCCCTGACAATGTAATACATGCACCCCTATATAAGACCTTATACCAGGGTCCATACCTGACAATGTAATACATGCACCCCTATATACGGCCTTATACCAGGGTCCATACCTGACAATGTAATACATGCACCCCTATATACGGCCTCATACCAGGGTCCATACCTGACAATGTAATACATGCACCCCTATATACGGCCTTATACCAGGGTCCATCCCTGACAATGTAATACATGCACCCCTATATAAGGCCTTATACCAGGGTCCATCCCTGACAATGTAATACATGCACCCCTATATAAGGCCTTATACCAGGGTCCATCCCTGACAATGTAATACATGCACCCCTATATAAGGCCTTATACCAGGGTCCATCCCTGACAATGTAATACATGCACCCCTATATTAGGCCTTATACCAGGGTCCATCCCTAACAATTTGATACATGTACCCCTATATAAGGCCATAAAAGAGGGCCCATCCCTGACAATGCAATAAATGTACCCCTGTTTAAGGCCTTAGATCAGGGTGCATTACCAGCATTTACCCGTATTTATCCAAATTTACCGGGTAAATATGTGCTAAATTTGGGTAAATATTGTACATCAGATTTACCAGGTATTTACACACCAATGGTAAGTATGGTAAATCCGATATTTCATGCAGTGCAGCACGCGGCTGCCGCAGGGCAAATCTACGTCCAGCAGCACAAGCGTGACGTAGCTTCCAGGAGGACCTTCGATGGTCCACAGGCAGATGACTGAAGAAGGGAAGGCGTGTGGGTATCCGGGGGAGTAGATCAGCCCACAGCGGTATTGGTCAGGGTTGCCACAAACGATATACCCACAGGACGTTTCCCTGGCCATGCAATCGTCGCACACTGAAAAAAAGAAAACAAAACTACAACCCCGGGATTCGCAGGGAAACACCTGAGGGTCGGATCACCCTCCGGTGATCGTAGAACTTCCAAATATAGCCATTTCTACTTACATACCTGTCATGTCTGGAATGTACACATCCAGCTCCTCTTTGCCAGCCTCTGCTGAGTCAGTATAGATGTGGTCAGCGACAGTTTCACAGCCATCACCGCGGTATGCTGATGGATCTGAAAAACAAAACAAAAAAACGCCGTGAAAATATCTACCTGTTCATCCATCTCTCTCTATCTGTCTCCGTCTCTCTCTCTTCGGCTCTCCCTCTTCCTTCTTTTTCTCTCTTCCCCTCTCTCTCCCTTTCTTTTTATATCTCTCTCTCTCTAGCTAATTTCACTGCGACTAGACATTAAGAAACAGTCAAAGTACCAAATTCACAGACCTCAGGAATAGAACCTTCGACGACAACCTGAAATGTAAATGAGCAACCTTGCTTTGGGTAGAGGTTACCCTGGAAGCACAGAAAACAAACTAGATATAAACGAAAAGCGGAAAGTAAGAATCACACCTTTCTCGCAGATAAATTCTTTCTCAATCAGGCTGCAAGGTTGAAGACTCCAGGGACCTGCACAAGTTAAGAACATTTACTTGATACTACTGGCTCAGAGTGATGTCAATAAATGCACATAAAACATGAAGGTTACATAAAGTCTGCTACATGTATACAGTATAGTCGAAATTCACAAGTCTTCTTGCTTAGCAAAACTAATTTTCTCAACAACAAAGTTTTCTCAGCAAGGAAGAGTTTTGCCACTTCTATAGAAGCAATTCTCCCGTTCCTCTCCCATACTCCACCTCGCAGGAGGAAGTTCCACGCCGAAGGCTTCTTTCCTAGAACTAAATCGTTATGGGAAAGCTTGCTCGAAATTGCGTCCCCTGATGGGTCCAACCTTAAACTTTCAGAGACAAAGGTGAACAAGCATCTGGCATTAAATCCAGTACAGTAGCCCCAATCATTTGAGTGGCTCTTATTAGCCTTGTTCTGTAGTGAATCAGAAATATATTTTTTAAAAGACCCACGGCTTATATATATATATATATATATATATATATATATATACATGTATATATATATAGATTATATATATATTATTGTTGCTATTGATGCGGCGAAAACCATAAATACGTCACGGAGTATGTTACCTATAGTCACTTAGTAGCCTTGTTTTATAGTGAATCTGAAATATATTTTAGAGAAAAGACATACCTTGGTTCTCTAAGAAGGCACAGAACGGATCGTTCAGTCTCAAGGTATATTCCTGGAAAGCATCGAACAGAATGTCCCGTTCCTGGAGCTTGAAGGCGTCACCCGCAGGACTTCCGTCGCTCCAAGTAAAGTTGGCAATTTTCTGAAAACAGTGGCTATAATTTAGACTGGAGCTTGTTTATCTATATGTTGATTTCACTGTTCAGCACACACAACCATGAGGGCTGGCCTGTGGCTATTACAAAGGGCTAGCCCTGCTGACTAGGGCTGGGTACCGGTACAGAAAATTCAGGTCCAGGTCCGGTTCAGGTCCAAAGGATTAGGTCCAGGTCCGGACCTGAACCTGGACCTGATTCAGTATGACTCATACCAGTGGTCCATTTCACTACAAAGAAATCTGTTTGGTGGAGTATTAGACTTACACTGGCGTTTTAAAATCCTACAACGCTACCTGCACCTGTACGATTGACTGTAAATCTTGGTAGAAATTACTATAAACTCTACTCTACTTCACTCTTGTTATTTTCTTCCAACTGCAAGCGCCAAAACGTGTGAATGGCTGATAAAATAATATGTTAATTTTCTAATCGGTCCAACATCCGGTCTACCTAATTTTTTCAGGTCCGGTTTTTCTGGACCGGTCCAATAAGAAAAACCGGTTTTGTACCGGTGTGACAGCGTTCTCGCCCCCCCCCCCCGGCGATCTCGCCCCCCCGGGGGCGACATCACTAGGGTTTTCGCCCCCCTTTAGCGTTTTCGCCCCCCCCCCCCAAGAGCAGCTGGCTACTACATATTACAGGTGCGCTACCTGGTACTATACTGCACCTGGGGAGTAACGTATATGGTGTGTTACCTGGTACCTATATGGCACCTTATTACCGTACCGTAATATGTCACACCTCGAAAGTCGATACTATATTGTTCGGTGCAAACATGACATTGAAATGAAAAAGACAATTTTTGCAGCTGGGGTGGCATAAAAAACAGTGCTACTGCGAACGTATAAATCAACACCGTCTATGGTACGGAATACGTCAGCTATATGTTTTCAATTTGTCACAGTGTTTTCTTTCTTGTGCTGGAAACATTTCCAAAGCACTAATAAAAACACACGTGAATGATAGTTTCTCATTATAAACACTATCTACGCGCAAGTTGATATAGCTGTTGCTAAATGCTATACAAACACTGGTAAAGTACCTGTCTTAAGAAACACGGGTAAATGCATCAGTTACTAAATACTAGAAAAAACAGTCATGTTGGAGGTGAAGATATCCCTTGGCCAGGTGCATATACCAAAATGTGCGTTATTCTAATTAATACCTAATATTTGCATAATTAATAAAGACATTACATAGTTCTTTTGCGGTCACTTCATGGTAGAGACTTCATATTGGAGATATATAGGTTGCTTAAGGACAGGTGAATGCAATGAAATACATCTTATGTCAAGACTCAGGTATATGCAATAATGGGAATTCAAGGGACCAAACCCTCCTTGTCTGAAACAAGTTCAACTATCTTATTACCATGTAATTACGTTAATATTGATACTATGAATGAAGTTATGTATCAAACTCGTGTACTTATATCATTCTGAAACTACATTTTGTGATTTATACCAATCAACTTCTAAAATGTCATGTAAACCCGTTTTTTTGGGGGGGGGGCGAAATCGCTAAAGGGGGGCGAGGTAGGGGGGCGAGATCACTAGCCGGGGAGGGCGAGATCGCTAGTGATTTCGCCCCGGGGGGCGAGATCGCTAGTGATTTCGCCCCCGGGGGGGCGAGATCACGGGGGGGGCGAGATCGCTGTCACACCGGTACACCGTACCGGACCCAGCCCTACTGCTGACACAGACAAGGACAATACAAATGGAGTTTGACATGGACAGGGTAACAATCAATAACAAAGGTTATTGAACTAGTTAAACTGTAATATTCAACACAGAAATTGGACCAAATTTTCGACTTAACAGCACCAGTCTTTGTCAAGGAATGAACAATCCACTGAACAAACCATCTACATCAGAGCTTTACAACCATCCCTGAACAGAAACGGTGGGCGTCATAGACTTCCTGTAACCTATCATCCACTGCTTACGTGTCGTTAGTCACGTGTTCTATCTGCATAACGTGACGTCACGACCGCAGTGAAATGTTCATTCCTTGACAAAGACTGGTGATGTTCAGTCGCAAATTTGGGTGAGTCCAATTTTGGTGTTGGATATTCCAGTTTAAACTAGTTCAATGAAGACTTCTACCAACACAGGTGGAATTTCAAGTTAACAATAACAAATGTGTTCAATTCCTGGCAGATAATGTTTTAATGTTGCATCAGAGGCTATTCAGAGCAAACAGAAATGATAAAAAAACTGAAACCTGTCTCTCTTTCTTAATCAAGACAGCACCGAGCTTCATCCCTATCCATCCATTCCCGATGTTGTCTCGGAGAAATTCGTTTTCCTGTGGCGTGTTGACGGCCGCCAGATGACCACCCAGTGCTTGGCAATACCGCTCCGCAGCCCACCAGACAAGCGGCGAGGCAAACTTCTGGTAGCAACGTTCCTCAAACATCGTCCAACCTTTGCCACAGGCATTGTCCTGCACACGATCCTCTGCAATTGTAAGGAATCAATATAAATGAATCTGTTGATTGGTTGACAAAATCAAACAACATATCCCAGATTTTGCCATATATATCTAGCAGGAAGATGTCACTTCGATCCTAAGAAGGGAGAAATGCTTCATAATTTCAACAGTTACCAACTACAAAACAGTAGTATATATGTAAATAACACTAACCCACCTCATTCACTTGTCTTGTCTTTTGCACCCACAGATCAGTTGTTTATGTTCCGTTGTGTGCTTTTTTGTGCCTTTGTTTTCCCTATGTTTGTATGGCACTAGCACCTGTTACTAACAAACATGCGCACTGCTATTAATCCCCGTAAGGGGGCTAAGCAGTAGAAAAGAAGAAGAAGAAACAAACAAGAATATACTGAATTATAGTTGCTTAAAGATCCATTTTCTGTGCCCAGAGTCCTCAATAACCATAAACCAATATAGATGCTCCTTGCTGAACTCTGCCAGGAGGTTTGAAAGCTGAATTGACCGTCTAGACCACATAAACTAGTTAGAAGCCATGGGGAGTCCAGTCAGTGTCTGCTGCCCGGAACAAAGGGGTGGTATTACGAAATAAGGTTGAAAGTTATTAGCATATTAACTGTCAGATCTGTTTGAAAAATTTTCTCCACTAGTTGTCAACAAAATGCTATCAAACAAAGCAAAATGACACATACGCGTGCTGCAAGGCTAAAGACATAATATCATAGTTTCTACTAACAACATTAGGTTTAAAGGAAGAAATATTCAGACCAGGGTTGAAAATTCAAAATGTTGGCCAGATTTCCTGTTCCTTTGAATTCGGTGTAGAAGTACATGTACATGTACACTCTTTCCTGCACAATCTTGCTCTCTACCTTTGTCTGAATTACTGAATGTCAATATCATTGCTATTTTGTGTCTTGCCTTTCAGAAGCTGATTGGTGTCGTTGTTTTCAAATAAGAGCTGTTACCCTCATTGTAGAGAATAAGGGCATTTATTTTGGCAAAGATTAGTCCATGTCAAATTTGTATTTCTTTTCTCGTAGTTCTGAGCTTTCTATTGGCATTTGTGTGTCTACAAATGTAACTTGTAATCATGGCACCTTCTTTGCGATGGGAGCTCTGAGACTAGAATTACTTCCACAGTCACCACCAGCAACTAGGGTATAATCTCTCAGTGCCCCAATGTTTCTCTTCCAGGCTGGGCTCAGTGCATCTGTGGTCATTACTTCACATTATTTCTGTTTAGAGAAAGCTTACAAATTTACTTTTTATGTGCAACCAAACTAAAACTCTATCTAGCTGTGACTACTTGAACTCTACAGTCTACAGTGCCCTGCACCAGCACCCATGCTCACTGTATGAGAGCCTGTTGCAGACTGAACCCGGTAGTTTACGTTAGCCGAATTTATTGGGTGATATTATAGTACCACTTTTGGTCTTTAAGCAACTTGATACAATTTTAGAAACGGTTAGACGTTTCAGACAGCATTCGCTGTATGTATAATTTGGTGTATCATATAACCTGGAAGTCTAACTTTCATCGACAAGGACGAATTTATCTAAGTATGAAAGTTCCTCTTTGTTGGTAAATGAGATTATGGGGAGACTGTCGAACCAACACTGGAAAAATAGTGCAGTAGACGGGTCCATTCTGTGAACAAGTCTGACAGAGTCAGCCGAAAACTTGGGTAAGTCCCAACTATTTTTCCAGTGTTGGTTTGATAAAGTTTAGTTTTTCTGTAAAAAATCTGTCTACAAAAGCAAGATCATGTCCTCGTTTTGCGGAAAGGGAAGATCTGGAGTGAATCCCATATATGTGCTGTTACACTTAAACGTAGCATCCAACTGTTAATCAGGAACAAACTTAATGTAGATGAAACATACATTTACACTTGTATCGTACCTTTCACGGGACATCCCAGCAGCCCTACCTCCCAGGTAGTCCTGCCCAGCCATGATTCCGGTGTAAGCCTCACCACCTTGGCCGGCACTGCGACGGCAAGGTAATGCTCATCTTTGCCAGCGCCATTGGTAAGTGTTTGGAATATCTAAACCAAATAAACATGTTAGCATATCTCTCTCCCTCTCTCTCTGTCTCTGTCTCTCTCTCTCTGTCTGTCTCTCTCTCTCTCTTTCTCTGTGTGTGTCTCTCTGCCTCTGTCTCTTTCTGTCTCTCTCTGTCTCTCTCTCTGTCTCTCTCTCTGTCTCTGTCTGTCTCTCTCTCTCTCTCTCTCTCTCTCTGTCTCTGTCTCTGTCTCTCTCTCTCTCTCTCTCTCTCTCTCTCTCTCTCTCTCTCTCTCTCTCTCTCTCTCTCTCTCTCTCTCTCTCTCTCTCTCTGAAATGTGAAATGGGAATTGTGAAAATTTGGAATTGGTGGCAAACACTATTGAAAGCTTCCGGAAAGTAATCACTGTTTAATACCTTTAATTCCCCTTCCGTATAGTTTGTCAAACAGCCAGTCCAAATCCCGTAGGCCAGCGAAAATGTGAAAGTATGCGATGGCCTTAACCCGGAAACAACCACTCCGGTAAGCTGTATTGGGTCTTCCAAGGTAATCTGTAACCAGTCATCAGAACCCTCTAGTACCCATTGCGCCAGGGTGAGCTCATGGCCACTGTGGACGACGTCACTTGTTCCCATGCCTTCTTCGATTGAATAATCATTTTGAAGTAACGATATCGGTAGCAAACAAGCTCCCCTTCCTACGCAAAAACATACATGACGCATATTGTACACATATGTTGCGCACAGATCTGTCTGAGATGTAGCGCTAGTTCACCTTTTATCCGCGGGGTAAACTATATCTGATGATTTTAAAAACAGGGTGTTTTGAAGGTTGGTGGTTTGAAAACTCAAATATTTTAAAAATTTTGCATTTTTTTATATTTTAGTTTGAAATATCAACGAATATAGATTACATAAAAATTGGAAAATACTGCAGTCTGATATAACAACGGATTTAGGTGGATAAAGGTGGGGTAGTGTTGGACACACAATACAGACATTACCCATTTGTCTTTTTATACAATGCATCAAACTGTTAAGGATGGCAATACGTAAAATCATGACTGGTACAGCTCTGATTTGAGACGAATATTTGTAAATGTTACCTTATTGTAATGCTATGTATCTTTTATCAAGTAATCGGTCCGGTACAGATAAAAGACTGGCTTACCAATACAGGCATCTTCGTCTGAAGCATCCTCGCAATCCGATATGCCGTCACAGATGTTGTTTCTCGATACAAACCGGTTGGACCGGATACACGGAATTCGGTCTGTAAACATAGCTGTATACGAACAAAAATATAGTTAAATTTTTTGTCTTGTAACTCTACTAAGTTGTCAACGCTAGTTCACCTTTATCCGCGGGGTAAACTATATCCGTTGTTACGTCAAGCTGCGGTATTTTCAAATATTGGGGTAACCTATATCTCGTTGTTATGTCAAACTGTGATATTTCCAAAAATATTGCAGTTTGAAACCACCGTTCGTCCCTAAATACCAACAGTGTTAACAATAACGGATATAGGTTACCCCGGGGATAAAGGTGAACTACAGACAAAGAACGGCTAATAACAATTAGACATGCATTTTGTGTAAAACAGATTTTTACCACATTTCCTCGGACTCTCGTCTGCGCCTGTCCTGCAGTCTTCTTCACCATCGCAGTATTGAGCGATGCTGATCTGCTTGTATGTGCCGTATTCTTGCATCGTGTCCAGGCATGCGGTTGACACTGCGTTATAAGAGGAATGCAGAATTGAGATGGTTCAAGTGTGAATATCTTTAATACATTTCTTTATTTGATTTCTCCTCTCTATACATATAAGCTTGAGATTGTAGGTATGCTTTCATGTATTCGTTTTTCCTATCACCTATGACGTTTGTTTGTGTGGACAGAAGGATGGTGGCCGCCTGCCAAGGACAGGCCTTGTTTAGATGTTTCTCATCTTTATCACTGCAGGAACAGCGGGATATACAAGTTAAGGCCATTATTTACCACATCCCTTTTCCTCGGTTAAGTCCAAGCAAGAAGGTACTCCGTCACAGTCATGAGAGACTTTAACGCACTTATGGGTTTCCTCACATGTTCTACCCAGGCAACGGACTGACTCTGGAAAAGGTTAAGAGAAGCGTGTTTAGCGATAAGGAGCCGTGTTCTCAGTCGTGTTCTTTTCAGCTCTATGTTTTGCAAATTGATTTTAAAATATGCGAACAAATAAAGATTTAGAAAATTATAAAAACAAGAAAATAAGTCACCACAGCCTTGTTGGTTTAAAATATGCGAACAAATAAAGATTTAGAAAATAATAAAAACAAGAAAAAAAGTTACCGCAGCCTTGCTCGTCCTCCCAGTTACTGCATCCCAATATATTTTCATCATCGCAGAAGAAGAAACTGGTGGTACACTCCCCTGTGCTGCAGGTATAGTTACGGATACCGACTTACACAACATACACCCCCATGGTTTCCCACACCGCAGTGCAGCTACCTGGCATGAAAAGTTGATTGATCGAAATCACAGAGTTGATGTCAGATTCAACATACCACAACACATACTTCCCACCCTCCCACACACGGTTGACTATCGCGGCACAGCCTAGCGATATCACCCCTGCCTAGGGTAGGTACCGGTACAGAAAATTCAGGTCCAGTTCAGGTTCAGAAGATCAGGTCAAGGTCTGGACCTGAACCTGGACCTGATTCAGCATGTGAAAACATGGGAATGGACGATAATCAAAACAATGGTCCATTTCGCTACAAAGAAATCCGTTTTGTGGCGTATTCGACTCCCGCTGACGTTTTGAAATCCTACAAGGCTAACTTCCCTGTACGATTGGCTGTAAAACTTGGTAGAAATGACTCTAGGCTCTACTCTACTTTGCTCTTGTTATTTTCGTCAACATGTAAGCCCTAAAACGTGTGAATTCCTGATCATATAATATGTTCATTTTCCAATAGGTCCAACATCAGGTCCACCAAATGTTTTAGGTCCGGTTTTTCCGGACCGTTCCAATAAGAAAAACCCACCACTACCCCGGCCCTTTCAGCCTCAGAAAAAAGGTACTAAGAGCGCTTTGTTTATTAATATTAATGAGCTGGCCGAGGGCCAATCAAGGCCCACATTGCAAATATCAAACAAACAGCGTACGGAGTGGCATGCACAAAACATCTGTTTATTTTTGCGTGACGGTAATGGTTTCTTCGTAATGCTAGTTCACCTTTATCCGCAGGGTAACCTATATTCGTAGTGTTTACCAACACGGTAATAAGGGATTTCAAGTCGACGGACGGTGGTTTCAAGTTGTAATATGTTCAAACTATTGTAGTTTGAAACTATCGTCCGTCGACTTCATACCCATAACTACCCGTTTTTCAAAAGCAACGGATATAGGTTACCCTGCGGATAAAGGTGAAGTAGCGTTATGTTCGGTCGGTATTCAGTAGTGCCCTTTACCCACAGAACCGACAAATCGTAAATTTGGTTAGTGGCCACTGCCCCTAGTACCGTTTTTGTGAGGCTGGAAAAGCAGGGGTGATATCGTAAGTTTTTGCCACGACAGGCAACCCTGTGTGTGAGGGTGATACTTCCAAAACCTCTGGAGACGCCTATAAAGAGAGAGTGCTATGCTTTTCTGTGTCTATGTTGGATGGCATTTTGTGCGTATATCGTTTATAATGTTATATATTACTGTGGACCATGTCTGCAACAAAGAATGGCGTCGACAAAAGAAATGGCGTCGGAAGTGGCGTAGCTGGTAGAGCGTTCGGCTCGGAATCGGTTCTGAGTTCGATCCCCGCCGTGCCCCCGATGTTGTGCCCTTGGGAAAGGCGCTTTACACGACCTTCCTCATCACTTCACCCAGGTGTAAAAATGGGTACCTGACTTCGGTCGAGGAGGTAAAAGATTACCTTTTGTCTGTACCGTGTATGTGGCACTGTTAATATAAGTTAAAAAAACTATCCAAAATGTCCAAAACTATCCAAATTGGAAAAAAAACATTAATAATTTACCACAGCCTATCTCGTCATGTGGGGGCGTGTATGTTGAGAAAATCCAGGATGTACAGTCTGCAACCCCGTCGCAAACACGGTCCAGTTCCACACACTCCCCGGAAAGTGGGCAGTACAGGCCGCCGGCAGTCTCGCACCGCTGTTCTGTGGTTTGGAGGAATACTAACACTAGTTCACCTTTATCCGACGGGTAGCCTATATCTATTGTTAGCCTATTATCGTATTTGGGGATATGAAGTCGACAAAAGATGGTTTGAAACTGATATTTTTTGAAAATATTGCAATTTGAAACCACTGTCCATCGACAAGAAAACAAGGAATACAGATTGCCTTGCGGATAGAGGTGAACTAGCATTGTATCTGACCCTAAGTATGCACATGTAACTCCAATGAACAAAGAGGGATATAGATAAATGACTTATTCATGATTCTCGAACGATTTAGTCATTTTTGTTCTTTTCTCTGTTTACCATCAATACTAAGTCCACGTTCAAGAAGTACACTACATTTGTACAAGTACGTATGAATTCTGTCGATTTTGTCAAATATTGTTATATACATCACTACTATATACATATATACATACATAAGACTGTTAATGACGAGTTCCTAGTTATATAGTTTGAAAATTGTACCGCAGTTTATTTCGTCATCAATACATGTGTATTGCTCCGTGACGTCGTGAGTTCTTGTGGTGTACATTTGGCACCTGTGCACACCATCGCAAATATCCTCGGGTACGTAGCACTGTGTCAGCTGTTCGCACTGGCACCGCCATCCGCCGATCGACTCGCAGTGCGCATCTGTTTTGAGGTTTCCGACAATAAGCCTTCTCACACTAGCTACCACGCATGCGCGGTAAAAGGAACTCTGGGTAATATGTCAAAGTTGAAGGCCCACAAACGTAAACAGTCTGACGTCTCTACAATGTGTTTCAATTTGTGTAACAATGTCCGGAACGTAATGGCGCCTGCCAAATGGCGGAATGTTGATTTTATGGGGCCTTCAACTTTGACATATTACCCAGAGTTCCTTTCACCCGCGCATGCGTGGTAACTAGTGTGAGAAGGTTTATAATTTCATCAGGTTGGTCAGGTCCAGGTATGGCTTAGGTCCCAATACACCTTTCGAAATTCTCACGCGGAGGCCATGATAGATCGAAGACGAGGTCAATGTGGCAAACAGACAAAGCTTATTTCTAAAATCAGGTCCGATTTTGTTTTCCCCCAAGCCACACAAATTTTAACTATATGATATCAAATAACAAATATTATAACTATGCTATGCACCGAAAGATGTAGCAATTCAGAGCAACGTAGACTGATCCCATAGTCCCTTAAGAGATGCAAAATAAAAACACAATAATGCAAGTATTTGACGGACATGCAGCCATTCTCTTATTGGTCAATTTTCTAATTTCTATGCTATTATTGGTTAAACTGCTAATTATGATGGACAGTCTTTTGGTTGCCTCATTGAACTCAGCGTGAGAAAGGTGTATTGCACCGGTGCCCGTCAGGGATCTAGCCAAGCAGGGGGGCCACGCCCGAAATTACAAAAAAACGGCCCGTGAACTGTCCGGCAGGTCACCTTTTTCCAATTGGGACCGTAAACTGCCCGACAGGACCGTTTTTTTTTTCAATTTGGCCCTAAGCCTATACAGGGGACTCTGATATGAGGATTAGCACGACGTGAAATTACTCAAGACACGTAGGTCGTCCTTCAACATAGTCAATCATGACATCCTGCTAGCTAAGTTGAAATGCTATGGGTTCAATAACCTTGCAGTTAGCTAGGTGGAGAATTATCTTATAGGAAGGGATGTAAATAAGTTTGCCAAGAACCTAGAAAAACCTACGTGCTATAGACAACCAAAATACGAACCACAATTTTTTTCATCCTCTTCATTGAAGCATTCAAACACGGTATCACAAACATTTTCCTCGAGCAGACAGGTGTTCTCTCCGGGGCATTTCCACCCGAAAGGGCGGAAGCACGGATGAGGCAGTCCTGGAAGATCATGGTCATATATGTCGGTGAAGGTAACTAAGGCCAAATTGATTTGATTACATGGATGACATCCACTGGGAACCCCAAAATTGATGCGAGTGTGTGAATAAAAGAAAATTTGGCCAAAAAGTTCCATTCATTCTGATATTTCAGTGGTCAGCAAGGCTGAAAAATAACTGCACACTGAGTATGGTATAATTCCGAACGATAGATTCTTTATTTTTGTATTTTCTTTATTTCTGTCACACCTTTTTATTTGACCTTGGCTTTTCATTGGCCTTCTATGACATTAGTATACGTTTTCTTGTACTTTTGTCAATCTACGGAATGTATTTGCTCATTTTGCGGCTGCTTTGTATGATTTACACTACACTGTAACAGCATACATGTTGTTGAAAATTACTTTTTTTAAAAGACCGAAAATTGATGCGTGCTGATGTCACCATATATTTTTTTAAATAAATCAACCTGGCCAAATGGTTTCTCAAGCAACTGGTTGTGGTTTGGTAAACGGTCAGATGTTCCAGATAGTACCCGCTGCCTTTCGTCAGTGACACTGAGAAAGACCGGCCGAAAAGACAAGCGTGATGCCAGTTAGCTCCTGTCTCCTTGAGTACAGGAGCTAACGTTGGAAATCTCGCGGGGTGAGATGGGAGGTCACAAGTCCCGGACAGTTCGACAGGCAGGCCTTCTTTTCTGTTGAGGGGTTGGATTGTACATGTTCTCATATATCGCCTTTCACATACCAACATTTCTGACCGTTTCCAAAATCACATCCAGTTGCTTGAGTAAGTATTATTTGTCATATCATGATGTCATATCATGGTCATATACATATCGATTTAAGAGAGTTGAAACAATATTCACCATGTATTTTTTTTTCATTTCAGCACCTACCTAGCATTTTTGTTGAATGCAAAAATTGCAAAGATTTATCTTAACGTTATAACGCTAGTTCACCTTTATCGTAGGGGTACCTATATCCGTTGTTTTCGAAAACAGGGGTATTCAGGAATATCAAGCCAATGGACAGCTTCAAACTGACAGCTTCAAACTGCAATAGTATTTTTGAAATGCAATTTGAAACCACTCTCTGGCTTTATATCCTAAATACCCTGTTAAAAAGCAGATATAGGTTACCACGCGAATAAAGGTGAACTAGGGTTGGGCACAGGTGTGAACACTGGGGTTCGAAAGGTACCTTGGGTACAGTCAGTTTCGTCGTGAATGCCAGCATGATGAAAGAAGTTTATTCCTCCGTCACAGACATCATCTACGTCAATGCATCCAACATGCTCCACAGCTATTTTGTCAATAGCTTGTCGGGAGGTGAACGGAGCGATATCAAAGAGAGGTATCCAATAATACCCACAGTACCCTGTTAGAAATTGGAAAACAAACAACAAATGAACAGATAAATTCAAGTCGATTCAGTGCCACAATATAAAAACGAACGTTAAGGTAAGTATCAGCATGAGGAAATGTTTTCTTATGCTACTGTCCCACTTGGAAAAGGGGGCCCCTCCGGGTAGTTTACTGGCTGTTTTTGCATTTTGCGACTTGCAGTCGCAAAATGCCTTCTGGCCAGCGTAGTCGCCGTTGTGATGTTGAGATGAGCGGACCTGTTCAATCCATGCCAAACATTTGTATACTTGTTAAAACAGGCATTTCTTCAACATGTTCCACTAGCGCAGTGGTAAAGTTTACGCATTCTAAACCAATGCACCCGGTTCGAATCCGGGGAGGTAGATTTTTTTCAACTTTTTTTTTCTTTTTTACATCCATTAAAATACTAATTTTTACATCCATTTGGCCACACCAATTTATTTCTTTGGTTAACAGATTCGCCGCTTCGTGTTTTTGCCGAATAGAAATAAAAATTAAAAAAAAAAAAACTTTAAAATGCCCCGCAACAGAGCTCACTCAAAAACAGGCAATGTGTAGTGAAATTTGCTGCAGTTCACGCAAATTTTAACAGGTGGCGTCTAGATCTGCTGCAGTTCAGGCACATATGTGAATCTCTCCATGCGCCAATATCAGGTTTAGTTACTCTGTTCTATTTATATGACATTCTAATAACTAGAAAAAAACGTTCACACACGCAAACATTGGCAAAATGCCAGCTTTTTTAAAAGCACTTGTTTCGGCACTTTCGAATCGGCATGACACCCACCTCCGGGACACTCTGTGGCTACCGGGCTATTTGGGGGAATGGCTGGGCCCTTTGATATTTTTGATCCGCAATTAAAATCATGAGGAAATGGCAGGAGAGGTCTTGCTTTGGGAACTAAACGAGCCGCGCAGTCGTGGCCACCCTTCCGTCACACTCAGGAAACTACCGCTCGAGGATACAGGTTTGCAGGCCAACGCGCACGAGCTCCGTTCAATCATGCTGGACAGGAACATGTGGACACGCTGGTGTCACCTCTCCAAGGATGAACTGAACTGAACTGACCTAACAGTTAAAACCCTAACAGGTGCCTCCCTAACCCCTCCCCCTGTATGCGGCAGTCCATTGGGACAAATTTTTAGTTTCGGATCCCGACCGGGACTACACCCACTGCGGGCACTGGTGCAAGTGGGGCTGTAGACTTACATGGGACGTATAGGGACTCACCTCAATGAATAGAGATCATGAAAAAAAGTGTTACCACAGCCCATCTCGTCCGAGTAGTCCCTGCAGTCCGCCAAGCCGTCACATCTCTGCTGCCCACTGATACACTTGGGGAAAGGAGGAAGGGAGGTTCTACAGGACCAGTACCCAATGGACTCACACAGGTCATCTGCAGTTTGTTGGGAGGAATGATCGCGTTAACCTATATCAGATAGACTCACACACAGCACCTGCAGTTTGTAGGGAGGAATGATCACGTTAACCTGTATCTGATAGACTCACACACAACATCTGCAGTAGGGAGGAATGATCACATTAGTTGGTGCGTTACACAGAATGGCAGTTATAATGATATAGATACAGATACAGAAGGTTTTGTGCTGCACCAAAGGGCGGTTATGCCGGCTATATAGACACAGATACAGAAGCTGATGTGTTACACTGAAGTCGGTTATATATCCGGTATAACCGACTTCAGTGTATATATGGTAAAATCCTAATTATATTTCAGCCATACCATAGGTATGGTGAAATATATTGTATTCGTAATGTTTCTTCTTTCTTTCTTTCTTTCTTTCTTTCTTTCTTTCTTTCTTTCTTTCTTTCTTTCTTTTCTTTCTTTCTTTCTTTCTTTCTTTCTTTCTTTCTTTCTTTCTTTCTTTCTTTCTTTCTTTCTTTCTTTCTTTCTTTCTTTCTCCTGTCAAATCTTCAGAACACGGTATCTCCGTTGTTCCTCAACCGAATGACTTGAAATTTTTCATTTTCTCCATATCTGTCTCTTAAATGATTTTATTAAGGTTTTTTGGTCATCTTAAGACCAAAACTGTATATTTGGGCCCCCTGTACCCTGGTATTATAACCAAATGAGCTGAAATTTGGCACAGATGTGCCTTGATAAGTCCCCCATATAGATTCAATATCAGTTTTGGTGTACAGTATAAGGAAATGCTTATTTTTGCGATTTTTTGGTCATTTTTTTTTACCAAAAAAGGACACTTTTGGCTCCTGTACCTTGGTTGTAGAACCGGATGACCTGAAATTTAGTATAGGAGTGCCCTAGACATATGCGCACATGGATTCAATAACATTTGAGGCATACAGTACAACAAAATGCTTAATTTTACGATTATTTGGCCATTTTATGACCAAAAAGTACACTTTTGGCTCTTGTGCTCTGGTTTTAAAACCAAATGACCTAAATTTTGGTAAAAGGGTGCACTAGATATTTATTCAAATGACACATGTATAATTTTTGTCATAGACTACGTCAAAATGATATATTTGGGGATTTTTTTGTCATTTTCCAATTTCCAGAGGGGTCAATGACCTTAAGGTCGTTGACCCCCTGCTGCAGATTGCACCTACTGGCATATATGTCTATTTAATCTAATTAGATAGGTAACCAATCACTTAGCCTAAATCTATATCCTAAAGAGGGGGGGGTGGCAGCCAATCAGCGAGCCCGGTGTTATCTGGAAGAGTCCATTCTTACACGGAGGGGTTCATTTTTTTTAAATTCATCATTGGACTGGTGAAGTCTTTCAGTGGATGTATTTTTGGACAGGTCTATTTCGCAATTTTACAGAAAGTGTGCTGGCAGAGTCTATTCTCACACGGAGGGGGGATTTTTATAAAAGTCATATTTTGGACTTTGGTGACTTCTAGTTTGTCAAAGTCTTTCAGTAGGGTTATTTTTGGACTGGTCTAATTTGCAATTTTACATGGGTGTGCTGGAAGAGTCCATTCTTGCATTGAGGGGGGATTTTTTTAAAATCCATTTTTTTGGACTTCAGTGATTATGTCAAAGTCCTATTTTAGCGGATTTATTTTTGGACTGCTCTACTTTACATGGAAAAGTCAATTTTTGCACACGGAAGGGGGATTTTTTGAAATTCACTTTTGGACGGGTGATGATTCAAAATTCAATTTTTAGTGGAAGTGTTTTTAGACTGGTCTATCATACCTTTTCATGCACTGGGACCTGTTTTGCTAAATTCAATTTTGGATTTGGTTTCTTATTCAAAACGCCAAGGTTTCAGTGTGAGTATTTCTGGACTGATCTATTGTGCAAATTCACATAGGGTGCACTTGAGTCCATTCTTGAACGGGGGGATTTTGTAAGATTCATTTTTGGGTTAAATCGTCATCAGTAAAAGTGATTTTTCAAATGGGTGATTTTGAAATAGTCTATTGTTGCATGGGGAGGGAGATGGCTGAAATATGCTGTATTTGCTCTCAAGCAAATGTCGGCCTTTCTAGTTGATATCAGCGTCGACTGTGGCTAAATAGTCCTATACAAGAATGAAAGTCTCTGCCACAAAGAGCACGGCTATATGCAGATACAGAATGTAAAAAAAAAAGAATCTCACCACAGTTGTCTTCGTCCGAGCCGTCGTCACAGTCGGGAATACCGTCACACAGAAACTCTCCTTTGACGCACCCAGGGGAATCACGGCACTTCCAGAAGGCAGTGTCACCGAAAGAACCGTGCAGGGAGCAGAATTCGTCTTCCCAAATTTGAAGAAAAAATGGAAAAAAAACTTGTTATGTCAGACAGCAATATTTTCAAATGTTGTGATAACCTATATCGGTTTTTATATTTATATTAAACTACTATAGTTTCAAGATATGGCAGTTTAAAATCATCCCCCGTCAACTTGATATCCAGCCGATTTCTACCGGGGCTCCTTGCACTCGTAACTGTAAAAGAACCTAGGGTGGCGAGTGCAAGGAGCCCCGGTGGAAATCGGATGGTACCCAGGCTACTTGACATCCCTAGAAACAACGGATAGCGTGAAGTAACTTTCTCACCACATCTGATCTCGTCCGAGCCGTCCGAACAGTCCCTCCTGCCGTCACAAACTGTCGTGATCTTCACGCAGCCCTTCAGATCACGGCACTGGACAAAGTCTCGCCGAAGAAAGGAACCCCGTTCAGAGTCCTTGATGCAGCTGTCTACAAAGTCAACGTAGTTGTCACAGTTATAACAATTGGTGGGCCGACTGCTCTCCCTTCGCAGCCAGGGGCTGAATTGCGAGGAGCTTACAATATGTCAAGCTAAATCGCCAAATGTAGCCATTAACAGATTATGTTCCATAATACCGAGAGCATAGGGATGATTTTTTTTAGAATATTACATTACTTACACAAACAGCCACGACCAAAAAACAACGTACATCCTCTCGCAACTACGAGCAGGCTACATTGTCACATTGTACAAAATTGTGAATGAGATCATTAAAATTTCATGCAATCAATACCTCAAACCTGCCCAACATCGCACTAGAGGAAGACATGATTTAAAGTTAAAGTACCAACCAACAAGGATTATTTTAGATTTTCTTTTTTTATTTGATTTGATTTATCCATTTTGCACAATTGAAACACAAATTAAAGGATGAAAGAACGTACAGGGGGTGGGTGGGGGGTGGGGGGTGGAGAACGCCTTGTGACTTATACATAGTCTTCCCCAAAATGTAACACAATATAATACAATTTAACAATTCATAAGCTAATAAAGATTGGATGTAAAAAAAATTATACAGTAGACAATAATATAACCGAAAGTATTATATCAATTAACAGAATGGAAGGAAATTATGATAGGTCAATAATTGATAACTAAGCAAATATCATAAAGAAATAAATGAAATGAATGAAATAAGAATATAACATCATAAGATATGTAACAATTAAAAAAGCAAGTAAAATGTTGTAATAGAAAAAAAACGGATAGGAGATTAATTAAATGTTTGATTATCTAATTTTTTAACAGGTTCTTGAAGATGGGTAATGAATGACAAAATTGTAAGGTTTGACTTAATCTATTCCAAATTTGCAGACACCTGAACATCATGGAGAACTTTCTTTGTTGTGTTTTTTACCAAGGATGGTTTTTACTTGGATCTGTTTTAGGTTGTTACACGGTCTAATACTGTAGTGATGTTGGCCTGATTTGCAATGGAAAAGGCCATGGAATCGCTTTGGTATACAAGAACTATTAAATCAAATCAAATCAAACTTTATTGAATCGACATGGCAGTCATCCAGACTGAATTGCGTTGAATTGACAGTGAAACAAGTTAAAAATACTAATATATTGGCAGTTAAAATCATATATAGTTAAGATCAAGATATAGGTAGAGTACAATTTCTACAGCCATTTCGTGTGTCAATGTTTTAATGACGTTTAAACGACACAACAATAACAACTTAGTACATGTATATTGCACATAATGGGGGCGATTGATATTGCACATAGTGGGGTCACACTAAGTCTAGTAAGTCTCTCGCTGCCCTCGCCACAAACGAGTTCCTATGCCTCTCGGTAGGGCTGACTGGCAGTTTGTACGGCTTTCTGCGTCTCAGTTCATATCGCGGATGCTCATTTGGTTGAAGGAAGACGTGGCAGGGGTGTGAGGGATCTTTCAGAATCCTTTTAAACTCGCGTTACTATTGTTAATTGTGTTGTAGACGAAAAGACAACTTTGTAGTTTGGTTTAATCATACATGTATATAGTCATTACTTTTAGATTACGAAAAAAAGATGCAGAAGGGAATGTGTATGACACATTTGAAACTATTCGGACGAATTTTTTCAGCCCACAATCAGTGATTGAAATCAACTGCCAGGCCAAGTTGTCCAGGACCAATCAGTTGAGGCCTTTAGGACCGGGTTAGCCCCCCCCCCCCCCTCAGCGATAACCCATTGTACAAATGTATTGTGGGCGGTTAGAGGAAAAACAAGAAGAAAAAGACATACGAATGCAGCAAAGAGAACATAAAGATACAGCTGACATAAGGAATTACCTCACTCAACTACAATACTCCTTCGGAGCTTACGCTTCCTTTAAGAGTAAAAATATACAACGCTAGTTCACCTTTATCCGTGGGGTAGCCTATAACTATTATTTTCAAAACAGGTTATTTAGGGATATCAAGTCGACGGACAGTGATTTCAAGCTGTAATATTTATTTTCAAAATATTACGATATGAAACCAATGTCCGTCGACTAGATATATCTAATTACCTTGTTTTTTGATGCAACGGAAATAGGTTACCCTACGGACAAAGGTGAACTAACGTTATGCATGTTTATGTAAACAGAACCATACCGAAACAGTCCCGCTCGTCCTCCTTGTCTTCCCTGCAGTTCCACTCCCCGTCGCACACACGACTGGGGCTGTAGCAGCCTGCGTCTCCGTAACACACCCGTCTGTGCTTCTCTGGGCAGCCCGCAAGCCCTGGGAACAAAAAAAGGAAATGTACTGTTTTAAACCCTGGGAAAAACAAGAGTTCGGAGACCTCATATCTCTATAAAATAGTCTGAATATACAAATGACTTCAGTGTCTACGTAATGTTAGCCTTTCTGGTTCCCCGTATTTCCTCGTTGTACAAATAGAAAGCCAGCTCTGCAGATGGAAACCAGATTGGATGGATTGGAAGTAATTTTCTCGCGGGGCCGGGGTGGAATCTACATAACGCTAGTTCGCCTTTATCCGGTGAGTACCACATATCCATGAAGGATATCAGTTCGATGGACGGCAGTTTCACATTGAAAAACGTTTAAAAGATTCCAATTTGAAATCATTGTCCGTCGGCTTGATACCCCTAAATATCATGTTTCTAGAAACAACGAACATCCCCGCGAATAAAGGCGAACAAGCGTTAACATTGCAAACATCTGTACCCCCCCCTCCCAATATTCAGCTGCTCTCTAATCAAATTGTTCATTTACTTCTCCTAAATTTGTCAACTTTCCTCCATGTAAAATCGCGAAATGGCACTCCCCAGGATAGAGAGAAGCAATTTAATAAGTGACATGGTCTCGTACAGCAGTTTCGTTCGTCGGTGTCGTCATCGTCCCCACAGTCCACAACGCCGTCACACACACTGCATTCTGGAATGCATTTTCCGCTGTGAGGACAGATGATCTCATCGTCTGCACAGAGACGGTTTTCTGACAGCAAAACAAGACAGAGTTGCATTTTAGTTAAGCAATATCGCATTATTTGTACATAACAAGTTAAAACTTGCTCCACTGCTCACTGAGTCACGTAGTCTATCTACGCGACGTCACAGCAGCGGATCGTTCATTCCTTGACAAAGACTGGAGCTGATCAGTCGCGAATTTGGGTAAGTCCACTTCTTTGTGTTTTAAATTACATTTCAACTTGTTCCAGAATGACTTCTACCTACACGGATGAACTTTCAAGTTAAGAAAAAGCTGTGTCTGTTTCTCGTTCATCAGCTATGCTATGATTCATTTTACTCTTTTGTAACGCCTGTACCCCCTCAGTGACACAAAGACACATGACGCCATGTTATACTCTCCAAGCAGAGGTTAGACTCCGGCTCTTTTTTTTTACGTTTTTAGTCCTTTTTATCGGGCTTTCTATTTTGTCACGTTTCTTGAAGTCCGCCAGCCAAGGCTTTGACAATAGAAGAAACAATACAAAATAGAAAGTCCGATAAAAAGAACTAAAAAAAAAATAAAACAGCCGGAGCCTAACCTCTGCTTGGAGAGTACCATGTCATGCTACGGGCCCACTTGCACAGGTAAGGGCTGTTTTGGGGCCCGGCTGGGCTCTGAAGCCACTCATTTGTCCTGACCCGATAGACTGCCCGATACCGGAGGGTGCTTCTGAATGCTTACATGGGTTTATATTGTCTGTTTGTCGACGGATCCATGGTTGATCCAGGGTTGATTTCAGCTACAAGTTTTGAAAAAAAAATAGGGACCCGGTCGTGCCCAAAAATAGCCCGGTAACCACAGGGTGTTCCACGGAGCTACTTAAGAGAAGTACAGAAAAACACACTGTAATCTACCCGAGGAGCTTACTTTTTACCTTCGCCAAGAAGGTTATATTTTGGTTAGAAAATTTTCGGGTGTCCCAATATGTAGGTCAATCTCATATAACTCGAGCAGCTGTGGATGGAATATCACGATATTTGGTATTTGAGTTGCGTATGCGTATACCAAGGTTTTGTACGAAAATGGTACTTCTGGCTCTTTCTGTCGTGAGTGCAGCGGGGTGAGTGTGTGTGTGTGTGTATTTGCGTACAAGATAACTTTTGACGCTGTGGATCGTTTTTCATTATATTTGGTAATTATTTAGGGGTTTGGAAAACGACGGTCAAGTTCGATTGTGGGCGTCCTGGTGACAAGTTGCGGTACTGCAGCGGAGCATCGAAGTTGGCATTAAAGTTATCCTGAAGTGGCAGGTTGAGGATTTTTGGCTGGTGGATACGTCTTTGGGTAGGGAGTAAGTCATGTAAGTTTTGGCCCCCTGGCTGCTTGTTTTGAACTGCAGTGGGCAATTTTGTTGTTATCTTTGGAAGAGAGTAAATCAAGCAGTGGTTGGTGGATTTGCATTATTTTTGGTATGCACATGCCTTAGGTAATGATTAAAATCCTGAAATGTATTGTATGCAAATCGGGGCTTAATTTACATGATAGTTAGAAGAATGTGTAAATCCTTCAATCGACCTCTTTTCTGGACAATCAGTGGTCAGTGTCTAACTACATCTGTGCTGCAGACTTGCGTAGTTCATGACATATTTGTGTCAGCAAAACATAGATGTTATTGTTGCTAACACATTGTTTATTAGTTTGCAAGTGCCATGTTGTTTGTGCACTATGGGAAGGGGTTTCTCCATTTTGATGTGAAGGGGTGTTTCCCCCCTTATTTTGGTGATGCTTATGTGGCAGGGAAAAGTGGAAGCTTGGTGGTTTGTTGCCTTTTCATTACCTTTGCCAAGAAGATTAAACTTTTGTGCCATAGTGTTAGGTGAGTCTTTATGTAGGTCAACAGTATAACTGGAGAACTGATTGATGGAACTTCATGATACTTGGTATTGAGTATCGGTCGCAGAAACAAAGCTTGAGTTTAAAAATGGTTCTCCCGGTATCTTCCTTTGGTACTGCAGCGGGCTCAGTGTGTGAGTGTGTGCGGAGAACATAACTTGAGAAGCTATAAAACCTTTAAGTCATTGATGAAGGCATTCTCCATAACAACCCTTGATTGGCGAAGGTATGTGTTTCGTGGAACTCTAGTCTTGAAATGTGATCGTAGCATTAAGGGGTGGGGTTGGGGGTGTTGGTGTGTGGCAACAACAGAAGAAAGTGTTTCAACCAGACAACAGAGAAAAGTTACCTTTCAGTACAGCGTAGCACCTCGAATGTCCTCTCAGGCCCACTTGACACACATCCTTGCCGACAGGCGTTGGTAGCACATTCGCAAACACGCGGTTGTCGAAGTTTACACCCCAGATTATCCCATCTCCCACAGCCACCTGCCGCAGATTTATCCCTGGTACATGCACCCACTCTTCACCAGGGGAGGTTTCATTCAGGAATGTCCCTGCTCTGTGGTACACATCGCCGTTATAGTGCGCCCCCCAAACTCCTGCAGGTCCTACTGATACAGACCATAAGCAGCCTGGGATTATTTCCCAGTCGTGCTTCACTGTATGAAAAGAAAGTTTGGGGTAGATGAGCAGCCTGCTAGATTACAAGCTAATGTTGACGAGCGTACCATATTTCCTATGGGTATGTCAAAGTTCCTTCCCGCGCCTGATGGCGCATGGGGCGGCGCCCATCTCCGGTTCAGTAGCCCTGGGCCACACAACTTTATGCAATCACTACAGCAGGGGGCTAGTCCACTGGTAGTGGCGTGTGTTCAACTTCCATACTATTTCCCGAATGCTGAGTGCTAAGCAGAGAAAGCAGCATGTACCATTTGTAAAGTCTTTGACTCGGCCGGGGATCTAACTCACAACCTACCAAATGCAAGGCGAACACTCTACCCACTCGGCCATTGCACCGGTGTTCTCTATGTCTCTCAGTGTTATCAAATCGACGACGTTGGTTTAAAATTGCAATATTTTAAAGATATTGCTGTTTGAAACTGCCACTGGTGCACCCGCCGACTTGATATCCCTAAATACTCTTTTACGACTACAACGAATATAGGTTACCCCGCGGATAATTGTTAAGTACCTGAGATTTCACAGTAGAAAGGTGAACGCCGCACTCTGCCGCTCCACTCCGCCGCCCACAGCTGCCCGGTTATCGAGCTGACGCTGACTTCTGCCATATATGATGCTTGCACCTTTTCCCAAGTTTTACCTTCAGGCGTTTCTGAGCTAATGCCTGCAAAGATGTTAAAAGTAGGAAAAGTAGTTCTAACTTACCCCGGGTGCCAGTGTCCCGTTACATAACGCTAGTTCACCTTTATCTGTGGGGTAATCTATATCCGTTGTTTTTTTTAAAAAGGTATAAAGTCAACAGACGGTGGTTTTAAACTAGGATTTTGAACAAAAAATATTGCTGTTTGATATGGCAACGGATATAGGTTACCCCAATATTTGAAAATATTGCAGTCTGATATGACAACGGATAAAGGTTACCCCGCGGACAAAGGTGAACTAGCGTTAATGGATACAGAATAACATCAAATTACAACTGGAAAGACCGACATTTGCTTGAGCGCAAATACAGCATCTCCCTCACCAAGCAGCAGTAGACTATTCAAATATCACCTATTTGAAAAATCACTTATACTAATGACGGTCAACCCAAAAATGAATCTTACAAAATTTTCCCATGTAAGAAGGGACTCAAGTGCACACCATGTGAATTTGCACCAGACCAGTCCAGAAATACTCCCTTTGAAAAAAGTTGGCCATACTGTAGTATGGAATGCAATATGACGATATATTGCAAATCCATACTCTAGTATGGATTGCAATACAACAATATATTTCACCATACCTGCGGTATGGCTGAAATATAATTACCTCCGTCAACAGTTTTATCAGGTTGGTAACTCACTGAATGACAAGATTTCAGTTATAAACCGTGACGAGGGGGGATACCAACTCAGTCACGTTTGGGACTGCATTCTTTAGAAGTAGATGAAATTGTCGCATTATTTTCATCGCTACAATGCTTATGTATATGATTTGACCTCTGACCTCCACTCCATCTCTTGACATATTGATTTTGACCTTGGAACGTTTTCGACATGAGTATGGACACTGATTATGTTTTGACGCACCGGTTTTATGTTTTCTGTACTGTATGTTGTCCCTGGATGTTCAAAGTTTGACTGATTGTAACCACGTTTTTTGTCCTGTATTTATTATTTTACATGTATGTTTGATGGGCCCCCTTGGAAATCAACTATGCACTGTTGTAGGGGCTACCCATCTGTTTTCAAGATGAAATAAATAAATAAATAAATAAATATGTACTTAACGTTTGGGGCCGCGTTGTAAACGTCACAGTGTCTCTATGTTTATATGTAAGTACTCTGTAAGTAGAGACACCTATGCTGCAGTACAATATGAAGCAATCAGAATGCCCCTGGGGAAGGTGACAGACGGTCACAGAAACGTCGATAGAATAAAGCATTTAGTTGTGAACAACGAATCATGTTATTCCATGCTACAATTAGTCCAATACCTTTCCTGACTATGGTGTCTCCGTGTATATACCCATAGTGTGTTCCGATGACCCAAACGAAATTCTTTCCTGAATGTATCCTGTCTATCACGTGAGGCCAGTAGGAGCCCCCTGGTATTTTCTCAAAATTGAAGAGAGAGTTGCGGGTAACATCGATGTGTACTGGTTGCCAGCGGAGGCCGGCTGTTTCGCTGTTCCTATTAACAGAAAATGTCGTCAGCATGAAAGTTCATCTGAATTACATGGAGAGAAAAGTAAATTGTTCTCCAGTTCATGATACGTCACTCTCCGGTATTCTTCAGCTAAATGACCCCAGTACTGTAGACACGTAATTTTTTCGCACGTGTGACGTCAGCACTGGGTCAAAGTTCGGCAGAAGCCTGTATCGCCCCCCCGTCCGGGTTAAGAGAAGGTTGGGAGAGGAGTGAAGGAGACCATCTACATCCGGGCACACCAACCCTCTCTCAGCCGGGACGCTGGGCTGTACCGACTTCAGACGACCTTTGACCGAGTGCTGACGTCACATCTTCGGAAAAAATCACGTGTCTACAGCACTCGGGTCACATACCTAAGGAAGACCGAGAGATTCGGTCGAAAATTCCGATGAGCAAAATTTCTTGAGTAAGGGAACAGTTTATTTTTCGTCGTTTGTTTACTGCGGTTAACATCATAATTCTACCGCGTATCGTAAGATCGCCAGGCCTCAGGCCTGTTCTCGAGAATGCCTTGTACTGCGGTGCACGTGGCTAAGAAGTACAAATTCATTTTCGACTCCATCGTGTCTTCCATTTATAAAACTTCACCACTTTCGTATTTCCCATAATTCACTACGCCAGGGTTCCGGATATGGATGTTACCATCGTTGCCCAGGGTGCGCAACCAGGGTGGAACCAGCTAAAACCTTGAGTGCGACGGCGGCAAAGCACATAAACTAATGAGTTGTCTTGCAAATATAGTTACATTGCACAGGACATGGTTTAATCACTTTCTGACAACAAAGAAAAAGGCTGCAGACGAAACCGAAGTCGTGACCCGTGAGGTCATCGGACGGAACCAACTAACAGCCACAGTGGTGACGGGCTTGCTAGTTTATACCTCTGACCACAAAACTTGTACAATTCTCAGCCCTAATAAAGAAGTACTATATTTGCTAGACAACTCATTAGTTTACATGCTTTGCCGCCCTCGTACTGAATGTTTTAGCTGGTTCCACCCTGATTTTGCACCCTGAGCAACGGTGGTAACATCCATATCCGGTGAATGGACAAATCAAAAAGTCTAAAACATAACGTTTATGACAAAAAACATACCCCTACCTACCGACCGACCATGTTATTTTCAGGACCGTAACAGCAACATAACATATTTCCCAAGCCTTTCGATGTTCCTACTCACCCGTACGTTCCTACGCGGTACATCACAGTAGATTGGTTATAGACCGCCCACACGCCCACACGTCCAACTGAGATCTCCAGAAACCGTTCCGTGCCGACTACTTCCCACCCGGTTCCTACAGAAAAAAATACTGAAACTTTCGCGGTGGTTTTATATTCGTGGTTTTCACGGTGGACGCTGAACCGCGAACTTAAAACCGCCGCGAATACTCATTATACAGTAAGCGACTACAGTCCAGTACTGTAAATAAATTCGCGACATGGCGCTACCGCGAATTCAAAACCACCGCGAACACTCCATTTTCCCGCTGCCGCGAAATTAAATCCCCGCGAACTTAAATGCATTTACAGTATTAGAAAGGCAACATCTGCAAGCCAATACACAATGTTTACGTTGGCTTCACATGGTCTAGCCCAACAAAGCACTGCTCTGTTTATTCCTAATTCCCTTCGTGAAACGAAGGGTTTGTTTTGAGTGCTGTTTGTGTGTGAGAGGGACGTTTGTCAACCTGATATCTGGGGAAGGCATGGATGGATTGTTTTGATATTTGGTATGTGGGTAGAGTTAGACATGAGGAAGGAATGGTAGGAATTGCGTTACGGCAGGGCGTTCTAGCGGAGTGTTATTGTACTGCAGCAGAACTTCCGGTTTTGATATTTTTTTTCGGGACTTTTTTGGGTGATGATTTTTACGTGGTAGGTAGCTGTGTAAATGAATAGTAAGGTGTGTAAGTTTTGGCCACTTAGGGGTTTTGCTGGGGCGGTGAAAGTCATTCTTGTGTTAGGTTTTGAGAAGGAATAATGCAAGCAGGGGTCGATGGATCGGAATGACTGTAGGTATGCAGATAGCTTACGTAGTGATGTACATAGTTGTATGATTGTTATGCAAATTAGAAGGTCATTAGCAGAATGCAATAGGTATGTTTGGAAACCGTTGTATGGTGCGTGTCTGTGAACAGAAAAGCTCGCGAACGGCTGGACAGATTGCTCTGATATTTGGTATGTGGGTAGTTCTTGAGAAGGAGAAGAAACGTACGAGGCGTTTTTTCGTTTAGTGGCTTTTGACGGTTTTGCAGGGGATGTTTGTACTTGGAAAATAGTGTATGTGGTGTGGGTATTACGCAATCGTGCTATACTTAGTTAGGTGGCATTACGTCATGCCGATACCAGCGTGGGCTGCAGTCTTACCCCGTCTCCACAGGAAGTGACCCCAAAGGTCAACAACAAAATGGTACTATAGGGACAGTACATTATACATGGTGGGGTGTATATGTTTCCCATAAGATTTGATAATCTGTACACCAAGAATAATTGCAATGATGATATTGTATACAGGGGCATATATTATAAGTTTTAAAAAGGTTGTACAATCATGTAACAGTTACTACCGGTACAATACATTGTTGAAAAAAGCAGGGTTTGTTTTTCACAGTAACTTGTAGTCATTGATGAGATTTTTTATGGGGATTGTACATTAGACATATGGAATACACAATGTAGTGGACTGCGTTGTGAAACAAAGAATGTTACATCATCATTGTTGCAAGCAACAAGTCGAAAATAATTATCTGTATTGCAGGAGTTGTATATTATACTTAAAGGGTTGTACAAGAAAACTATATTACTTTGTGGAAACGTCCATGAAATGTATTAAGTCGTCAATATTGACATGTTTTATCTCGATAGTCCATTATACACATTGGAAGTATATAACGTACTACATTGCGGAGCTATGTAGCAATTTGCATATTTAGTATCTATGAATATCTATCAATATCTCTTTTTTTCAGTTACCAATGTAATACATGTACGTTTGACTGTCCTGTTATAAAATGCTGCGAATTACTCATGTGCAAACTAGCCCATGGTTTGCATTAATAGAACTTGATTATAGAAGGTATTCCTCAAGTTATCTAGAGATCAAAAATCATGACGATCCGTCAACCCTTCCCGTGTTATTACCCTCCAAAGGGATGATGCAATTGCGCACGCGCGTAAGACTTGGTGTAAATTCCGGGAATTTTTACCAAGGCCACAGCAAGTAAATTTTATGGATGACATCCTCTGCAGACTGAAAAATAGTGCGATAGGGCGAAAAAAAACAAGATAGGTAAAAATAACAAGATGGCTACATTTTCAAAAATAGGCACCATAAAGTTGTGACGACTGTTGTAAGAAGAATTAAAGGGACAAAACATGGCATCAGAGCCAACAAGGCATTCATTCCCGTTTTTAAGACATGTACTGGTGTGGTAAACGTGACACTAGTGTGGTAGACTGGCATCATCAACAAAGTTGGTAAGCACACTAATAGCTTCTATATATCCAATAAGTTCTACAACCACAGTCCTGGGTACCTCGCAAGTGTCACTTGTACAAGTACAATCATAAGCCTACAACACCATATATTTGCTCATTTTGGTACTTTATCCCACTCCAATTATTCCACTCCAAAGGGATGATGCAACTACATAGGCGCGGAAAAAATCCTGTAGAATTCCGGACAATTTGCCAGTCGGACGTATCATATACTAGTACTGTTAGGCTAGCCCCTGAGATGTCTATAAAAAAACACCCTCAAACCACCACACCCTCACCCATTTCACGAAGGTTGAGTTCTGCGAACGCTTGTTAACACATGCGGTGAACAGCACCTCCAGTCCAAAATTAACATATTAAGTCCAATTTTTGGGTGTTGGTGGTGGTTTCAAATTGCGCAATTTTCAATATAGTCCGTCATGGTATCCCGAAATACCCAGTTTTTAAGTGAACAACAGATATAGGTTATCTCTCGGATAAAGGTGAACGAGCGTTACCTTGAGGAGCTGTTTTGGTGATACCCGTCCGTCGCAGCGGGGTCCCGTCTTCAGTTAGAGCCCACACCTGATTGGTTGAGGAACTGACGCTGATCCGTTTGATCCCGTCCTGGATCAGCAGCCAATCAGGCATCGAAGCCAGAACATCTGGAGTAGGCGGTCCTGTATTGTGCAGAATAAGGGCAAGTAACAAACTTAAAGTTAAATTTCGGTATCTTATGTTAATTATTCGGCTGCAAAGAGACTTCGTGCAAAGCACAAATTACAATACTTAACTTTCTTCCAGCACTAATAATGAACAAACAACCACTTCGGAACGTAATCTCACGAGACTTAAAGACACGTGATCTTATTAGCACGTGATCTTACGAACATGTAACGTCAGTAATTGGTCAATCGTGCCAGGAAGTTTATAACGCCCCCCGTCCATGTTTAGTGAGTCACCTGATCCCTTGTCCACCGCTTCATACCGCGCTCTAAACCCCGCCCTGCGAATCACGAAGTCCGTCACGAAGATGACGTAAAGACTGTGTTCAGTCGAGGTTCTGGACGAGGTGACACAAGCGCCACACAGGTAGCGTCGTATCCGAGCATAAGGGTCGTCCACTACTACATAGTCTGTGATACAGGCTAAATCTCTGGGGTCATAGTCCACGTCGAACTCCAGAAACGTCAGTTTGACGGCCTTGTGCGTCTCCACGGTGATGTTCCACTGTTGGTACACGTGGTCACGGTAAAGTGGATAGTTCATGGACGAAAACGTGCCAGAATCTCCTGATAAGTGGTTTATCCGTTGGTATCCTTGATGATCTTAAAAAAGAAAAGAGTTTTTCTAATACCCCCTTTCCACTACGACGGCGCTCTCGCTGCGACCTAAAATTTGACAGATTGCTCAACGAATTGTATAGAAAAACATACGAATCTTTTCACATTTTTCGTGTTTTTTGGTCTCTTCAGTCACACTTTGACATTCTGTACGTTACATCCAGCTTGAAATCGAAGGTTCCACACATCCGTTGTAGGAGGTCGCAGTGAGAGCGCAGCGCGATCGCCGTTTAGTGGAAAGGGGGCCTACGGTGCAATAGCCGAGTGGGTAGAGTGTTCGCTTCGCATTCGGTAGGTCGTGAGTTCGATCCCGGCCACGTCATGACAAAGACTTTAAAATTGGTGATGCTACTTTCTCTGCTGACCACTCAGAATTAAGAGCCTTTTTAAATGTAATTGTCACTATGCAATTCCAGCGGCCCGGTATAGTTGCTATGTATGTGACAAGGTTCTTTCGAAATAAACCATTCATAGGTAAATTCTAAGCCAATCGGAATGTCAGTACGCAACTCATACGGACTTGAGTACACGAACAAGCGTAAAAGGAGCCTAAAGGTGGGTTCACACATACGTTTATATTCAAGTCCGTATGAGGTCCGTATGGAAGTCTTAGCCTGTACCAGGCTCCACGGGCCGCTGGGAAAATAATAGAAATTGGACGAATACGGACAGATAGCATACAAACAAGTAAGCTTGCCGAGGAGTGTCGTTTGCGACCCAGCTAACTCGTCTGGCATGTTATCTGTCTGTATTTTCCAACTACCTGTGGAGCCTGGTGGAGCCTAAGACTTCCATACGGACCTCATACGGACTTGAATGTATACACACGCAGTGTGAACCCACCTTAAGGCCCCTTCACCGGGTGTGGAATAGAAAAGAATTTTCATTCTGACGGCATTTTGGCTAATTCCTTCTCGTGTGAAGGGGATATAAGGTCCATTTGGAATTCCCATCCCGAATGTGGCACGAATTTTGCAAATGCTTCATTCCGGCTGGTTCTGCTTGATATATGCCTGCTAATTCGGTTTCAGTGTAAAAGCCCTATTAGTATTAAGGGAGAAGAGATAAAGTTTCAAACCTACCGTCCTCAGACTTGTCCTGTTGGTTGTAACGAAATTTGAAACCAACTCCTGATTCGATTTCATCACTGCGGAAGTAGATCTCCAAGACATGTGCCATCGACACGTACACGGGAGGTGGACCCCAGCCACAGAAGATCTGGTAGAAGTCTGGAACATTGTAAACGTTTAAAGATAGTTAAATATGAGTATGAGGTGGGCTGTACGAGACGAGAAAACTGAAAAAAAATACTTGTCGCCGACACGGATGACTTTTACACATTGTAATTTGTTTGTTTGTTTGTTTTTGATTAATTCCCTGCATAAAAGCTGCATGCACTGCACTGGTTTCACCGTTAGGATTGCTAATAAAAGTGCATTGCCTTCAGTAAAATTGCAAAGTGTAATAGCACAACTCTAGTCATATGACGTGTGTATTCAGTCCACCTACCCAGATATATATATGGCACGTCGTGTAGTTGGAGAAAGTCGTAACGGCACCTCGGCTCGTACTCTACGTCAAATTCTAGAAACTCCACGACAACAACCTTCTCCGGATCTGCCTCTATAATCCAGCTGGAAGAAATGGATGGACACATAACACTAGTTCACCTTTATCCACCGGGTAACCTATATCCGTCGAATCTAGAAACTCCACTACAACACCCTGAAAGTAATGAAAGTAAGTAATGTGTACGAGGGGCATTCAATAAGTAATGTCCCTGACCCATTTCCCATAGCAGGAGATGAATGAAACTTGGCACAGTTATTAGTCTTTCTCTTCATAGGAACCACCCAGAGTTTTGCATTTCTCCCATCATTTGATGTAGCTCTGGACACCGTTCTTGTAGGACATCCCAGGTTGGTCCTCCGACAGATGCCTCATCAATGGCAGAAGAGGGACGACCAGGTCTGGGAGCTGTTTCCACAGACTTCCGACCTTGTTTGAATTCAGGATGCCAGCGTTTTACAAGGTCATATGATGGGGCATCATCACCATAAGTTTTTTTCATTTCATCAAAAGTCCCCTTTGGTGTGCGTCCTTTCAAATACAAAAACCGGATCACTGCGCGACACTCAACTTGCTCCATTTCACACCTGGTCCATTTCACACCTGACTCAGTTCAAACACCAGTAAATCAGTAACCACAATTAGTTCAGAGCTGTTTTTTGCAACATAACCCATAGAGATATGACTCATTACACATGCAAAATTTCATCTAGATCAAACAACTGGAAGTGGGTCAGGGACATTACTTATTGAATGCCCCTCGTACCTGCCATATAACGTTATACATGTATAACGTTATGTAATTTCTTAAGTGTTTAATTTCTAAATCTACAAATATCAACGCCATTCAAGCTACGTTTCCTGTATGTCTGCTATGTTGATTTATGCCATACCTGGGCCGCGATAACGTTCTATGCAGGTGTTCCGGACCCCGTGATAAAAAGCCGTACCGCACAGGCTTCCATCGAATATTTCGAACTTACTCTGCGCACGCCGATTGCGGCGTGGTCGAAAATTCGAATACTTGATTCGGACGTTGGAACATTGCTGTTTTTTTTTCAACTTCTGGCGCATTTCGCATCGAAACATGTGTTTTATCAGGTGGGTATGACATAAATGATAACAAGTTATCAATAAAGAATAGAATTGAATTGAATTGAATTGAATTAAGTACATGCAGTCAAGGTTATTCCGGTACTTCCCGGTGTTGGTATCGATCGGAAGCTGGATCTCTCCCTCCTCCCCGTACAGATGACGTCCCTCAGCAGCCACACACGCAGAGTCTGCCGCACGAATAAGTATATATAAGGCCACAGCAAGTAAATCTTATGGATGACATCTGCGCGCGCATTAATTTTCGCCTGATTTCAGAAAAAAACAAGAATTTTTTTCTTCTGCAGGGATGGCCAACATGACGATAAAATACCAAAAAGAGCAAATATAGTGTTGTAGCCTAATAATTGTACTTGTAGAAGTGACACTTGCGAGGTACTCAGGACTGTAGTTGTAGAAATGAAACTTATTGGATACGAGTAGTTGTACAAGTAACACCAATATGGAAGCTATGAGTCTGGTTACCTGATGCTAGTCTACCACACTAGTGTCACCTTTACCACACAAGTACATGTCTTAAATACAGGAATGAATGCCTTGTTGGCTCTGATACCATGTTTTGTCCCTTTGATTTTTTTTACAACAGTCATCACAACTTTATGGTGCCTATTTTTGAAAATGTAGCCATCGTTTTTTTTTCACCCATCTTGTTTTTTCGCCCTATCGCACTATTTTTGCAGTCTACAGAGGATGTCATCCATAAAATTTACTTGCTGTGGCCTAAGGGAGAAAACACAGTTTAGATGCAGATCATCCAGATTCAAAAATAGCCCGCTATCTTTTATTGTATCATTGTTGAACGAATCTTAATGAAGTTTTTAACAAATGTATTATGTATCATACACCAATTCATCCTTGTATGGCCGCAATGATATGTACATGTATATGCGCACTTGTTTGACGCTAACAAGTGGGACCGCGTAGCACATTGGTATTGTAAGAAGAACTCGATGTCTTACCTTTATGTCTAACCTGATATGTTGTCTAATTGTAGTACTGCAAACACCGAAGGTACTACATTTCTCGCTGATAGCAATGAAACCAAACACAAGCAAGAGGGAGACATGGATATACTTTACCGTCCTCTTGGGCTCGACCTGGCAGGTTGTGTAGCATCCATGTGGTTACCAGAATGGTTTTCCAACACAAGAGCATGGCTAAGCTGGTCACCACACTTAGCGGCTAGTTAGGGGTGTTTTGTAGGGCCCAGTCCGTTTAGCATGGGTTTCTGTTGCTGGCAGTCTGATTTTTTGGCCGGCCTTTCGAGGTAGCACCGCCAAGCAATTTGTAACTTAATCAAGACCCAACCCCGTAAAAATCCACCGGCGTGCGCTGATGAACTGGGCGGGCGGGCTACACTCCCAGCACCGTAGAGACAGCGACAAACTCCCGTTGGTGTGGTTACTAGGCTAGAGCATTGCTGGACGTGATTTCAGAGATATCCTCGTCTCCCTACAACGCCTCCAAAGTAGCAATAAGAGTGTCCATTCACAACCCCGAGATGAAACGTATAATTCTCAATGCAGCACTGTGCACTATAAAATGGTTAATTTAGCCACAAGCACGAACGATGGAATACAATACAATATTAAAATGTAACGAGTGCTGTCAGCTCGCAGCATTTTCAGTGGGCTGAATTGCGTGTACAGGCTTCATTACGATGTTCCGTCCGGAAACACACTAGAGTAGGAATGAAATAGAGAGAAGGGGATATGGAGATAGAAATAGATAGGAGAGAGAGGAAGAGAGGAGAGAGAGACAGATTAGGGAGAGAGAGGAAGAGAGGGGGGAGAGTGAGATAGAAAGAGAGAAAGAGGGAGACAGAAGGAGAGAGAAGGAAAGAGAAGAGAGGGAGATAGATATAGATAGGAAAGAAAGGGAGAGGGACAGATGGAAATGAGGGTAAGAGAGAGCAAAGAGACAGATGGAGGTGAAGAGAAGACCGATGGTGGATGAGGTAAGGTATTGGGGTTGTGTTATAGCTCCAGCTGCAGGTCCAGTTTTCTGTTTTGCCTTGTCATCCTGCCGCTACATGTACCCCCGAGTTGTAACCAATGTCTGTACAGGTGAGTTAACAATCTTCAGGACTGAATAATTCAGTGTTTGTTTCGCATTCCAGGCACGAGTTAACTTGTGAAATCGGACATACCGGCGTCTGTTGTTTCAACTGATGAATTCTAGTGGAATTTTATATGTCAAACCCTCTGTTTTGTCGGTATGGTTGACGGTAGACAATAAGAATGAAATCAGCATACACTGCAGTTGTATAGTGGAGTTATCATCCGTAAAGTATGATTACCACCACGGGAGGGAAACATATATATTTTGTTCAGTTTCTTCTTTTTTAAGTTCTGCTCTAAACAAATAAAGGTCAGTGACCTAGGCCAGACGGCGGTCACCATGGTTACTGCACGTATAGCAAACACTCTGTGGTAGTCTACGGCAGAGTGAGTAGAGTTAGGTATAAGTTAGATAAACAACATATGTGCTAACAGTAACATATCTTGCATCAAATGTAAAGGTAAATCTGTAGCAATAGAAACAGACACTACCTTCGTAACGACCTACGGAGCATGCAAACTCCGCGAATACACGAGATACAAGAAACTAACAACATACGAAAACAGACACAGGAAATATACAAGATACAAAACATATATGTGCTAACACCTGCTAGTCACGTAGCGACAACAGAACATTCCATTCGCTATGACACATCGTTAATATAATACTATACTCCGCGGAGTAACAAGAAACTGGAGACTGCTTTCCGTGAATAGTTTCATCAGGTTGGTACGTCACTGACTAAAGATACTCTTTTTTACACAAGCAATACTTTATTCTCACCGACGTTTCGGTGAACGTCTAGACCTTCTTCACGGCAATTCTGACTGGTCCACGTTGTACTACATAAAGCTACCTGTACAATGTAAGTACGTTTTGTACCCACATCTGAACTGTGAGCAGCGACGCCTGTCCTGCAGTACAATGTGAACCAGTCAGAATTGCCCTGAAGAAGGTGACAGACGGTCACCGAAACGTCGGCGAGAATAAAGCAATGGCTGTGTAAAAAAGAGTCTCTTTATTCAAGAAACTGGCTTCGCTTTGCCTGATTCTGACTCCAGCTCCGCGGAGCTCATGCTGAACTACTCCTCCACGGTGTGCTCTTGTAATTATGGTGTCACATTTGGAGACCCAAATAAGAATAAACTTTGCAACACGCTATGAGCATTTCCCCACATATATTTTACGACAAAGCTGTACATATAAAACACTGGCTCTGGACAACGTGGTAATAAAAGCCATTGGTTATTATTACAGACATGATATCATATTACACAATATGGCTTCCCAACTATATCTACACATACATAGTTTGTCATGTCTTTTACAACGTTACCGCTGATCTATTCCACTGAACTAAGCTCGACAAACTGGCGACTATTTTATGTATAATAATGTTCTCCTTTTTTTATTGTATGGTTAAAATAGCCAAAGCTCATTGATCTACACAAACTATATAGTTTTATACAATGAACTAAGTTCGACATACTAGCGACTGTCTATGTATCATAAGGTTTTGTTATTCTGTTATATTGTTTGAATAGTCTGAGCCCATTCATCAACACAACAGAAGTATATACACCGTATGATGATGCTAAATGGCTGGATCATGGAAGGAACGCACCTATTATATATAGTTTTGTTCCGTGTATAGAAGTCGTATCGTCCCCCTAATACCCCTGTCACATTATCCACGATATTCGGGCGTATCGATGGAAGATCGGCCATATTCAAGATCGACAGCGGGTTGCGCGTATTTTTCACATGAAAACCGCCCCTGTCACATATAAGCCATACTTTGTACCTTGTACAATTGTTGTGCAATAAAGTTATTATTATAAGCAAGGCTCGGGCGATTGCCGCAGAATCGTCGTCCGATCGATTTTTGCCAAATGTGACAGGGGTATAAGACGGTTTAATAACACGCGTGCTCTATACTAAATCGGGCTACCTTACATTCAAGGAATTAACAAATGAACTCATTTTCAATCTCACAAACAAGACATAAAACCAGTTGCATTCTGTTGTCAGTGTAAGAATCACGTGTCATACATGAATTGTTATCAGTTTTATGATTTTTCCGTTTATAGAACTTGCAACACGCGAGTATCTTATTAGCAAAAGTTCTCTCACATCACAAACACCTAACATTCAACTATGATTGACAAAGCTTCAATCCAGGCCTTTAATCATAATTTGCAAGACAACAATCAAAATTTGATAGAAATATAAACAAGCCAAAAATCGCCACAGTCCACCCATAATCATAATGTAACAAGCTGGTCAAAATGTCTTTATACATATACTCAAATATACTCAAACACAAGCACACAACAAAACATCACTTCTTTCATGACGGCTGAAGTACCTGATACATGGCCTTGAGCAGAATAGGAATCTTTATGGCTTACAGGCTGATGTATGAGCCTAAACTACGCACAATATTTCCTCGCCAACAAAATGCTCAAAACAAACTGCTTATCACCCAATTCTAGCAGCAGTACGGGTCAAACAATGTCAATCACAGTGACATCATCCTGTACAGCATCCAAACTACAGTAAAACAAAACTCATGCCTTTCATTTCACTATCTCGCATAGTGTCCGCACTGACGTTTCCATGCCTATTATCTGATTTCTTTGTAAAGCAAAATCATCCCTTGATGAGAGTCATTAAGTAGTAAAAGACGGCACCTAAGAAAACGTTCACGGTTTTCCCCATCAATCTCGGCTTGGAGTGTAGTCCATTATAGGCACTGAGGGTAGGACGGTTTGATGCTGATTACCCAGATGAAGTTACGATAATCTGTGTCATTTGCTCGCTCAGTTGATGATAGTAAATGGCCTTCCTGTAATCGCCGAGTCCTCCCCAGGCGAGGCCCAGGTTGTAAAGTGAGTTGGCGATGTCAGGATGTGCAGCGTTCTCACCATGGACAACCCGCCTCATCTGTATGGCCTGTTCAAAATAGTTGATCGCCTTTCTGAGATCACCAAGTCTTCCCCAGGCTCCACCCAAGTTGTAAAGTGAACTGGCGATGTCAGGATGCGCAGTGTCCTCACCATAGACACTCATACTCATCTGTATTGCCTGTTCATAATAGCTGACCGCCTTTCTGTAATCCCCGAGTTCCCCCCAGGCGGCACCCAAGTTATTAAGCGAGCTGGCGATGTCAGGGTGTGCAGTGTCCTCACCATAGACACTCATACTCATCTGTAGTGCCTGTTCATAATAGCTGACCGCCTTTCTGTAATCCCCGAGTTCCCCCCAGGCGGCACCCAAGTTATTAAGCGAGCTGGCGATGGCAGGATGTGCAGTGTTCTTACCATAGATACTCCGCTCCATCTGTAGTGAGTGCTCATAATAGCTAACCGCCTTTTTGAGATCACCAAGGTTAGTCCAGGCTCCACCCAAGTTGTTAAGTGAGCCGGCGATGTCAGAATGTGCAGTGTCCTCACCATAGATACTCCGCTTCATCTGTAGTGTCTGCTCAAAATAGCTGACCGCCTTTCTGTAATCCCCGAGTTTCCCCCAGGCGGCACCCAAGTTATTAAGCGAGCTGGCGATGGCAGGATGTGCAGTGTCCTTACCATAGATACTCCGTATCATCTGTAGTGTCTGCTCAAAATAGCTGACCGCCTTTCTGTAATCCCCGAGTTTCCCCCAGGCGGCACCCAAGTTATTAAGCGAGCTGGCGATGGCAGGATGTGCAGTGTCCTTACCATAGATACTTCGGTTCATCTGTAGTGAGTGTTCATAATAGCTAATCGCCTTTTTGAGATCACCAAGGTTAGTCCAGACAGCACCCAAGTTATTAAGCAAGCTGGCGATGTCAGGATGTGCAGTGTCCTCACCATAGATACTCCGATTCATCTGTAGTGACTGTTCATAATAGCTAACCGCCTTTTTGAGATCACCAAGGTCGCCCCAGGTGATACCCAAGTTGTTAAGTGATCTGGCGATGTCAGGATGTTCAGTGTTCTCACAATAGATACTCCGCCTCATCTGTAGTGACTGTTCATAATAGCTGACCGCCTTTCTGTGATCACCAAGGTCGCCCCAGGTGTTACCCAAGTTGTTAAGCGAGCTGGCGATGTCAGGATGTGCAGTGTCCTTACCATAGATACTCTGGTTCATCTGTAGTGACTGTTCATAATAGCTGACCGCCTTTCTGTCATCACCAAGGTAAACCCAGGTGTTACCCAAGTTGTTAAGTGAGCCGGCGATGTAAGGATGCGCGGTATCCTCACCATAGATGGAATGGTTCATCTGCAGTGCCTGTTCATAATACTTAACCGCCTTTTTGTTATCACCAAGGTAAACCCAGATGTTACCCAAGTTGTTAAGTGAGCTGGCGATGTCAGGAAGTGCCGTGTCCTCACCATAGATGATCTGGTTGATCTGCAGTGCCTGTTCATAATAGCTAACCGCCTTTCTGTGATCTTCAAGTTCCCTACAGGCGGCACCCAAGTTGTTAAGTGATTTGGCGATGTCAGGATGTGCAGTGTCCTCACCATAGATTTTCCGTTCCGTCTGTAGTGCCTGTTCATAATAGCTGACCGCATTTCTGTGATACCCAAGGCTACTCCAGGTTTTACCCAAGGTGTTAAGTGAGTGGGCGATGTCAGGATGTGCAGTGTCCTCACCATAGACGACCTGCCTCATCTGTAGTGACTGTTCAAAGTAGCTGACCGCCTTTCTGTGATCCCCTAAGTTATTAAAGGCGCAACCCAAGCTGTTAAGTGAGCTGGCGATGTCAGGATGTGTTTCCTCACCATAAATAATCTGCTTCATCTGTAGTGCCTGTTCATGATAGCTGATTGCCTTTCTGTGATCTCCGATGTTACTCCAGGCGTTACCCAATTTGTTAAGTGACATGGCAATGTCAGGATGTGCAGTATCCTCACCATAGATACTCCACCTCATTTGTAGTGCCTGCTCATAATAGCTAACTGCCTTTCTGTGATCACCAAGGTCGCTCCAGATGTTACCCAATGTGTTAAGTAAGGCGGCGATGTCAGGATGTGCCGTGTCCTCACCATAGATACTCCGGTACATCTGTAGTGCCTGTTCATGATAGCTGACAGCCTTTCTGTAATCACCTAGGTCGTTCATGACTTTACCGACGTTGTTAAGTGAGGTTGCGATGTCAGGATGAGGTGTGCTGTGACCATAGATACACCACTGCATCGTTAATGCCTGTTCATGATAGCTGATCGCCTTTCTGTAATCACCAAGGTCGCACCAGACTTTACCCAAGTTGTTAAGTGAGCTGGCGATGTCAGAATGTGTAGTGTTCTCACCATAGATACTCCGGTTCATCTGTAGTGACTGCTCGTAATAGATAACCGCCTTTCTGTAATGTTCAAGGCCGCTCCAGGCTTCGCCAAAGTTGTTAAGTGATCTGGCAATTTCAGGATGTGCAATGTCCTCACCATAGATACACCGCTTCATCTGAAGTGCCTGTTCATGATAGCTAAGCGCCTTTCTGTGATCACCAAGGTCACTCCAGACACTACCCAAGTTGTTAAGTGAGCGGGCGATGTCAGGATGTGCAGTGTTCTCACCATAGACAATCCTACTCATCTGAAGTGCCTGTTCACAATAGCTGATTCCCTTTCTATAATTCCCAAGGCCACTCAAGGCTCCACCCAAGTTGTTAAGCGATCTGGCGATGTCAGGATGTGCAGTGTTCTCACCGTAGATACCCCGCTTCATCTGTAGTGCCTGTTCATGATAGCTGACGGCCTTTCTGTGATCACCAAGGTTACTCAAGCTTCCACCCAAGTTGGTGCACCCGATTCTATCATTATTATCATAAAGGTTTGTTAATCATGAGGCATGATTTGCGAATACGTTCGGTTGATCAGTGCCTTCCCATGGACTGAGGCCGTCTGATTAGCGAAGAGTTCGCGCTGGGGGTAATCAGGAGTCGGGGTCAACAACCCGTGATGCTGACCCAACATGGCGGCGCCCACAGATCGGACAGAAGGTGTGTGGCGGCCGGAGATATGAGCCTGGAAACTCCTTTCCAAGCATATTCATTCCACGTAACACGTTCAACAGGTAGGTCTTATAATCCAGGCTCCGGTTTTTTCTTCGATAACAAGATTTGCGTGAACCTGGGGTTGGGAAGCAGTAAACTAAATCATATTCATTTTACTGGCGCCAAGGAGGTAAAAATTATATATATAACCTTCTTGCTAAGTATCGGGTCTAACGGACTTCCCTGACCGGGTAAGACGGATGATATTTTACTTAAGTCTCTTGTCCGAGGATCAAGTATACCGGTAAGTAGCCCTCAGTTTAAATATATAGCGTCGACTATCATGGCGAACCATGTCAGCATGGACAAAATAAAATGCAAGCTTATTAATTGGTCTATTAAAAAGCTGGGGCCATGCCAATATAATGTAAAGTACCATATACAACATTTGCATGCTTCTTTATGTGATTATGTTAAGAGTTGTTAAGGCATGGACCTTAGGTATAAGTTCAGAATGCCAGAATAGATTCTCAGTTGCAATGATACCCCCCTCCCCCAAACCTGGAGAGTACTGCATTTACAGGGGGTTCTGGACAAGAAGGGCTCAGCTCTTCAGGGCGGGCTAACTGAAATGAGCTTAAGCTTAAGTACAGGGGCCCCACTCACAACAATCCAAGCAAGGGTTCACATGAAGTATCCACTGTCTATAAAACTGCTTCCAGTCATAATTCCAGAGTATGATACCCTGGGAAAACCTGACCCCAGAGCCGCGCGCAAGGTTTACCGATCTTTGCCACACACGCCCCCAGAACACCCACCGCCCAACACCCACCTGCTCGACAATCCAGCTGGCCTCAACTATCACTTGCCTTTCAGAGAAGTAAGCGATAGTCAGGTCCCGGGCTGGCATTAATTTAAGTGGGGCCAGCTGGTTGGTAGTGCCTAGTGTGCGGGTGTATAGTTGCGGGCGTGCGTGAAGCAGGCAGGGATCGGTAACTCTTCTTCGTGCCGCTTCTTTGAGTTTGGTTTCCCTGGGTAAGACTATGACTATCTACAATTTTTTACACTGACAGTTCTACCTCATCATGATTGGCTGTTTAAATTTTTTCAGACCATTCATAATTGCTTCAGTTTCATTTTTGGTAAATCTTTCCCAGGAAATGGGAGTCATAATCCAAACTTGCTGCTGTGATGTGGGGCTGTGTGTTTAGGGCAAGGTGCATGTGTTGTGCAAAATGCAGAAAAATTCTGTTTTAGCTCCTTGTCAGTGGTTGGTTCAAAATTTCTGTCACAGCCTGCTCAAAAATTGGATCAGAATTGTACAATATTACCTTACCATAAACAAAGCTAAGCTGATGATGAAAACAGCTATTATGCATGATTTGACTGAGGTGGTTGTTACATTGAATGGGTATACATAACTGGTATTTCTGGGTGCACCGGTCAGAAAAAAATGAAGGAATGGAAAGAAATCAGGTGACAACAGTTAACCAATTAAAAAATGGTTCCGTCTTCTCAGCAAAACATGTAATTTTGACTGTGCACGTTGAACAGTCAGCAGTCATGCCAAAACAGAAAAAGGTTGATAAATGTTGAATATACATTTCCTTTCTGCATTGTAGTTGATAATGAAAATAAATTTGTTATCCCAAACTATCCAAAGTACAATCTGAACGTATTCTGTAACACTCAAAGAGACCAATACACAATGACATGTAAATGTTTGTCTCGCTCTCCATTATGATACTAGTCTGTACTACTATAAGCAGGCCTGGACTTGAACTTGATCCTCTGGACATGAATGTGGTGTCATCTGGACTGTGGTGTCCTACTGGCCAAACAGTTAGGGTGTTTGGTCCAGAGCGCAGGGGTCCTGGGTTTGAATCCCCTGACATGCCATTCATATTGTGCCTTTGGCACAACACTGATTCACATAACTTTCCTCACTTCACTCTCAGGTGAAAATAGGTACTTTCATGTAACATAGGATAGGATGTTAAAAAAAACAAAAAAACTTTAATGGTGTCCCAGTGTTTGAAGAGAGCCACACCTTGGGTATAGTTCTCACCAGACATAGTTCACAATGGTTAAAATATACAGCGCAATTCACACATTTAGGTTACCTGTGTTACAATGTAGTGCTGAATGGCAGCTGCTCCAGACCCTTCCTATTCAGCCACACCAATTATAAGCTCCTTGCAATTCAGCTTATGGTGCCAAGAGATCTACTTGTCCGTAATTCGAAACTGTATCTGTTCAATAACATCCTGGACCTGGATTTTCTGTACTACTACTACTAGTACCTGTACCCACCCATGCATGTGCATGGATGTACATGTCCCGTCCGTATCCAACTTGTATCACACAGGCTTACAGGCTTTCATCAAATGAATTGAATACAGTCTTCATGTGCGCCGAGTGCAGCACAGTCTAAAATTCAAATACCAGACTTTGATGTTGGATAGCTGTTGGTACAAGTTTTGTTTGTTGACACTGTGTATTGTGCATCACCCTGGTCCCATCCCTCCTGCAGGTCAGATCACCATCCCACCCAAGGGAGTAGCTCAAAATAAATCATAGTTCAATTAGAACACTGTTCTAGTTGGTGTCAGCACAATGATAAAATAATTGCGGTCCTCTGAAGTTGCTAAAATCAAACAAATCAAGAAGGAGAGTCTGTAGGACACATTTCTCCGTGAAGTAAATTATGGTGTTGTTTTAGATGTTGTACGGTTTGTTTTAGATGTTTGATACATGGCAAATGTCAGACTAAACTTAAAAATAATCTTGACAGTGCAAAGACTCAGTCCCATACCCAGACAAATATATGTATCTAATTGCTGTTTCCATTTTGTGTTCTTGTTCATCATAACAAAAGGCACTAACCATGAGTACAGTGTACTAGAGCTGACCCAACATCTGCTTGGATCTTTGAGAGCTGTTTCCTTTAATAAGCCACCAAAGGACAGTAAAACAACACCTGCTTCGAGAAAAGGCTGTAAGTGGGGACCAAAACAAGCAGACTGCATCTCTCTATGAATGTTCCACAATTTTCTGAATATAGGAGTGTTCTTTGAAAGTTACAGTGTAAGCAAAACAATGTGCATTATCAGTTTGTCACATAGGTACCATTTGCCAAAGTAGTGTGTCATAGTTATCTACCGAACCGATCGTGAGATACATGTCAAGCTGCAAGGAGCACAAACTCAGACAATTTCAAAACCCCTTGTCACGTCAGCATGTGACCTTCCTTTCCAGGAAGTAATTACAGTATACTGTAACAAGTCACTCCTGCAAGGTCTCAGAGAATATGTGTTCTTATTACCACCATGAAAAATGGAGGTATAGTTTTTTGGTGTGTCTATCTGTGTGTCCGGATATTTGTTGTCACCATAGCTCGAGAACCTCCAGATGGATTGTGATGATATTTGGTATGTGGGTAGGGGTTGGGAAGACGAAGGTCAAGGTTGATTTTGGGCCCCCTGGTGTGCAACCTCTGTACTGCAGTAGAACTTTGATTTTTCGTATCTTTTGACCTGGACATGCTATGTTCTTGATTTTTTGGTGGCAGATAGCTTGTGATGTAGGGAAGAAGTGATGTATGTTTTGGTCCGCTAGCGGCTTGCTCTGGAACTGCAGGAGCATTCTGGTCAAAATCTTCCTAGAATCATAACGGAACATAGGAATGACAGATTTCCATGATATATAGAATGCAGGCATCCTTGGCAGAGATGTATATATTGAAGTGCAAATTATGCAAATTTGAACTTAATCTGCATAATTAATGAAGAAAATCAGTATTTAGTGTTTTCCATTATAGGACTCAAATACATGTAATATGTGCAGTTTGTGGCAGGTGGAAGATTAGCAGATACAAATTATGCAAATAGCTCCATAATTTGCATAATTAATGTGAAATTGTCATAACTGTTCTAAGTACAGTTAAATGATTGGATTGTCAACATTGTTACCTGTGTAACATGTGTAAGTTAGTTAAAGTTGTACATAACCAAGCATAAATTATGCAGATGTGCAAGTCATTTGCATTATAAGAATATTTCATGGAGGTATGAGGTCAGAGGGCCAAAGAAAAACAGTTTCCAGCTTTCACTTTTACAATTATCTGTCCTTAAAACTTGCAAGCAATTCTGTGCAGTGTGTACAAGTCATAGCCTGGTATCTAACCATGTTATATACAATGTAGCTCCCTAGTCTTTTCTTTTGTATCTGCAAGGATTTGCAGAGAGGACAAAGGAGACTTGGAGCTATAAAAGGGCTGGATACCAGGCTATTTAGTTGTGAAATGCTTGTGGTTAAAGATCAATCAGTGTCATCAGCAACGGAAGGTTCAAGTTAAAGGCAATGTATCTGACAGTAGGTTATTCTGCCAGACATTCATCTCTATGTCTTTGCATTTGTCAGTTTGTTTTCTGAAGTGCAACTCACATGTGCTATGCAATAACTGCATCCATCTTTCTTTTGTTTTGTAAATGGTGTTGCTCAATACAAGGCCAGTGCTGGCCACATTTAAACTAAGGACTGAACTAATTGAAGATGTAAGGCGATAGCTGTGTGCTTGGTGTGGAAATCTAATGTGGGTTGTATTTGTGTGGGAAGCACTCCCCAGAAAAAGAGTTCCACATTTAGTCAAAGGATAGACGCTTTTGCTAAAAGGGGGTATTATTGTACACTTTCCACACAAGAGGTATAACATTTTACTGCACGTGCTTACTTGGCAGTTGCATTCTTTCTTACTGTGGATGTGTATAATACCATGATATACTGAAGTTGATAGTCCCAGTGCTAGTAAGACATCTACATTGTTACTATAATGCCCCTAGATAAAAGTAACACTTACAGTACAACAGATCTGTGGGTCCTTAAAACTAAAGAGGGAGGTAGCCTGCTGAGGTAGCCACCCTGCTATAGCCTGCCCACCATTTCCAGACACCCTATTACAAGAATCCCTTTCTCAGTTTTTTGAATGTCATCTGTAGGAGTTTCATCCACTAAGCCTGGCTTGGCATTCCTTTCTATGATTATATGTGCATGCGGTAAGAAAGAATATTTGGAGCTTAATAATAATAATGATAATAATAATAATATTTGTATAGGTGTCAGAACAGTCATACAGGTCTGGACCTAAACAACTGTGCCTGTCCTGTACCTTCAAACAAACTAAATACTGATGGACACAACTTTTTAAGACTACAGATAAGTAAATTCCAAAGCAATGATGACTATTGTTATATTCTTGCAGTTGATAATTAAAAAGTAACCTTTGCTAGAGGTTAAAATAGATGTTAGTATTCATATAAAGATTCCAATTTATCATTTTAAAAGTCATTAAGCTACAATCATTATTTTATAGCTTAAAAGATGATTGATCAAACTTATTAATGTACATGATCTGGTCTGGAACTTACCTAAACCTGTGTACCAGTACACATGTGGTACCCTGACAGTGTTAGTCGGGCTTCGTAACCTGGTGTACTTGAAGTTGAATATTGATATTGTTTGCTTTTTGTTTGAACCTTTAAATTTATTTATTCATGAAAAGCTCAAATCCGCCTGCAGTAATACTATGGCTGTTTTTAACATCTCTTGCAATCAGGTGGAATCTGAAAGTCACTTTTGAATAAGCATATAACTTGAATTTGTAAGCTCTACTATTAGTACACCAGTAGGTATTGACAGTCACTCTCAGCTGCCAGCTGTACTGCATGGCCACCACCTGTGTCCCTCTAATGGGAATATCCAAAATCTGTGAGGGATTGTAATCCAAAGCAGTGACCCTGTAGTGTACCATTGATCAATATTGACTGAAGAAAGCGATGCGTATGTCAAATGCAGATGTACCAGTACCTTATAAGGTACAGAGTCTGATTTAGTATTGTCTCAATGGCTGAAATTGTCTATGATGGCTTCCAGAACACAACTAGCAAGAACATTAATGTACAGTCAAACCTGTATTACTATTAGTGGCCACCACATGGCCATAGTGGCCACTTTTTGTCGGTCCTTTGGATTCGTAATGATTAAGAAATAGGCTTAGCGGCCACTTGTCCAACGCGGACACGGCCACACGTCCGGTCCCGTCGATACAGAAACACTGCCTATTGCAACCATACAGCAGCCACATGTCACCCTGCGCCAAGTTTGAAATCGTAGTTTGCAAGGATTTGGAATTCCCAACAGGGTCATTTTGGCGACAGAAGGTATGCATGCCTTGACCATTGAAATGCAAGTCTTTGTCGGTGAATTTACCGATCGAGACAATGTTACTTGGTGAGAAAGATTAGTGGGAACTGAAATCATGTGTAACTTGCTCGCGGTCAACATTTTCTCTTTAGTGGCCACCTGTCTACAGTGGCCGTATTTCTCCAGTCCCTTGATTGGCCGCTATAGACAGGTTTGACTGTAGTTGTTATGAATGTACCATAGCAGATCGTTGGACTGCGGTACTCCAAGGTGAGACTTGACACTGCAAGTAATATTTGCACATGGCATGTGGGTTTGGAGACTAGTACCACGAAACAACAGTTGTATGGCTTGTTGGACTGGATACATGGTAACTTATTGTACAGGTAATATTTTCATGTTTCTGTGATATACCATTTAAAGTATCATACTGATAATTTTTTGCATGGTTCTTTGGTCTGGAGACCAGGTCAGGTGCTGAACAACTTAAGACATATATGACTTGTCGGTCTGTATACCAGGTACCGTACAGGTAAGATATTTTGGATTGTAGGTCTGGGCACCAGGTTAGTACTGTATAGGTAACAATAGTGCCATATGCATGGCTTTTTGGTCTGTATAACAGGTATGTACCATACAGGTAACATATTATGGATTGTTGGTAAAGGTGTCCTCTCAATGCACTTGCATCAAGCTTGCGTCACTGCGGGATTCAAAAGATACTCAACGAATTTCAGAGATAAAGAATGAATTTTCTTACGTTTTGTGTATTTTGTCTTCAGTCATACTTTTACGTATTACGCAATATCTAAATCATAAAAAATAGGAGAAAATAACAAAACAGTGACGCAGTGAACAAACCCCGCAGTGACACAAGTATGTAGTGAGAGGGCACCTTTAGTACCCTTTATCTTCAGGTAACATATGCATGGCTTGTTGGTCTGTATACCTGGTAAGTACTGTGCAGGTAACATATGCATGGCTTGTTGGTCTGTATACCTGGTAAGTACTGTGCAGGTAACATATGCATGGCTTGTTGGTCTGTATACCTGGTAAGTACTGTGCAGGTAACATATGCATGGCTTGTTGGTCTGTATACCTGGTAAGTACTGTGCAGGTAACATATGCATGGCTTGTTGGTCTGTATACCTGGTAAGTACCATAGAGGTAACATATGCATGGATTGTTGGTCTGTATATAGCCGGTAAGGTACCATACAGGTAAAATTTACATAGTTCTTTGATCTAGCTGGACACCAGGTAATATACTGAACAGGTACTAGTAATATTTGTAAGATATTTGGTCTAGAGAATGGTAAAGCATTTTACAGGTTTATCATACAATTTTCAAATCTGAGAACAAGATAAATGCTTATCTCTATAGGTGACTGGACACCATGTGTTTGATTAGAAGTACGTCACTGAAAACTTTTCTCTTTCTTTTCAGGGCATTGATGTAAAATGGCAGAAGGAGAGAAGCTCAGATTACATAGCAGGAGTCAGAGATCTTCATACATCACTATTATCTGTGTATACAGTGGTCAAAGCACCTGTTAACAACTTTGTTGGTCCGACTGAAGACTACATGTTACATACTTGTAGACAAATATGAAATTGTCAGGTAGATTGGTTAGAACTGTCCTGATGAATTGTAGAATAAGACTTCGTTTGCTCTTAAGTCATTTAAGTCTCTAAAATTGTATAAAGCATACACGGTGGTAATGATTCGATTCTATTTTGTATTTAGCACAATATTTTGTATTCTGCTGGTACTAAGTTTACTGTAAGTAATATGCTTCTCCAATAGGAGTGCTGTATATTACCACTATACATTCATGATTATTTGACCTGCCAACCCTAGTCTATTGTTTCAAATGTTTTTTGTGTGTGCAGTACATACAGGTCATATGCATAGGTTCATTTTTCGATGCCTGATCCTGAAATGTAAATATGTGAATACGTACACTTGCAAGTATTGTATATGTATATATATATATGTAAATACTTACCGTTTGTGATGCCTATTGCTGCAGTACAATGTGAACCAGTCAAAATTGCCCACCAAAACGTTGGAGTGGAATAAAGAAACTTTAAGGGTTGTAAAAAAAGAGTCTCTTCATTCACAGAAATTAGCATTTTGATAATATAGATGGTGCACGATAATTGGAGACCATATCTTTTATTTCCAAGACAGCAGATTGGCCAATTGTCATTATTGAGTGCACCTGAATAATGTTTGTTAGTTTTGTTTATGTGTATTCATGTGTGTGGAGTGGAGTGGGTGGCTACCAGATCACCGGCCCTAATTTGGACCTGTGTAATATCCAAAAATCTGAGTACAAAATACCCAAGGTCAAGAACCTGAATCGAAAAAAAACTGAACAATGTACAAATACACCCACTAGACATATCTACTCAGAAATCTAGTAGGTAATTTGACAAAATAGGGTTTAACAATTTTGTAAGCAAATCTGATTGTCTCAATTCAACTAAATCAGTCTACGTCTACTAACCCTAGAAATTAGGGTTAAGGTTAAAGTTAGCACTTAAACACTCATATCTCCACAACAAAGCACGCAATTTCAAAACGGATTTTAGAGTGCAAGTACCCATAATAAGACCTTTCTAATCATACCAAGTTTGACCACCTTGAATGCACTATATACCCTAACCCTAGCTATAACCGCCATGAATACCCTATAGTCCTAACCCGATCCCTATCGCTAGCAATTAGGGTTAGGGTTAGAGCTTAAACACTCATATCTCCACAACGAAGCACGCAATTTCAAAACGGATTTCAGATTACAAGTACCCATCAAAAGACCTTTCTAATCATACCAACTTTGACCACCTTGAATGCACTATATACCCTAACCCTAGCTATAACCGCCTTGAATACACTATAGTCCTAACCCTAGCCCTATCCCTAGCAATTAGGGTTAGGGTTTGAGCTTAAACACTCATATCTCCACAACGAAGCACGCAATTTCAAAACGGATTTCAGATTACAAGTACCCACCGAAAGACCTTTCTAATCATGCCCTTTTGACCGCCTTGAATGCAATATGTATCCTAACCCTAGCTATAACCGCCTTGAATACACTATAGTCCTAACCCTAGCCCTATCCCTAGCAATTAGGGTTAGGCTTAGCACTTAAACACTCATATCTCCACAACAAAGCAAGCAATTTCAAAGCGGATTCCAGATTACAAGTACCCATCAAAAGACCTTTCTAATCATACCAAGTTTGACGGCCTTGAATGCACCATACACCCTAACACTAGCTCTAACCTTAACCCTAACCCTAACCCTAGAAATTAGGGTTAGGGTTAGCGCTTCAACACTCATATCTCCACAACGAAGCACGCAATTTCAAAACGGATTTCAGATTACAAGTACCCATCAAAAGACCTTTCTAATCATACCAAGTTTGACCGCCTTGAATGCACTATATACCCTAACCCTAGCTCTAACCCTAACCCTGACCATAACCCTAACCCTAACCCTTGAAATTAGGGTTAGGGTTAGCGCTTCAACACTCATATCTCCACAACGAAGCACGCAATTTCAAAACGGATTTCATATTACAAGTACCCATCAAAAGACCTTTCTAATCATACCAAGTTTGACCGCCTTGAATGCACTATATACCCTAACCCTAGCTATAACCGCCTTGAATACACTATAGTTCTAACCCTAGCCCTATCCTTAGAAATTAGGGTTAGGGTTAACGCTTCAACACTCATATCTCCACAACGAAGCACGCAATTACAAAACGGATTTCAGATTACAAGTACCAATCAAAAGACCTTTCTAATCATACCAACTTTGACCACCTTGAATGCACTATATACCCTAACCCTAGCTGTAACCGCCTTGAATACACTATAGTTCTAACCCTAGCCCTATCCCTATCAATTAGGGTTAGGGTTAGAGCTTAAACACTCATATCTCCACAACGAAGCACGCAATTTCAAAACGGATTTCAGATTACAAGTACCCATCAAAAGACCTTTCTAATCATACCAACTTTGACCACCTTGAATGCACTATATACCCTAACCCTAGCTGTAACCGCCTTGAATACACTATAGTTCTAACCCTAGCCCTATCCCTATCAATTAGGGTTAGGGTTAGAGCTTAAACACTCATATCTCCACAACGAAGCACGCAATTTCAAAACGGATTTCAGATTACAAGTACCCATCAAAAGACCTTTCTAATCATACCAACTTTGACCGCCTTGAATGCACTATATACCCTAACCCTAGCTCAAACCCTAACCCTAACCCTAACCCTAACCCTAACCCTAACCCTAGGCTAGAAATTAGGGTTAGGGTTAGCGCTTCAACACTCATATCTCCACAACGAAGCACGCAATTTCAAAACGGATTTCATATTACAAGTACCCATCAAAAGACCTTTCTAATCATACCAACTTTGACCACCTTGAATGCACTATATACCCTAACCCTAGCTGTAACCGCCTTGAATACACTATAGTTCTAACCTAGCCCTATCCCTATCAATTAGGGTTAGGGTTAGAGCTTAAACACTCATATCTCCACAACGAAGCACGCAATTTCAAAACGGATTTCAGATTACAAGTACCCATCAAAAGACCTTTCTAATCATACCAACTTTGACCACCTTGAATGCACTATATACCCTAACCCTAGCTATAACCGCCTTGAATACACTCATATAGTTCTAACCCTAGCCCTATCCCTATCAATTAGGGTTAGGGTTAGAGCTTAAACACTCATATCTCCACAACGAAGCACCCAATTTCAAAACGGATTTCAGATTACAAGTACCCATCAAAAGACCTTTCTAATCATACCAACTTTGACCACCTTGAATGCACTATATACCCTAACCCTAGCTATAACCGCCTTGAATACACTATAGTTCTAACCCTATCCCTATCCCTATCAATTAGGGTTAGGGTTAGAGCTTAAACACTCATATCTCCACAACAAAGCACGCAATTTCAAAACGGATTTCAGATTACAGGTACCTATCAAAAGACCTTTCTAATCATACCAAGTTTGACCGCCTTGAATGCACTATATAGCCTAACCCTAGCCTAAGTCGGAAGGCACCCTAGCGCTCCGACCGCAATGTAATTTCTAGGTCGATTTGAACCCCACATGACGGGAGAGTTTTTTCCTTTATAAAACAAAAATGAAGTAATATTGGTCGCAGAAATTTTCACCACGGTAGGCTAATATGGTGATCTATATGACCACATAGCAGTTATGATCTCCCGTTCATCTTCTTGCAGATATAAGCAATTCATCTTTGCCCAAACGATATCTGTGCAGCAGGTGGCGCTTATTTGTGTCTTTTTCGAGTTTAAGATTCTTCTATTCATCAAGGATGATTTACACAATTAGCAAGCATAGGTATGTTGATATTCCAATTGTGAAATTACCTTCAGAATGCGTTTTGATGAATATATTCATAAACAACAAAAAGAAGTATATACAATAGCGACAGTCAATTGTGACTAGCGATATTTAGCTGTACTGCAAAATTTGCCCTAGCGTGGTGTATTATTGACGTATTTTGGCGAGTTTTGACACCTACTCTATAATGATGATCAGTAAAATGAGTAACAATTTTATTCATTTGTTCAAGTCTTTTCTGTGCACACATCATGTAATTTGAACAACTCAAAAGCCTTCCATTTATTGAAGTCCAGTTATCGGAAACCATAGAGTTTCCTGATTTTCAAATCAAGTCCTCATTTGCATAATATGTGTATTACTATAAAAATCTTTGCCTGAACGACCTGCATGCCTAAAATGACGGAAATCCGTTGTTTCTTCCTTCAGTTGTACTCTTTGTAATGTCTTGACAAAAACACTCCTGCATTTCCAAAAACACATAAGGAAATTCAAAACCTACCCTACCTTGTCCTGCCACCCAAATGTCAAGACCTTACCATGTTCGTGATAAGAGATGCATTGAAAAACTACTATAATGGAATATTCTCATTCATCATGCAAATGACCCCCATTTTGCATAATTAATATTTCATTTTGTATATTTTGGCCTAAGCCACCTACATACAATCATGAAAATCCGTTATTTGCAACTTACACCTATCTTGAGTTATCCTTTGTGGATTTTATCTAATACACAAAATGTCCAAACTTACACAACTTCTTCCAGAGGTATCTAATTAACACATCGAGTCCATACCTTGTTCACAACACAAGATATATGGAAAAAATTGAATTTCAACGGCAGTATCAAAGGAAGATGTCGCTAGGGGCCCAAAAATCGTTCACATCCCACCAACACACTTAGTAACAAACCAATCCATTCAGCCATTCCAACACACTTAGTAACAAACCAATCCATTCAGCCATTCCAACACACTTAGTATCAAACCAATCCATTCAGCCATTCTTGAATTATTTACAGACAGACGCACACACACATAAACGCTAGACTAATTGAAAATATAACCTCCATTAATATATTATGGAGGTTATAATAATAATAATATACACAGATGTGCTAGCCAAACATTTTGTTTAATAGAAGAGATACATGTATCATATTAAAAACAAAACTTTAAAGAAATTTGCAATGTCATTAGATTCGGTGTCACTTGACAACATGACAACTTCCAGACTGTGCATATGGTGGATTTGTTTTCGAGTCCTTACATCACCATGGTAAGTTAAAACAATCTGATTCATCCTTAAATAAGGAATATTGGTGACTGCTTACCTGCCCTTAAACCATTGACTCATAAAGCTAATGACTCACTGTGTTTATCAAGACCACTGTTTATTTCATGATGACTTGACTGCAAAGTAAAGCTTGACAAATTTAGGGGATCCAATACTTGGAAAAGAAAGGCCAACACTTTTCATACATTTGGATATAATCCTTGCATGTCTTTGCACTTACTGTATGTTTTGTATATATAATTCGCCACGACGGAAAATTCATACAGTTACATAATAAACTGATATGGAAAAATAGATAAATCTTAATTATTCAGATTATATTCACACAAAACAAAAGAAAAATAAAAGCTTCTTAACCATCAATTCCCTGTTCTTGTTACCCCTATCATCATGTGCTTGAGTGGCAGTATTGCTTAGCAAGACTCACACTAGGTCTCAACACATACAATGTCTTACATTGAGAGTGACCTCATACATGTGTGTACAGGTTATGGTGAAAAGCACTGCACTATAAACATGAAATTCTGTGATTTAAAATCTATTCACCAGGAACTGCTCATATACCTATTTTTGACAGAACATCTGAAACACACATCCATAAATAGTATAATGATTGTATCCTTCCCTATAGTTACCTTTAATACATTCTAAGGCTGTTCAATATATGGAATATATGGTAAAACACAGAACATCAGAAAGTCACTGCTCCTTTTCAATCAGTCATGCTTACAATTACAGTTACTGAAAGCATATATAGGTATGGAATATATAATGCAAGTTAAGCATATATAGTTATGGAATATATCATGCAAGTTACTGTAATTGACATGCAAAATGGTTTCTCACAACATTGCATTAATGGTGATACATTAGGTATTAGCTGCAACATTTTCTATTACATCTTCAATCCAAAGATTCCAAAAGCATCTGAATCAGATGTATCAATGGCAATGTAACAATTACAAACACAGCACACTGCATATTTTTAATCTATATACACTTCTACCAGTTGCTTAACTTTTCCACAGTACAGACTGTACCTCACTGCATTTTTCTTAATTACTACCGGGACTTAGTTGGTGCTCATGGATGACTCCTCCATGCAGAAACAGGTTAATCCATTTCTGCATAATCAGCTTCTCGTCTGCTGCCATCCCATGTGTACAGATAACACACTGGTGGCCTGACTGGGTTGAGTATCATCAGCACCTATAGCAACAGCAACACAAAATATACATCAGTTGTGATGGACATAATTCTGGTGAAGGATACGTTAACAGAGGCACTGTATTGCATTGTTCTTGGTGCTTATAGTAGGCATAAAAGGTATCCGATTAGTATCTTGTAATCTATGGCAACAATAAAGACACTACTGAGATGTATCAATTTTCTCCTGTAGATATAACTTTTGACACATGTCTCTGTGGCTCATCACCCATCAGAAACTGTAGAAAAGCTAAATTTGTAAACACACACACAAACACATGCCCCCCCCCCACACACACAGTGCCACACACAGACACACACACACACACACACAGAGACAGACACTCACACACACAGTGCCACACAGACACTCACACACACACACACTCTTACACACACTCACACACAAATGCCCGAGCGAGCACACACACATACACATACACACACACAAACAAACATGCACAGACACAAACGCGCACACACTCTTATTCACAAAAACATGCACAGACACATAGAGATACACACACATTCACACTCATAGAGTCATATTCATAATGTTTTGATTTGTTTGGTAATATTACATTAAATGTGCTCAAAACACCATCTGTATACTAATTATAAAATTAATGTGTTTGATTACTATTAGTTCTTGAAAAGGATTCTATTAAGTGTATTTTGCTATACTTCTGCACAATAAAGTATATTGGTAGTCATTGTCAAAATAACAGGGATTGGCACTAACACCCATTTCATTTTTAGAAAAAAATAAGTCAACTTAGCAAAGTCCCACTTTGCAATGCTGTTCCATACAGGTGACATGATAACTCAAAATAGTAAAAACCAATGATGAATAAAAAAAGTTATAGCACAAGTTTTATAATTGGCTCTTATCCTGGTCTTCTTTTACAATAAAAGAGAGTACTGTTTTGGTCTATTAGTGTTTCTGTAGCTATAGAGTTCTCATGTGATGATGAATATAATGCCTATGGTACAACAAGCTGCAGAGCTCTGCATGCTTGTAATACAGTATTGCACCACACCTAATGGCAATACTCTATCACTCACAGGCACATGTGCTAGAGCCAACATAAAACAACTTTGCTAGGATCTTCAATTCAGGTCTATTATATAGAACATTTAATGTATAATCAAGTTGTGACAATTTAATCAGAGACTCTTTCATACCACTGGATTTACCCTAGAGGTCAGGCACAGGCCCAATGATTGATCCAAGTTGCCAATCTTGGTATGAACTGTCAGAATCTGGATTGGCCCTAATGGTCTTCTGGTGAATTCAGTAGATTGAGTACAAACACCCCCTTGGAGCCTGATTCAGACAGTTAACATTGATACCAGTATTCGTGAACAGGACTGGACCATCCTGTGCTTGGGTGTCACCTATTGCACAGTAATTGATTCAAAGTTGAATGATATGAAATATCAGCTCGGCTAATTATCATTAGTGCTTCATGACAGGTGCAAAAATAATATAGAGTACACACAATGTAAGAAGTGATGTGATCTGGTCATGAATGAATAAGTGGTGTGTTCAATGTCAAGTGTATCATGGGTTACTAAGAAAATGGATTATGTTTAGCTAAAAGTTTACAGCATTTTGACTATATTGCGTACTTTTGATATTTCAAAAAGAAACTATGCATATAGATAGGAATTATCCAATAAAGTAATATGATATTTCTCATGGAAAATGCAATTCCTAATCATAGCATCTGGTATAGGATGATATTCTGCTTTCATTGACCACAACCAAAGTTTTTGTAACCTGCCTATAGATGTACATCCTATTACTACTTTCCTGGGACAATTATGACTGGTTTACTTCTCACCATAAGGTGGTGCTGACTAGTTATTATTAAACCATGATTAAGGATGAACATGAACATATGAAAACCTTTGGGACTGCAGAAAGGATACCAGACTAAACTTAAGTATGGTATAATTCTGAAACCAAAGTATGGTATATTGAACAACATATTCATTTCATTCAACAACATTCAACAATATATTCATGTCATACAACATATTATTCATATTTGTTCCTAAACACCTTCTTTGACTTAATCAGTTAATGGAACTGACTTTGTTATTGTACGACATTATTTAAAGTATCTGTTTTATAATATTTTGCAATTTACAACAGTTTGCTAATTTCTCAGCTACTTTGGACAGCTGAAAGTTGATGCAGCGAATTCGGATGTCATCCATATAATCAAATCAACAGACATGTAGCCTGAGTGCATGTATACATACCCAGTATTTCGAGCCCAGGGATTATCTTATGATTCATCATAATAATCATATTGACCCTAACTCTGGCTTTCCACGTTTTTCTGCAAAGTTGAGTTTCAGCTGTGAAACAGTGTCAAAAGTTAATGTCCCTGCATTCTGACTATGGAAATTAGTCACCAGTCAGTTGGTAGTGGGGGAGTCATTTATCACAAGGGTATTTGAATAAACTAGCTAGGGATGTGTAACTACATGTAGATGTACCATCAGGTACTGGTACAGTAATCATTTACAGAGGTTTAGGTACAAGTCCAGACCTGAACAGCATAACAGAGACAATTGAATATCAAAACAGAGTAAACTCTAGGTTTCAGGTATCTTATGCAGAGAACATGACATGGAGAGGCTTTCAAAACAAAGATGGTACTGATTTCACTGCCGAGCACCTGTACACATTCCTAGTATGTCTTGTCATGCCTGATAAATCATACCATAACAGATACCACTGTGCTACACCTGTGGATGGAGAACAGGTACAGCAAGAATTTCTAGCGGGAACGTTAAGAATTATTGAATACAGTCAGTATTTCCAGGGCGTACGGTAAAAATTACGAGGTACGGCAAAAAATTTCTATCTGGTATATAGCAAGAATAACTGATACATTTGTTGTATAGGGGAAGAAAGGAGTTTCAAGGGTGTGGGCATGGGGAACTGACATGAATATCACAACTGAGTTAGACAATAAGCATACCTCCAATGGAGTTTCTGGCTTGTTCTCATTATATAGCGATTTTAGGTTTGAAATTGCCTGATTTGGGTGACAGGTAGAAACCACCTTACACAGTGTACGAAAGCAATGAGTGAGCCAAGGAGGTTAAAAAAAACCTCCCTGGTGCCATCTGAGTGACATCATCTGTCAGGGCCTCAGCCAATCTGGCTTTACCTGCCAAACTATTAGAACTTCTGTGTTAGACTAGATTTGTGATACTTTTATACGTAAATATATGTATATATATATATATATATATATATATATATATATATATATATATGTATGTATGTTTGTATATATATATATATATATATATATATATATATATATATATATATATATATATATATATATATACACATATATGTTTTGACTTGTTGTGACCTGTACCTAGCTCGGTTGGGGAAAACTGTACAATAAAGGTCTTCATTCGTTCATTCATTAAAAAGCCTGGGAAGTGAAATGTCACATTTTTGGCTGATATCTCAATACTTCATATCAGTGGCCTTTTTTTCCCCATGGCTATAAATTTTTTTTCCCCATGGCTATAAATTTTTTTTCCCCATGGCTACAAATTCCAAGCCATCAATAATAGAGATGTGGTGAATCATAAAACACAATAGGTGATGTGGAAAATGAAGAAAGCAACTTGGTGTTGGCTATAACTGTCTCCATATCGAAGTCATAAATCCTGGCAACAGCATTTTGTATATTGTTTAAGTGAGAACAGGATTCCTATCAATTATCATTTCAACAAACTTAGCATTTGAAGTAAACTATCATAATAACAGTCACAGATTTGCTCAAGGATTAAGCAGACAATACAATTAAAGTTTAAACATCAATATTATGCAAGTAGCTCATCTGTGTTTCATGATTTCATCACTTATTGAATCTAGGAGGGCATATTTTGCTTCCTGTATCGTATATGCAAGCGAGGAGGTTATAAGCAAGTATATAATATATATATAACACCACAATCAAAGGATGTCTGTGATGTTCACTGCATCATCCTAGGTTAACCTTCCTAATCTCAAACAGAGTTAGCTTTTGATATATTGACTGGTTTGAATGCACTTTTCCACATGGCAATATTAGCTATATAGTGATCATGAGCTATAGGGGTGGGTACCGAGGTCCGGTTCAGGTCCAGAGGATCAGGTCCTGGTCCGGACCTGAACCTGGACCTGATTCAGTATGTCGAAACTTGTGAATGGACAATACTCAAAACAACGGTCCATTTCGCTACAAAGAAATCTGTTTTGTGGAATGTTTGATTCCCACTGGCTTTTTAAAATCCTACAAGGCTAACTGCCTCTGTACGACTGACTGTAAAACTGACTATAGGCTCTACTCTACTTCGCTCTTGTTATTTTCATTGAATGGTAGGCCCCAAAACGTGTGAATGCCTGTTGCTTTTCCAATAGGTCCAACAACCGGTCCACCAATTTTTTTCAGGTTCGTTTTCTTCTGGACCGGTCCATTAACATTAAGAAAAACCGGTACCCACCCTTAGTGAGCTACTTAAAGAAACAGTCAACTCTTTTGTGTAATGTAAATGTAATTAGATGCTTTAGGTTGAACACAGATAACAGCCTGGCCTTTTGAATTCCTTCATCAAGAACCGATTACCACCGATATTCTTTTTACATCAAACATCACGCGATTGGAATGCCCTCCCGGATTATATATATCAAGCCAAAAACAGGGAGGCATATAAGAATGCCCTCCATACCAGTAATTTACTTCAACCAAAGGCTACGGGTTCTTGCCACCACACAGCAGAGTGGCGGTCAGGGAGTGGCGCCCCTACCCACTGAGGAGCCAAAAGCCACCAGCCACCAACCAGCCCCACAAACCACCTGCATCTACACTGTACACCTAGAAAATTACCCCACCCTCACCCCAGTGCCTGAGCCCTCAACCTAATCAGGTATGGCACTCAAAGGAAGAAGAAGACATTATTTGTTATCCAAAATTTATTTTGCACTAGGACACACCATCACGTGATGATGCGAGTAGAAACAGTCTCCTGGCTCACTGCAGGAATAATGAACCCAGGCCGACCAACTAACGAACCAAGCACCATAACCGCTAGGCCAAAGGTTTGGACCCATTGGACTGGTTAGTTAATGGCGTTTGAATCTCACTGTTACATGAATTATAGAAATTGTTTGTATCTCAATTGCTTATATCCCTTTATCCAGCCATTCATAACTGGCCTGAGGAACTCTCTAAACTTAATTTATAACTTACATTACAATATAATGCTTCCAGTAACAGGTCAGGTCACCATTCTCTGGTCGGCTTCGTTATAATTATAATATAAGGGGTGTTTGACGGCCCAGTCGGCCTGCTTCTGATTAGAAGTCCTATGAGACTTCGTTACCAGAGGGGTTTACCTGCGCTTTTTCGTTGTAAATAACCTAACCCCGTAAAAGTTCCCTGGCGTGCGCTGGTGAACTGGGCGGACGGGCCACTCTCTCAGCCCCGTAGAGATAGCGACCAGCTCCCGATGGCATAGTTACCAGGCTAGGCACCCGGTTGTGTCACTATTCGCAGACTAGTTTTACCACCTAAGATACTAGTAGTAGTAGTAGGCAAGGTAAGTTGGGTATATAGTGACCACAACGTCATATGATAAACCGCTCAGGGCTTACAAAAATGATTTTTCCCCGTACAACAAAATTATATGGCTGCTACTAAAAATCACCTTCGGGTTTTCAAACCATGATTTTTCCATACTTCATTGTTGGTTATCAAAGAGAAAACCGGAGCCAGGATTATAAGACCTACCTGTTGAACGTGTTACGTGGAATGAATATGCTTGGAAAGGAGTTTCCAGGCTCATATCTCCGGCCGCCACACACCTTCTGTCCGATCTGTGGGCGCCGCCATGTTGGGTCAGCATCACGGGTTGTTGACCCCGACTCCTGATTACCCCCAGCGCGAACTCTTCGCTAATCAGACGGCCTCAGTCCATGGGAAGGCACTGATCAACCGAACGTATTCGCAAATCATGCCCCATGATTAACAAACCTTTATGATAATAATGATAGAATCGGGTGGTTGTTAAGTGAGGTGGCCATGTTAGAATATGCAGAGAATTCCCCATAAATATTCCGCTTCATATGTAGTGCCTGCTCATGGTAGCTGACAGCTTTTCTGTGATCACCAAGGTTACTCCAGGCGTTACCCAAGTTGTTAAATGATGCGGCGATGTCAGGACGTGCTGTGTCCTCACCGTAGATACTCTGCTTCATCTGTAGTGACTGTTCATAATAGCTAAGCGCCTTTCTATAATCACCAAGGATACTCCAGACAATACCCAGGCTGTTAAGTGAGCCGGCGATGTCAGGATGTTCAGTGTCCTCACCGTAGATAATCCGATTCATCTGTAGTGACTGTTCATAATAGCTGACGGCCTTTCTGTAATCACCAATGTTACTACAGGCGTTACCCAAGTTGTTAAGTGACGCGGCAATGTCAGGATGAGCTGTTCCTACACCATGTTTAGAAACATCATTCTGTAGTGCCCTTTCCGCCCATACTATTGCTTTTCCGAAGTCATGCAGACGTGCATATTCATTTGCTTTAAATTTTGGTGAAGGGTCAAACAATATAGATGGTTCTTTTGTTGGTGCTAGGATTGTTGTAAGCTGTGAAATAAACGCCTTTAATGGTCTTGCTGTGTAATGGTACCTCATAAGTTGTTTTGTGTTTGAGATGTAAAACACTTTCTTTAACTTCACCTCAAGGTTGGTGTTATCTGATATGACCAATAAGCATGATATTGACTCACGCAGATCTCTGTATACCTGTTTTTGTAATGTCGACGAATTGTCAAACAGATTAGGCGGCCCTGACTCAGTTAGTTTGTTCTTTACAAGTCGCGACAACAAGGCTATTAATGGTCTTGCTGTAGAATAAAACCTCATCAAATCTTTCATCATCTTCTCCTCCATATCTCTGTTGGCAGACATGGGCAACAAAGCCGACATGTTCTCCACCTGCCCACGGTTGTTCATGTAAGTCCGCAGCCTCAGTTCTGCTGAGATGCTGACCAGCACCATCAAGTGGTGTGCGTTCTCACTACTGACGACTCCACTGTCTCTTAGGTTCTGAATAGTCTCCCAGATTGTGGTCGGTTGTATGTTACAGAGTAGAGCCAAACACTGCACTGCAAGGGTCGAAAATCGATAGATTTCTTTCTTCACATTCTGCAGACTAGCTGTTGGACTTTCGGGTTTAAACATTTCAATATTTGTTTCTTCGGTCATTATGCTCTCTGCTTGTATCTCGGATATTTTCTCGTTGCTACTCTTGACTACCTGGGTCCACAAGAAGGAATGTTCATCGACCAATTCCTGTTCGCCTGTGATTAAACAAACATTTCCCAATATGCTGGCGAGATGGTAGCCTTTCTTTAGATGCTTTTTCACATCGCCTTCCATGATTCTGATCATCTCACTCGGTGTGTGAATAAGTTCTACGGTTGTACCTCTCCCCAGTGGAGTTTTACATGCATGAGGCAATGCTGCATCGAATGCAAAACCGCGCGGTGTTACTGAGTCATAAAACCAGCTGTCCAGTGGGTCGTCTGTGTAGAAATCATTCAGAGACTTGATCCCCATGGCCGGGAGAATGGTTTCTCCCAAGTTGATGACTTTGAGATGCAAATAATGGGTCAGGTTACGGAAATACTTGACACTACTCTCTGTTTCCTCCTCTACCAAAATGGCGAACTCCAGATCAGAGTATGGTGTTACCAATCCTGTGGCTTGTGAACCCAGGCCTATCATGGCGTACTTACAGGGAGGGGGACCCATTATGTCTATGCATTCGTCCACTAGTTCAGTTATTAACTTTTTTCTCTGACGAACAATACTTTGAAACAACGCTATGATTGATTCCAATCTCTTCTTCTCCACGTCTATTTGATTCAAGTCATCGCCATCAAGATTGTACGGATCTATATGTTGATTGATTTCTTTCATCTCTTCTTCTACATGCCTTCGACATTCTCTCAACGTCGATTTGTGCTTCTCTGGGTCACCGATATTTGTTGCTTGTTCTATCCCCAGCACGTGCTCCAGAAACAATTTGCTAGTTCTTAGGATTGTTTGTTTGATACTTTCTCTGTCTTCTGGCCTTGCTCTGACCAGTGCTGCATTACAGAGTGCCGCAGCCTTGGTGAAATCACTTCCGTCTTTCGACCGCCTTCCTTTTTCAAGGTAGACATCAGTCAACCTCAACAGGGGCTTTGCCTCTTTGCTGTATTTATCTGGACTTGAATCTGAATGAAACAACAGTTTGGGCTGTGAATTGCCATCTTAGTTTTCATTTGTGTCATCAGTTTTTTTTTGGATTGTGCTATTTTATATCGATTCTTTAGACGAACAGCTTTGTGTTCTTCTTTGGCAGCATTGATTGACTGTATTCTGTTCATTACATATTTGCTACTAAAGTAAAGAGGATGTTGTGATTTTTTTACGTGTGATTCATTCTAGTTGGTAAAAAGAAATCAAGCTTGAAATTATTTCTTCTAAAGGAAAAGACTGCACAAAAGCAGAATGCTAAACAAAAGGCCATTCATTCTCATTTCAATTCCGTCGCACTGATTTCTCACTTGTTTTAACATTCTTAACTGGTTAAATTACCTTTCACATGTACGGCCTTGAGTGCAGATGCAAACTTGTTTTCTGCCTTGTCCAGTTCCCCTGTCTGCAGGGCCATGGAGCCCTCCTGTAGCTGTTTCGTGTAGACACGTGCACTGTGGCAGAGGGGTGATTATATGTAATTTTCAAGCTCAACAACAAAAAGATAGACTCGAAACAGTGAAATCGTTCCGTATTGCCCATGGTGCGTCATTCAGTATCCACCGGATTCGTCAGGATCTAAGGCAATTTCATACAGTAAGGCTCTCATAGTACTAGTATATAGTTTTAGAATATGAGTGACTAATACACCTTCATGTATATTACATACTAAATGGCAGTACTAGTATAATGTTAGCTCATCAACACTTACTTCATGTGCAACAAAGCCGACATGCTGTTGATCTGACCACGATTGTTCATGTATGTCCGCAGCCTCAGTTCTGCTGAGATACTGACCATCACCATCAAGTGATGCGCATTCTCACCGTTGATGACTCCGTTCTCGTGCATCTTCTGAATAGTGTTCCATATTGTTGTTGGTTTAATGTCATAGAGTAGTGTCCAACAATACCCCGCAAGGGTAGTGAATCGATGCAAATCTTTCTTCACATCGAGCAGACTAGATGTTGGGTTTTTGTGTCCAAACGTGGCAGCATTTTCCCCGATTATGTTGGCTACCAGTTTCAGAGATATTCTCCCATTACTACTCTGGAGTATCTGAGTCCACAAGTCTGAAAATGCCTGGACCAACTTCTGCTCTCCTGTGATCAAACTCACATTCCCCAATATGATTGTGAGATGGTAGCGTTCCTTAAGATGAAAAGTCAGGTCGTCTTCCATGATTCTGATCATCTCACTCGGTGTATGAATAAGTTCAAAGGCTGTACCTCTCCCCAGTGGAGTCTTACATGCACGTGGCATGGCTCCATCGAATGCGAACCCTCGCGGTGTTACTGAGTCATAAAACCAGTTGGCACATGGGTCGTCTGAGTAGAAATCATTCAGACTTTTTATCCCCATTGCCGGGAGAATGGTCTCTCCTAGGTTGATGACTTTCAGATGCAAATAATGGGTCAGGATGCGGAAATACTCGACATTAGTCTCTGTTTCCTCCTCTATCAAGATGGCAAATTCCAGATCAGAGTACGGAGTTACCAACCCTGTGGCTTGTGAACCCAAACCTATCATGGCGTACTTACAGGGAGGGGGGCCCATTATGTCTATGCATTCGTCCACTAGTTCAGTTATGAACTTTTGCCTTTGTTGAGCAATCTTGTTGAATAGATTTTTGATTGCCTCTGCTCTTTTTTTCTCTACTTCTCTTACGTTTGGGTCATTGTCATCAAGACTGTAAGGATCAATCTCCTGCTCGATTTGCCTCATCTCTTTTTCAACATGCTTTCTATGTATTTTCACTATATATCTGTGTCTATCTGTGTTGCCGATGTCTGCTACATTTTCGATCCCCAGCACGTGCTCACGAAACAATTTGCTAGTTTCTAGGATTGTTTGCTCGATACCTTCTCTTAGGATTGTTTGTTTGATACTTTCTTTGTCTTCTGGCCTTGCTCTGAACAGTGCTGCATTACAAAGTGCTGCAGCCTTGGTGAAATCGCCCCCGTCCTTTGACTGGATTCCTCTCTTCAGATAGACCTCGCCCAACTTGTGCAGGGGCTCTGCCTCCTTCCTCCCGTGTTGGTCTGTAAGTTAGAATTATTAATCGCAGTTTTGTATTTACTTCTTTGTTTCGGCGTCCCTATTTGTCGTATTTGAAACGCCTTGACGACGATAACATGGATTATATATATACAACCACAGGTTTGTATTAAACATAGTTCTGTGTGTCGACAAGAACCAAGGATCGTGGACCATTTATAAGTAGTTACTTGATTTTTTGACGACGCCTCAGGGGAGTCGTCAAGTGGTATATATTGCATTCAGTCCGCAAAAATTCTAGGAATTCCACGGGTATTTTTCCACAGGAATGCTAGTACTCCACAGTATGCTGGCTATGCAAGTCCCCCCCCCCTCAAATCTGTTCCAGATGTATCTCTCCTATGCAATGGTGGAATGTAGGTCACACTGACTCCCAGGAGGAATTTGTCCTTTGAAACTAGTAGTGGTAGACAGGGAAACTCTGCACAATGGATCACGTTGTCTTGGTTGTTATGTTATGTTATGAAGGATACATTTTCTTTTCTAGAGCTTGTTCAAGCCTTACGCCACAGGCAGACAGGAAATACTTTATATAGAGGACATGATCTTGAATGATGGCATCCAAATGGTTATCATATTCAGAGCCAAATATGATTGTTCAAGGCCTATTATACTATCCAAGGACTGGAATATTACGAAGAAGAACAGCCATGGTTTAGGTTACTGGCAGACCATTGTGCTGTACCAGGGATAGTACATTTCTGCTGGCTGTAGGTTTATGTTACAGGTGGGCTGGTATATTGTGCCAGGGATAATGCGACAAGGAAGTTCCAGTCTATTTCTGATTTGAGCTGTATTCTTGTTACCCTCAATCGTCGTCATGGCAATAATATTTTTATTGCCAGTCTTGTTAAAACTAAGTCTATTCTTAGACTCACCATTGACATGCATATGAATCAACTTGAGCGCAGTTGCAAAGCTTTGTTCTGCTGTGTCCAGGTCTCCCGTCTGCAGGGCCCTGCAGCCAGCATGTAGATGTTCATATTCACTGTAAAGATGTCGTAACATAAAACATATTACAAAATGTATTTATCATTTGAATCGTATCTAATTTGTAGTATAGCGCATCTGAGGTAAAAGTGAAATTCAGATGTAATAGAAAATCTTAAAGAAATGGGTGACACTAACCGTCCTCCCGCGCCCTGTTGTCGTTCCGTAAGTGCTGACCTCTATGAAAACAGACAGGGAGCCATAAATAATTAACATGTTGCGTACGAGTTGGCCTCTACGAGAACCAATAGGAAGCCGCAAATGATTAACAGGTGGGCGATCGTGTTATTTAACACACTATGCACCATGGGATGTTGACTAACGGTCAAAGTTAAAAGACCTGACGTGACTCAAGCAAGGCCAACGTAAACTAAAAGCGTACGATGTTGTAGATCTGCTGACTGGTTATCTATTTGGGCATCATTGACTACACATACCCAATATAATAGGCACATATCATCCTTTCTCATGACCATTGGCCAAGAACTTTGTCTACCGACAATCCAAATATTGTGAAAATACATTCACGACTTCCGGAACTATTCTCTCCTCAAAGATACAGAACATATTCCCATATAATAGTACAAGTAAAGAAAAAGCAATAAAGACATAGAATAGACTATAATAATATAAGAAGTAATCGTTTAAAACTCACTTTTATGCTTCTTGTGGTGATGACTTGCCTTATTTTTGCAGTGTACAGTAAGCGGTGAACAAGGACAACTGTTCCCTGTACGTTGTGACACCGCGCCAGTGCCTTGTTGTACAGAGCGGAAGCTCTGGTCAAGTCTCTAGTGTCTGTAGTTTCTGTTCCTCTTTTCAAGTACACGTCACCGAGACTCTTGATCGCTTCTGTTTCTAACGTGTTGTTGTCGTTTACTATTTCTTCTACCATCAACTGTGCATATCCAACCAGCACAGAGTCTGTGTTACAACCGGCAGCCCGTTTCTTGTCCAGGTCTCGAAACTTTCTCGCCACCTTTGCAGGTGTAACCGTCTCCTTGTCTTCAGTTGGCTGTTCCTTAGCGGTTTTACCCAGTGACCCCTTTGACGACACCCCTTGTAAAAGCTTCTCCGTGTATTCGTATCGGTGTTCTATACCTTCTCCCTGATCCCGATGGTCACACCGGACTAGAGCAGCCATGTAAAGCGCCAAGGCCATGTTGAACTTCCCTACATTCTTCCCGAGTCTTCCCTTCTCCAAGTTCACGTCACCCAGACTTTTCAGCAACTCTACTTCCGCCAGCCTGTCCATGTCAGCCATGGCGTCCACCAGGGCACGGAGGTATTCTGTCTCCGCACGGGCTAGTCCGTACCTCCTGCCCTTCGCGTCCGCCTCACGGAGTTTCTCACAGACCCTCAACATGGCGGACATCTGCTAAGAGAACGTCTCTAAAACTTCTCACAGGTCTCCGTGTTAGCTTTGAGCGCGTGACTTGATCAAACATAGGTCTGGACAAACATTAACATTACATCATCCGTCAGCCGATAAAAAGTGCAAAGGTTTTATAACCCCACAAAAGCTTTGCAAATACTAGTACTCGTCAACGTGACACGTAGCCTATGATATTTGTTGTTTTAGTGTAACTCTTTTAACGCTTAATGTCCCAGACCTTTACAGGTGTTTGTAGGATTGAGGGGCTCTAGAACTTTGAGGTTCCTGTCGAGAACTACCAAAAAGTAGAATTCACTGTCACCAAGTCCAGTTGGCGCCTAAAGTATTTTGGTTGTTTGTGCAAAGGTTACGTACGTGTGACGAAGTATACGATGTAAATATAACCTGCCTCCGCCCTGTGCGTGTGAAGCTGGTATGTTGTATACCCTTTCCACTAGGTTGGCGTTCTCGCCACACTCTTTGCGACTTAAATTTAAAATTTCAAACGCGCTGTGTGTTTTGTTGTCTTTTCAGTCACACTTTTGTATGAAATCGAAGGATACCGTTACACACATCCGTTGTAGGTCGCAGTAAGAGCGCAGCGCGATCTAGCCTCAGTAGCACCTGGTAATAGCAGAGTCCTCCAGAGGATGGAATAACGGAGGCCCTCCACTGTACTCACCCAGCTCCACTATACTACTTTTGAAATTTAGTGTGTTTCTTCCATATTTTCTTGGTTAGTTTTGCTAAAATTAATGCAAATTCAGAGATTTTTGTGCCAAGTGGCATCACTTTTCCAGGCATTGTCTGTAAAAACTTGTGAATGGGCAATGATCAAAACAATAGTCCATTTGCCACTTCACAACAAAGGAATCACTATAATACATTATACTTGTAGTATTTGACACCCTCTGTCATTGCAAAATGAACCCATTTTCATGAAAGCGCAGCGCGTTGGTTCGTGTTATTTTTGCCAGCCCCTCCACTATACTTAAAAATTCTGGGGCGAACCCTGTAATATCAAGCGAAATGATTGAGCCAGCGACTGGTTCTCGGGCTAAGCGCGATCGCGTCTGGTACAAAGGGAGCCTTATTCGGAAAGGCGGTGATACCAGTACAAAGGGACCTGATACCGGTTATACAATACAAACGTCATGATACATTGCAAGTGACAAAAACGACACTGACAAACAAAATCCCAAATTTTCTGTAAAGTGTGAGTTTCGTGTAGTTTTTTTCCGTCTGTAAGCGGGGAAAGATTAGGATGGAATTTACTCGCTCTTTTCTTTCTTGATCATAGATGGGACAGATTTGATAGCCTGGTATCCAGCCGTAATATAGCTTCCAAGTCTCTTCTTTCCTCTCTGGTAATTGCCAGAGAGGAAAGAAGAGACTCGGAAGCTATATTACGGCTGGATACCAGGCTACAGATTTGAATGAAATGGGTTCAGTCTTCTATCATATCTAACATACAGTATCTATCTAACCGTTACAGGTTCTGTTATAATAAGGCCGTATTAGTAGAGTTAGGTATAAGTTGAATGTACAAGATTCAAAATATGTCTGTGCTACAAACCTGTCAGTCAGCGACAACAACAACAGGAAGTTTCCTCCGCAATGTCATGCCGCGATACAAACTCCGCGGTGTGACGGGAACCAGGAAACTGCCTTCACTTTGCCTGATTATGACTGAAGCTCCGCGGAGCTCAGGCTGCACCCCTCCGCGGAGCACATTCTGGACCCCTTCGTTGATTAAATACGCAACCACATGGGCGCAAATCCGATAAAGAAAGTTGTCTGGGTATGTCTGACTTACTATTGCAAGAGCTGCCCAAAATCCGACCGGTGAATCGATTTCTATGGCATCTGTAAGTTGATTAACTGCACTTATTTCCTATCCGCAAGTGGCAAGATACGTTCTGTTGCACTGAGCCTTCGACCACATTACTCAGCACAAACAAACGTACACGTCCGACACACACCCGAGTGCTAAAACTTTCCTACCCAATCCTGTTAGAAATACACGAGCTTTCGTCCAAATATATATGAAGGTAGCGATTAAAGAAAATTTAAGATCTCCATAAACACACGATTTGGGGGCCCATTCATTCATTTTGGGAAGGGACTCTTTGTCACCACTCGGAGTAATACAGGTATGAGAGCACATCAAGCCGAGTTTCGGCGGGAAAGAAAGTACGGGTTCGTTTTCCTCATCTTTCTTCCAGAATTCTTCGGTTTAGATCGTCGAGATTTGCCCAACATACCTCCCAGGTACGTACGGAGAGCTTGTCTACTCTACAGTTAACGATTTTACGGGGGAAAAACTCGTAAAGTTGCAAATTATTTCATTTTACGCTGTGACCGACCGCTAGCGTGTGTGGCAACATAATATTTTTGTGACAAATTATTTGTTCCAAAATCCCGTCTTCTACGTGACTTTGACAACAAGTTTCTGTCAGCAGCAACTATAGAGAGTTTCTGGAACAGCACACAAACTACTATAGTACTAACGTCTGTTTTGTTGTGCTGTTTTTAAGGTGTAAAGGATGTAAAATTAATGCCTCGATGTCTGAGAGAAAATTTGTGGACGCGGTGGCGAAGTTCTGTAGGGGGTTACAGATATTTGAAACTTGAAGAAGTATAAAGAATGAAGTCAGTATTAGAAATGCTTCCATGTCGAACTGAAAACAAGAAGATTACCACATAAATTTGATTTGTGCATTGAAACCTGAATTTCGGTGTTCAGAGTCGGAAGTTGACTTGAGTTGCCGTATTCTGTAAACCCCTACATGCGGCCCGCGGGATGAGCTTCCCGCCATAACATCTGGTTTCTATCATGGAGGAATGGCTGGGAGTGGTGTATGGGGAAAGTTCACTAAGTTTTGCTCATCTAGTGTGAAGTCAGGGGACGTACTGTTGTTCATTTAGTTTTATTGATTGATGCAGTCTGGGGGAGGTTCACTAACTGTTGTTATGTAGTTTTCTTGAATGAGGTGACTTAAAGGGATGGTTTACTATCTTATCTGTTGTACTTGTCCTTTTGCATGATGGGGGATTCACAGAAGGTTCACTATTTTTGTACAATATTTTTCTTAAGTGCATGGGAGTCAGGGGTAGGTTCACTAACTGTTGATCATGTAGCTTTGTCCAATGAAGAGTATTGAAGAAGTGTAGGCTTTCCACTCACTCTTTTGTTTTCTGTTTTGCAGAGGCTTCTGTGGTGCAGTAGGACTGCCTACCCTGCTTACAGGGAAAGTGTGGCTTCTCCTGTGTTTGTGAAGACATCAGTTCTCTGTTGTTGAAAGACTTGACTGCGGTATCCAAAAATATCTTGCAGGTAATAATGTATTATTATTTGTATCATACCTGTGACGCGAAAACGTTCGATACAGGTGTTCCGGACCGTGTGGTTAAAATCCGTATCACACAGGCTCCAAAGTTGTATCACACAGGCTTCCATCGAATAATTCGAACATACTCTGAGCACGCCGAGTGTGGCGCGGGAAAAAATTCGAATACCTGATTCGGACGTTGGAACATTGCTGTTGCAGCAATTTTTGTTTGAGAGCACCAAATTTTCTCAACTTCTGGCGCATTTCTAATTAAAGGATGTGTTTTCTCAGGTTGGCATGTTATAAATAAAATACAACACGGGGTATTCCGCATCACCCTCGGTCCCAGACCCTCCCGCGGGTCGGATCGGCCTTCTGCCGTCGGGACAGTCCGACCCGCGGTCGGGCTGGTACCTCTGGTGATACGGAATACCCCGTGTTGTATTCTACATGTATATACATAAAACAAGCCGATGAAAGTTACAAAATGACAAATTTGTCCTTCTCATTATTCCAGCCATTTTGTTTGAGTATCTGTACAAAGTTAACAAATTTGTCAGTGTCATGATACTCAATTTCAAACTCTCCAGTGACATCTTTTGTTTTTCTGTTGTCCACAGGATCCCACAGTCCAGTAGGACTGCCCAACCTTCTTACAGGGAAAGTAGCGAGGCTTCTCCTGTGTTCTTCCAGACATCACTTCTCTGTTGTTGTAAGACTTGACTGTGTGCAAGATATCTTCCAGGTAATAATATATTAATATTATAGTATACATACAATAAGCTGATGACAATCCATGCAAAAATTACAAATTTGTTCTCATTATTCCAACCATTTTGTATAATCATGACTATGGTCTAGGAATAAATGCTGTGTTTCTAGTTATGGCCCTTAAAAAAAGGTTATCTGTTTTTAATTTGTTTGTTTGAATTTAGGCATAAGTGAACCTACAATTACATTTTAGCAATACAAAGCTGAAATGCATCAGGCATTGGTATTTTCAATATCATATTGTGTTTATACAGATACATATTTTACGACACTATGGTCATGGCCCGTGAGTCATATTTTACAAGCACAAGTATATTGGAAAACTGACCAAAGAAGTACAACGTTTACAACATTCTTACATCAACTGTTCAGTCACTTCAGTGCATTGAATTGTTAGCAGTGTGTACAGTAAGTCTGTTGAATTTCATCACCTAGATTTCGTCTGTTGAATTTCATCAGAAGATCCAAAATTTGATGCCCTTTGCCAGCGGCCAACCAAACAAAGGCTACGGCCGGCAATTTTTTTTTATAAGATTCAGGGCTCGAAATGCTGGGTGCATGTGCACCCAGGTGCACCCAAAATTGGAGCTGTGCACCCAAATATTTTCTTAGGTTTAATCAAACCGTTTATGTATGTAAAGATATTAAAGTATACTAGTATACATCATATTCTTGACATCTAAGTCTTAGAAAGATAATATAGATGTCTTTCATGGTACTTGTTTAAGAATTTGCTAGCTTGTAACTACGTTTTATTATTAGGTTATTACTTAAATTTAAGTGTGCACCCAAAAATTTTTTGGTGCACCCAATTTTTAAAGCTGGGTGCACCAGTGCACCTAATCCCAAAAATGAATTTCGAGCCCTGAGATTGGTCTGGTAACAAGGTTTTCTCCTAGGCCAATCTATGCAAACATAGCAATTTTGTCAATGTTCGATTTCAAACAGTACACTCCTGAGTGATACTAAATACTTTGTTAAACATATCACAGCAAGGACTCTCGTTAACTTTCCAAGTAAGCCTTACTCCAATCTCATATTTTGGGACAGTGTAATACTTAGTTCTAATTCCTTCATCTGTATGCTTTTTGGTCAGCATGATTTGTGTCTTGCAAAGCCAGAAACTGTGGTAGAATTTTTTTAATCAAGTTGCCTCAGCCTCAGCGGGACACAGAACTACTATGTTGGACTGAAACAGCATCTCTTCTCCCTTAGTCAGAAACATCATGATTGAGACGATCCTGACTCACCATGTGTGAGGAAAAACTGATCCAATAGGAGAAGCTTTGGAAGAACTAAATTTGGTTCATTTTCTTAGGGACTGCAGAGGTGGCTTCAGCTTTCCTTTACCATGGCAACTAACAGCAGCGGCTCTGATGACATCAAAAGAGGTTCAATGGGGGAATTTTCCAACAAGTGTGAGGAGTGCAGCAAGCAGTTCAGGTTTCGATGTCTTCTAAAGAAGCACATGCGTACTCACACAGGGGAGAAACCCTACAGGTGTGAGGAGTGCAGCAGGCAGTTCAGTGACCTGGGCAATATGAAGAAACACGTGCGTACTCACACAGGGGAGAAACCCTACAGGTGTGAGGAGTGCAGCAGCCAGTTCAGTGATCTTGGAAGTCTTAAGAAACACATGCGGACTCACACAGGTGAGAAACCCCACAGGTGTGAGGAGTGCAGCAAGCAGTTCAGTGAGCTGGGTGATCTGAAGAAACACATGCGGACTCACACTGGTGAGAAACCTTACAGGTGTGAGGAGTGCAGCAGGCAGTTCAGTGAGCCTGGAAGTCTTAAGAAACACATGCGGACTCACACAGGGGAGAAACCCTACAGGTGTGAGGAGTGCAGCAGGCAGTTCAGTGAGCTGGGAAGTCTGCAGAAACACATGCGGACTCACACAGGGGAGAAACCTTACAGGTGTGAGGAGTGCAGCAAGCAGTTCAGTGAGCTGTGTGCTTTGAAGAGACACATGCGAACTCACACAGGGGAGAAACCCTACAGTTGTGAAGAGTGTAGGAGAAAGTTCAGTCAGCTGGGTGATCTGCAAAAGCACATGCGGACTCACACAGGGGAGAAACCCTACAGATGTAAGGAGTGCAGCAGGCAGTTCAGTCAGCTGGGAAGTCTGAAAACCCACATTCGGACTCACACTGGAGAGAAGCCCTACAGGTGTGAGGAGTGCAGCAAGCAGTTCAGTCAACTGGGTAATCTGCAGAAACACATGCGGACTCACACAGGGGAGAAACCCTACAGATGTGAGGAGTGCAGCAGGCAGTTCAGTTGCATGGGAAGTCTGAAAACCCATATTCGGACTCATACGGGGGAGAAACCCTACAGATGTGAGGAGTGCAGCAGGCAGTTCAGTGACCTGGGTCATCTGATAAGTCACATGCGGACTCACACAGGGGAAAAACCCTACAGGTGTGAGGAGTGCAGCAGGCAGTTCAGTATGCTTGGCAATCTGTACAAACACATGCGGACTCACAAGTGAGTTTTGAGGAATGAGTAGTAAGCTTGGTTATAAAAGATTTTAAAAACCAACTTGCCAAGTCAGACCAGGAAGAAACTCGACTAGCTCAACTTGTGAGCTCACTACTGTGAGAACACCTTAATTATAAGTAATGATGGGCATTTGAAGTGATAGGGGGGAAATAAAGGAGAGACTTGGATTGAGGAAGAAAAAAAGACACCTTTATAAACGAGATTTAGACTTAAGCACCTCGGTGTTGTGAAGTAAGAAGTGCTCTTGATGCAACATAAGCCGTTAAAGCCATTTGCAAAGTTATCTTCTTGTTTGTTTCACAGAACATTTTTGTTTTTGAAACATAGGACTGCAGGAGGAACACTTAGTTTGCAACATTTTCTGAGATGGCATAAACAGTTTCCTCTGATGAAGAAGGTAATGATTGTGTGTTGTATTGTGGAGTACTAGCTAACATTAGGTTGCTCAAACTTACGTTATGAGGTCAGACTTGTTTAGACCAATGTTAGAGTTGATATTGTGCCATTGTTAACAGGAGCTTTTATGATTTGATTTAGTTTACTGTTAACTTTCTTCTTGTTGAAAGTCTTTCACAGAACAATTTGAGTCTGTATGCAGAATGACAAGCATGTTCTAACATTAACAATTTCTCTGTGTTCCAAGATAATGTAGTCTTAGTAATAGTTAATCCAAGTTTTGCATGTTCAAAGTTCTTTTATCATAGATTTGTCATTAACTTGTCTTTATATACAAGTGTCTAATATTAGCAAATTGTTCATTTTCTGTTGTTAGATGTTTTGGAATTGTATTTAGTTTAACTAGTATAAGTTTGTTTTCTTGTTTGGGAATTGTGGCTGGTAGAATTATTGAATTGTAGAAGAATTAGTACCAGTAAGTAGATGTTAATGGATAGACAAATGCAAGTGTTGTTGTTAAACTGCCTATATCCAATACACTTTGTTGTAATACATGTAACACACTTGTTACACACCTGTTGTAATACACTTGTTATAGAGCATAGAAGTGCATATACTGAGAAGTTAGGTGCCTTATTTAACTTTGCTTATGTTAACATACATTTTGTTCAACCCGTTTTTGTTTATTGTAATTAAAGATTATTTTGTTAATCTTAGAAATACATTTTTCAGTTCTCCTGTTAACATCTTTACTCAGAGATATAGCTCTTTGCAGATAGCATTGACCCATTGCCAGAGATTAACAGAAATGATTAGGTTTGGGGTGCCCCTAGCAGCCTTTTGTGGTACTGCAGCTTGGTCTGGCTTTGATACCCTGTGAACAAGATCTGCTTGTGAAGGAGTAACGTGTTTGGGCCACCTAGAATTAAATTTCGGAACTGCAGAGGCATTGTTTTGTCAAAATCTTCCAAAGAGAATAATTGAAGAAAGGAACAACAGACTTTTCATGATTTTGGAATTGTAGGTAGTTTTGACAAAGTTGTACATGATAAAATTGCCGTTTTAAATTGAAATTGTAGCAATGATCTTCACATTCCGGTGGCAAATAGATTTCGACGTCATAGCTTTAGTTGTATTGTTTCTCCAAGTGTACGCTAGTAACTAATCTCCAGGCAGATTTATCAGTGGCACAAGATGGTATCAAAGCTGGCTAAGGAGTACAGCTGGCCTAAGGGAGTCATCAGCCACTCCGGTAGCCAAACACACTCCTATGCCGGCTTCTCTCCTCTGCCAGTTTTTTTTTATACTATCTTGTGCTACTGTAGGATATGCTTTGGGATTAGCTAGCAACACTACAAGTAATGGTATGCTTCCTTCAGTCTGATAGACATACTTCAGTTCAGTTCATTTATTCAACCAGGACATTCTTAATTGGAACATCAGCCTAGGAATCAGATATTTCCCTGAAAACACGTTTTGAAGGGCTGTCACATCGATTTCAATCTTACTTTGTGATATAGGACAACGTTGAACTAATGCAACAGACCTTTCTTTGTTTTCTTTCCAATACATAACAGTTTTCCTTTCAAAATGCAATATAATCCTGGGCGCCGGGAATCACGTGATAGGCCCACGTTTGGTACGTCAGAACAAGACAATGTACATGTACGTTTTAATGAAAACAACTATTATGTATTATTTACTATTCAGTTCATTTTTGTGGTTGATTTTTATCACATTAATCTCAGACATGTCTTTTATCGCTTTTTTAAGCACGCTCGCATCAGTTTTGGGGTGTCCAGAAGATGCCATCCATAAAATTAAATCAGTGTTGTCTCATAATTACGGTGTCACATTTGAGTACCAAACATCAGAATATGCAATTGAAACAATTTACTAAGAAAATTTCCTACACATGTATTTAAACTATAGTTGTACTTATAGAACACTGGCTCTGGACAACACGGTGCTAAATGGACAACACGGAAATAAAAGACATTGGTATGATATCATATTACACGATATAGATTCTTAATTATCTCTACACATATACAGTAGTTTGGACGTTTGTCATATGTATTACCGCTGAGCTCCACATACTATCGACTGTCTATGTACGATAAAGTTATGTGAATGTTCTTTTGTATAGTTTGAATAGCCAAAGCTCGTTGATCCACACAACAGAAATATATATGTATACCGTACGACGATGCTAACTGACTGGATCATGGAGGGAACACACCTAGTATATGACATATAATATAGTCTACCCAACCCCCTCAGCCGGTGAAGTGACGGGCATGCTCTAAGCGGACTACCTTACATTCAAACGCAGTCACGTTTGTATTTTCATAGACTAGACATAAACCCGGTTGCCTTCTTTGTAATAATCACATTATACTTAAAATTGTTCTTAGTACATATTTATGTTTTTTTTGTGTGTGTGTGTCTAGAAGTCGTATCTTATTACCGAAAGTTGCTTCAGTTAACACCTAACATTCAACTTGATTTACTGTAATTCTAATATTTGCAAGACCTACCCACAAGCCATTTATCAGCACAGGCCATTCATAATTAAATGTAACAAGCGTGTAAAACTGTCCATATGCATATGCCAAAACACACACACCAAAACAGCACTTCTTTCAACTTCTTTCTGGCGGTTACAATGGTCTGATACATTACCTTGAGCAGAATGGGAATTTTGTACGGCTTTAATACATTCTGTCGTCTTGATCGCATTTTCCCGTCGTCACGAATAACAGGCACACGCAACAAGCTTAAAGCTAAGACTGGGAATCTTTGCGGCTTACGTGATGACAACATAAACTATGCACATTCTCTCGTCGTCGACACGCTCAAAAGACGGTGCCCAAATATGGCAGGAGTAGGGATCAAACAATGTCAATCACAACGACATCATCCTGTGCAGCAACCAAATTATAGTAAAATAAAACTCATGACTTTCATTTCACAATCTATCATGGTGTCCACTAATGCGACGGCACCGACTTTTCCAGGCCAATCATCTGATAAGTTTACAAAATGTACAGTAGAATCATTCTTTGATAGGAGAGGTAATTTACAGGCATTAAGGAAAGGAAGGTTTGCTGCTGGTTACTCATCTGAAGTTATGATATTCTGTTTCATTTGTTCGCTCAGTAGAAAATAGTTAAAGGCCTTTCCGTAATCGCCGAGCTCTCTCCAGACGAAGTCCAAATTGTTCAGCGACTGTACAATGTCAGGATGTGCAGTGTTCTCACCATAGACCGCCCGCCTCATCTTTAGTGCCTGTTTATAATAACTGACGGCCCTTTTGTGATCCCCAAGTTTGTTCCAGGCTACACCCAAGTTGTTAAGTGAGCTGGCGATATCAGGATGTGCGTTGCTCTCTCCATAGATACACCTAGTCATCTGGAGTGAATGTTCGTAATAGCTGAGCGCCTTTTTGTGGTCACCAAGGGCACCCCATGCCTTACCCAAGCTGTTAAGTCAGGTCACCATAGATACTCCGCATCATATGTAGTGCCAGTTCATAACAGCTGACCGCCGTTCTGTGAAAACCAAGGTCATCACAGACTTCAACGAAGTTGTTTAGTAAGGCGGCTATGTCAGTATTTGCAGTGTCCTCACCATAGATACTCCGGTACATCTTTAGTGCCTGTCCATAATAGCTGGAGGCCTTTCTATGATCTTCAAGCTCTCTCCAGGCTTTACCCAAGTTGTTAAGTGATTTTGCGATGTCAGGATGTGCAGTGTCCTCACCATAGATACTCCGGTACATCTGTAGTGCCTGTTCATGATAGCTAACTGCCTTTCTGTGATTACCAAGATCGCTCCAGGTGTTACCCAATTTGTTAAGTGACTTTGCGATGTGAGGATGTGCTGTGTTCTCACCATAGATACTCCGATTCATCTGTAGTGACAGTTCATAATAGCTGAGAGCCTTTCTGTGATCACCAAGGTCGCGCCATGCCTTACCTAGGTTGTTAAGTGAGCTGGCGATGTCAGGATGTGGAGTGTCCTCACCATAGATACTCCGGCGCATCTTAAGTGACTGCTCATAATAGCTAAGCGCCTTTCTGTGATCACCAAGGTCGCCCCAGACTTCACCGAAGTTGTTTAGTAAGGCGGCTATGTCGGCATGTGCGGTGTCCTCACCATAGATACTCTGGTACATCTGTAGTGCCTGTTCATCATAGCTGACCGCCTTTCTGTGATCACCAAGGTCGCGCCATGCCTTACCCAGGTTGTTAAGTGAGCAGGCGATGTCAGGATGTGCAGTGTCCTCGCCATAGAAACTCCGTGTCATCTGTAGTGCCTGGTCAAGATAGCTGACAGCCTTTCTGTAATCACCAAGGTCGCCCCAGACTTCACCGAAGTTGTTTAGTAAGGCGGCTATGTCGGCATGTGCGGTGTCCTCACCATAGATACTCCGGTACATCTGTAGTGCCTGTTCATGATAGCTGGCAGCCTTTCTGTAATCACCAAGGTCGTCCATGACTTTACCGACGTTGTTAAGTGAGGTTGCGATGTCAGGATGAGGTGTGCTGTGACCATAGATACACCACTGCATCGTTAATGCTTGTTCATGATAGCTGATCGCCTTTCTGTAATCACCAAGGTCGCACCAGGCTTTACCCAAGTTGTTAAGTGAGCTGGCGATGTCAGAATGTGTAGTGTTCTCGCCATAGATACTCCGGTTCATCTGTAGTGACTGCTCGTAATAGATAACCGCCTTTCTGTAATGTCCAAGGCAGCTCCAGGCTTCGCCAAAGTTGTTAAGTGATCTGGCAATTTCAGGATGTGCAATGTCCTCACCATAGATACACCGCTTCATCTGAAGTGCCTGTTCATGATAGCTAAGCGCCTTTTTGTGATCACCAAGGTCACTCCAGACACTACCCAAGTTGTTAAGTGAGCGGGCGATGTCAGGATGTGCAGTGTCCTCACCATAGACAATCCTACTCATCTGAAGTGCCTGCTCACAATAGCTGATTCCCTTTCTATAATTCCCAAGGCCACTCAAGGCTCCACCCAAGTTGTTAAGCGATCTGGCGATGTCAGGATGTGCAGTGTTCTCACCGTAGATACCCCGCATCATCTGTAGTGCCTGTTCATGATAGCTGACGGCCTTTCTGTGATCACCAAGGTTACTCAAGCCTCCACCCAAGTTGTTAAGTGAGGCGGCGATGCCAGGGTGTGCTGTGTTGTTACCATAGATACACCGCTTCATCTGTAGTGCCTGTTCATGGTAGCTGACCGCTTTTCTGTAATTACCAAGGTTACTCCAGACAATACCTAAGTTGTTAAGTGAGGTGGCCATGTTAGAATATGCAGAGAATTCCCCATAAATATTCCGCTTCATATGTAGTGCCTGCTCATGGTAGCTGACAGCTTTTCTGTGATCACCAAGGTTACTCCAGGCGTTACCCAAGTTGTTAAATGATGCGGCGATGTCAGGACGTGCTGTGTCCTCACCGTGGATACTCTGCTTCATCTGTAGTGACTGTTCATAATAGCTAAGCGCCTTTCTATATTCACCAAGGATACTCCAGACAATACCCAGGCTGTTAAGTGAGCCGGCGATGTCAGGATGTGCAGTGTGCTCACCGTAGATAATCCGCTTCATCTGTAGTGACCGTTCATAAAAGCTGACGGCCTTTCTGTAATCACCAATGTTACTACAGGCGTTACCCAAGTTGTTAAGTGACGCGGCAATGTCAGGATGAGGTGTTCCTACACCATGTTTAGAAACATAATACTGTAGTGCCCTTTCCGCCCATACTATTGCTTTTCCGAAGTCATGCAGACGTTCATATTCATTTGCTTTAAATTTTGGTGAAAGGTCAAACAGAATAGATGGTTCTTTTGTGGGTGCTAGGATTGTTGTAAGCTGTGAAATAAATGCCTTTAACGGTATTGCTGTGTAATGGTACCTCATAAGTTGTTTTGCATTTGAGATGTAAAACACTTTCTTTAACTTCACCTCAAGGTTGGTGTTATCTGATATGACCAATAAGCATGATATTGACTCACGCAGATCTCTGTATACCTGTTTTTGTAATGTCGACGAATTGTCAAACAGATTAGGCGGCCCTGACTCAGTTAGTTTGTTCTTTGCAAGTCGCGACAACAAGGCTATTAATGGTCTTGCTGTGGAATAAAACCTCATCAAATCTTTCATCATCTTCTCCTCCATATCTCTGTTGGCAGACATGGGCAACAAAGCCGACATGTTCTCCACCTGCCCACGGTTGTTCATGTAAGTCCGCAGCCTCAGTTCTGCTGAGATACTGACCAGCACCATCAAGTGGTGTGCGTTCTCACTACTGACGACTCCACTGTCTCTTAGGTTCTGAATAGTCTCCCAGATTGTGGTCGGTTGTATGTTACAGAGTAGAGCCAAACACTGCACTGCAAGGGTCTAAAATCGATAGATTTCTTTCTTCACATTCTTGAGACTAGCTGTTGGACTTTCGGGTTTAAACATTTCAATATTTGTTTCTTCGGTCATTATGCTCTCTGCTTGTATCTCGGATATTTTCTCGTTGCTACTCTTGACCACCTGGGTCCACAAGAAGGAATGTTCATCGACCAATTCCTGTTCGCCTGTGATTAAACAAACATTCCCCAATATGCTGGCGAGATGGTAGCCTTTCTTTAGATGCTTTTTCACATCGCCTTCCATGATTCTGATCATCTCACTCGGTGTGTGAATAAGTTCTACGGTTGTACCTCTCCCCAGTGGAGTTTTACATGCATGAGGCAATGCTGCATCGAATGCAAAACCTCGCGGTGTTACTGAGTCATAAAACCAGCTGTCCAGTGGGTCGTCTGTGTAAAAATTATTCAGAGACTTGATCCCCATGGCCGGGAGAATGGTTTCTCCCAAGTTGATGACTTTGAGATGCAAATAATGGGTCAGGTTACGGAAATACTTGACACTACTCTCTGTTTCCTCCTCTACCAAAATGGCGAACTCCAGATCAGAGTATGGTGTTACCAATCCTGTGGCTTGCGAACCCAGGCCTATCATGGCGTACTTACAGGGAGGGGGACCCATTATGTCTATGCATTCGTCCACTAGTTCAGTTATGAACTCTTTTCTCTGACGAACAATACTTTGAAACAACGCTATGATTGATTCCAATCTCTTCTTCTCCACGTCTATTTGATTCAAGTCATCGCCATCAAGATTGTACGGATCTATATGTTGATTGATTTCTTTCATCTCTTCTTCTACATGCCTTCGACATTCTCTCAACGTCGATTTGTGCTTCTCTAGGTCACCGATAGTTGTTGCTTGTTCTATCCCCAGCACGTGCTCCAGAAACAATTTGCTAGTTCTTAGGATTGTTTGTTTGATACTTTCTCTGTCTTCTGGCCTTGCTCTGAACAGTGCTGCATTACAGAGTGCTGCAGCCTTGGTGAAATCGCCCCCGTCTTTCGACCGCCTTCCTTTTTCAAGGTAGACATCAGTCAACCTCAACAGGGGCTTTGCCTCTTTGCTGTATTTATCTGGACTTGAATCTGAATGAAACAACAGTTTGCCATCTTAGTTTTCATTTGTGTCATCAGTTTTTTTTGGATTGTGCTATTTTATATCGATTCTTTAGACGAACAGCTTTGTGTTCTTTGGCAGCATTGATTGACTGTATTCTGTTCATTACATATTTGCTACTAAAGTAAAGAGGATGTTGTGATTTTTTACGTGTGATTCATTCTAGTTGGTAAAAAGAAATCAAGCTTGAAATTATTTCTTCTAAAGGAAAAGACTGCACAAAAGCAGAATGCTAAACAAAAGGCCATTCATTCTCATTTCAATTCCGTCGCACTAATTTCTCACTTGTTTTAACATTCTTAACTGGTTAAATTACCTTTCACATGTACGGCCTTGAGTGCAGATGCAAACTTGTTTTCTGCCTTGTCCAGTTCCCCTGTCTGCAGGGCCCTGCTGCCCTCCTGTAGCTGTTTCGTGTAGACACGTGCACTGTGGCAGAGGGGTGATTATATGTAATTTTCAAGCTCAACAACAAAAAGATAGACTCGAAACAGTGAAATCGTTCCGTATTGCCCATGGTGCGTCATTCAGTATCCACCGGATTCGTCAGGATCTAAGGCAATTTCATACAGTAAGGCTCTCATAGTACTAGTATATAGTTTTAGCATATGAGTGACTAATACACCTTCATGTATATTACATACTAAATGGCAGTACTAGTATAATGTTAGCTCATCAACACTTACTTCATGTGCAACAAAGCCGACATGCTGTTGATCTGACCACGATTGTTCATGTATGTCCGCAGCCTCAGTTCTGCTGAGATACTGACCATCACCATCAAGTGATGCGCATTCTCACCGTTGATGACTCCGTTCTCGTGCATCTTCTGAATAGTGTTCCATATTGTTGTTGGTTTAATGTCATAGAGTAGTGTCCAACAATATCCCGCAAGGGTAGTGAATCGATGCAAATCTTTCTTCACATCGAGCAGACTAGATGTTGGGTTTTTGTGTCCAAACGTGGCAGCATTTTCCCCGATTATGTTGGCTACCAGTTTCAGAGATATTCTCCCATTACTACTCTGGAGTATCTGAGTCCACAAGTCTGAAAATGCCTGGACCAACTTCTGCTCTCCTGTGATCAAACTTACATTCCCCAATATGATTGTGAGATGGTAGCGTTCCTTAAGATGAAAAGTCAGGTCGTCTTGCATGATTCTGATCATCTCACTCGGTGTATGAATAAGTTCAAAGGCTGTACCTCTCCCCAGTGGAGTCTTACATGCACGTGGCATGGCTCCATCGAATGCGAACCCTCGCGGTGTTACTGAGTCATAAAACCAGTTGGCACATGGGTCGTCTGAGTAGAAATCATTCAGACTTTTTATCCCCATTGCCGGGAGAATGGTCTCTCCTAGGTTGATGACTTTCAGATGCAAATAATGGGTCAGGATGCGGAAATACTCGACATTAGTCTCTGCTTCCTCCTCTATCAAGATGGCAAATTCCAGATCAGAGTACGGAGTTACCAACCCTGTGGCTTGTGAACCCAAGCCTATCATGGCGTACTTACAGGGAGGGGAACCCATTAACTTTATGCACTCGTTCACAAGGTCTGCTATGAACGTTTGTCTTTGTTGAATAAGTTCTTTAAATAAATTTTTGACTGCCTCTGCTCTCTTTATCTCCACTTCTCTTACGTTTGGGTCATCGTCATCAAGACTGTAAGGATCAATCTCCTGCTCGATTTGCCTCATCTCTTTTTCAACATGCTTTCTATGTCTTTTCACGATATATCTGTGTCTATCTGTGTTGTCGATGTCTGCTACATTTTCGATCCCCAGCACGTGCTCACAAAACAATTTGCTAGTTTCTAGGATTGTTTGCTTGATACTAGTTTCCAGGATTGTTTGCTTGATACCTTTTCTGTCTTCTGGCCTTGCTCTGAACAGTGCTGCATTACAGAGTGCTGCAGCCTTGGTGAAGTCGCCTCCGTCCTTTGACTGGATTCCTCTCTTCAGATAGACCTCGCCCAACTTGTGCAGGGGCTCTGCCTCCTTCCTCCCGTGTTGGTCTGTAAGTTAGAATTATTAATCGCAGTTTTGTATTTACTTCTTTGTTTCGGCGTCCCTATTTGTCGTATTTGAAACGCCTTGACGACGATAACATGGACTATACATATACAACCACAGGTTTGTATTAAACATAGTTCTGTGTGTCGACAAGAACCAAGGATCGTGGACCATTTATAAGTAGTTACTTGATTTTTTGACGACGCCTCAGGGGAGTCGTCAAGTGGTATATATTGCATTCAGTCCGCAAAAATTCTAGGAATTCCACGGGTATTTTTCCACAGGAATGCTAGTACTCCACAGTATGCTGGCTATGCAAGTCCCCCCCCCCCTCAAATCTGTTCCAGATGTATCTCTCCTATGCAATGGTGGAATGCAGGTCACACTGACTCCCAGGAGGAATTTGTCCTTTGAAACTAGTAGTGGTAGACAGGGAAACTCTGCACAATGGATCACGTTGTCTTGGTTGTTATGTTATGTTATGAAGGATACATTTTCTTTTCTACAGCTTGTTCAAGCCTTACGCCACAGGCAGACAGGAAATACTTTATATAGAGGACATGATCTTGAATGATGGCATCCAAATGGTTATCATATTCAGAGCCAAATATGATTGTTCAAGGCCTATTATACTATCCAAGGACTGGAATATTACGAAGTAGAACAGCCATGGTTTAGGTTACTGGCAGACCATTGTGCTGTACCAGGGATAGTACATTTCTGCTGGCTGTAGGTTTATGTTACAGGTGGGCTAGTATATTGTGCCAGGGATAATGCGACAAGGAAGTTCCAGTCTATTTCTGATTTGAGATGTATTCTTGTTACCCTCAATCGTCGTCATGGCAATAATATTTTTATTGCCAGTCTTGTTAAAACTAAGTCTATTCTTAGACTCACCATTGACATGCATATGAACCAACTTGAGCGCAGTTGCAAAGCTTTGTTCTGCTGTGTCCAGGTCTCCCGTCTGCAGGGCCCTGCAGCCAGCATGTAGATGTTCTTCATATTCACTGTAAAGATGTCGTAACATAAAACATATTACAAAATGTATTTATCATTTGAATCGTATCTAATTTGTAGTATAGCGCATCTGAGGTAAAAGTGAAATTCAGATGTAATAGAAAATCTTAAAGAAATGGGTGACACTAACCGTCCTCCCGCGCCCTGTTGTCGTTCCGTACGTGCTGACCTCTATGAAAACAGACAGGGAGCCATAAATAATTAACATGTTGCGTACGAGTTGGCCTCTACGAGAACCAATAGGAAGCCGCAAATGATTAACAGGTGGGCGATCGTGTTATTTAACACACTATGCACCATGGGATGTTGACTAACGGTCAAAGTTAAAAGACCTGACGTGACTCAAGCAAGGCCAACGTAAACTAAAAGCGTACGATGTTGTAGATCTGCTGACTGGTTATCTATTTGGGCATCATTGACTACACAGACCCAATATAATAGGCACTTATCATCCTTTCTCATGACCATTGGCCAAGAACTTTGTCTACCGACAATCCAAATATTGTGAAAATACATTCACGACTTCCGGAACTATTCTCTCCTCAAAGATACAGAACATATTCCCATATAATAGTAGAAGTAAAGAAAAAGCAATAAAGACATAGAATAGACTATAATAATATAAGAAGTAATCGTTTAAAACTCACTTTTATGCTTCTTGTGGTGATGACTTGCCTTATTTTTGCAGTGTACAGTAAGCGGTGAACAAGGACAACTGTTCCCTGTACGTTGTGACACCGCGCCAGTGCCTTGTTGTACAGAGCGGAAGCTCTGGTCAAGTCTCTAGTGTCTGTAGTTTCTGTTCCTCTTTTCAGGTACACGTCACCGAGACTCTTGATCGCTTCTGTTTCTAACGTGTTGTTGTCGTTTACTATTTCTTCTACCATCAACTGTGCATATCCAACCAGCACAGAGTCTGTGTTACAACCGGCAGCCCGTTTCTTGTCCAGGTCTCGAAACTTTCTCGCCACCTTTGCAGGTGTAACCGTCTCCTTGTCTTCAGTTGGCTGTTCCTTAGCGGTTTTACCCAGTGACCCCTTTGACGACACCCCTTGTAAAAGCTTCTCCGTGTATTCGTATCGGTGTTCTATACCTTCTCCCTGATCCCGATGGTCACACCGGACTAGAGCAGCCATGTAAAGCGCCAAGGCCATGTTGAACTTCCCTACGTTCTTCCCGAGTCTTCCCTTCTCCAAGTTCACGTCACCCAGACTTTTCAGCAACTCTACTTCCGCCAGCCTGTCCATGTCAGCCATGGCGTCCACCAGGGCACGGAGGTATTCTGTCTCCGCACGGGCTAGTCCGTACCTCCTGCCCTTCGCGTCCGCCTCACGGAGTTTCTCACAGACCCTCAACATGGCGGACATCTGCTAAGAGAACGTCTCTAAAACTTCTCACAGGTCTCCGTGTTAGCTTTGAGCGCGTGACTTGATCAAACATAGGTCTGGACAAACATTAACATTACATCATCCGTCAGCCGATAAAAAGTGCAAAGGTTTTATAACCCCACAAAAGCTTTGCAAATACTAGTACTCGTCAATCTGACACGTAGCCTATGATATTAGTTGTTTTTAGTGTAACTCCTAACGTCTACGGTCCCAGACATTTACAGGTGTTTGTAGTATTGAGGTGCTGATAATTTAAGGTTCCTGTCGAGCGAGAACTATTTAGAGTAGAGTTCACTGTCACCAAGTACAGTTAGCGCCTAAAGTTGTTTGGTTGTTTGTGCAAAGGTTCCGTACGTGTGACCGAGTCTACGATGTAAATATAACCTGCCTCCGCCCTGTGCGTGTGAAGCTGGTATGTTGTATACCCTTTCCACTAGGTTGGCGTTCTCGCCACACTCTTTGCGACTTGAATTTGAAATTTGAAAGAGCGTTCAAAGAAGTGTATAGAAAAAATAACGATTTTTTAAAACGCGCTGTGTGTTTTGTTGTCTTTTCAGTCACACTTTTGTATGAAATCGAAGGATACCGTTACACACATCCGTTGTAGGTGGCAGCAAGAGCGCAGCGCGATCTAGCCTCAGTAGCACCTGGTAATAGCAAGCGAAAGGATTGAGCCAGCGACTGGTACTCAGGCTAAGCGCGATCGCCATCTGGTACAAAGGGAGCCTTATTCGGAAAGGCGGTGATACCGGTACAAAGGGACCTGATACCGGTTATACAATACAAACATCATAATACAGACAAATGGCACAGTCTGTAAACCTTGCAGCGAGCAACTTCCAAAGCCCGTAGATAAGGAATAGAGCGGAGTCGAACACTGAGACGTTATAATAATAAGTTTATCAGTTTATAATAAGTTTATTGCAAGTTCTCACCCGATGGCTATCTTTTTTATTGGTATACATATCAGTGAACAAGACACAGTGGTGATGTACTCTAGCGAAGCAAGCTAATATCATCATCACCACTGGGACGTTTGAAAATAAAATAGACAAAGGACAATACAATGTGGGATAAAATAGAATAAAGTACAGCAGTGGGGCAAGGTGATCCAACAAGTATATCTCTCTATACGTACATATACATATATACACATATAACGTTATACATACATATACATGCTTATACACATATATACAAATATAGATATATTGCTAACTGCAAGTGACAAAAACGACCGTCAGTCGGTCAAACAAGAGCCCAAATTTTCTGAAATGTGTGGGTTTAGTGTAGTTTTCTTTCAGTTTGTAAGCGGGGAAAGAATAGGGTGTAATTTACTTGCCTCTTTAAAGAGGTCTTTTCTCTCTTGTAGAAGGGACAGGTTTAAATGAAATGTGTCTTCCATCATATCTAACATGCATTATTTACAGGCCCCGTCATAATAAGGCCTTATAATTTGATTTATAGATATATATAGTACAGTATTCGTAGAGTTAGGTATAAGTTGAATGTACAAGATACAAAAAATATATGTGCAACAAACCTGTCAGTCAGGGACAATAGCCGTGAAGTTTCCTTCGCAATGTCATGCCGCGATGCAAATTCCGCGGAGGAACGACAACCAGGAAACTGAATTCACTTTGCCTGATTCTTTTCTACACCTATGCCTCCGTCTATATTTTATCAAATACGCAAATTTTACGGGCGCAAATCCAATAAAGAAAGTTAGTCTGGAGATGATTTACTTACTATTGCAACAGCTCCCCAAAATCCGACTGGTGACTAGATTTTTATGGCATCTAACGTTATGACTGCACTTATTTTCTATCCGCAAGTGGCAAGAGACAGACACTCTGCTGCACTGAGCCTCTGACCGATTACTCAGCACAAACAAACGTACACGTCCGACACTCTCTCGAATGCTAAAACTTTCCTACCCAATCTTGTTAGAAATACATAAGCTTTTATCCCAAATTATTTTTATATGAGGTGGAAGCGATCAAGAGAAAATTTTTCATCTCCATAAACACACGATTTGGGGCCATTTTTTTTTTTATTTTGGAAGGGACTCTTTGTCACCACTCGGAGTAATACAGGCATGAGAGCACAACAAGCCGGGTTGCGGCGGGAAAGTAGGTACGGTTAGCCAAGGTTTTCCTCATCTTTCTCTGTCCGTTTGTGCCTCTACGAGACTTCTTCGGCTTAGATCGTCGAGATTTGCCCAACATACCTCCCAGGTACGTACGGAGAGCTTGTCTACTCTACAGTTAACGATTTTACTGAGGAATAACTCGTAAAGTTGCAACTTATTTCATTTTTCGCTGTGTCTCACTGACCGCTAGCTTGACACTGTGACAACATTTGTGATAATTAGTTCCAAAATCCCGTCTTCTACGTGACTTTGACAGCAAGTTTCTATCAGCAGCAACTTTAGAGAGTACCTGGAACAGCACACAAACGTTTAACGATTGTTTTGTTGTGCTGTTTTAGTTGTAAAGGATGTAAAATACTTCGATGTCTGAGAGAAAAATAATTTTCTCGTTGTTGACGCCGTCACGAAGGTCTGGAGGGGGTTACAGAAGTATAAAGAATTGAAGTCAGCATTAGAAATGCTTCCGTGTCGAACTGAAAACAAGAAGATAACCTTAAAGTCTCTATATCCCGGTATTTGATTTGTGCAGTGAAACCGGATTTCGGTGTTAAAAATAGAAAGTTGACTTGAGTTGTAGTATTCTGTAAACCCCAACATGCGCCCCGCGGGATGAGCTTCCCGCCGTAACACCTGGTTTCTATCATGGAGGAAATGACTAGTGTATGGGGAAATTTCATTAACTCTTGCTCTTCTGGTGTGAAGTTAGGGGAGATTCACTAACTGTTGCTCATGTAGTTTATTGATTGATGCAGTCTGGGGGAGATTCATGTAGTTTCATGTTTGAACTAGAGTTTGACAAACACATCTCTTCGCCAAATAATCATGCCTTTATTGAAGACTTTAAGTTTAAGGTCTTATTCATGTATTACTAAATAGTACAAGTCTGTGATCACAGATGACCTGGTACCATGCCTGGTCAATCAGAATTTCATGCCTTCCAGAGGTTTAGTCCCCAGTGTAACAGCGTCCAGCTCACAAGCTCCACCAGCAAAACATCTGTGTAACAGCTGTGTCTATAGATATAGGTCAAAATGATATATATATATATAGAAAACAGTTTATTTCTGTTAATTGGCCACTAATTACAACTAAATGCATCTTTCCATGTAGATTATTATTTAAAGTACCTTTCAGCCAAAAACAATGCAAACAAGTTTGAAAGTCCTATCATGGAATTCAGTGGATTTCTGTACTTTCCTCATTAATTGATAAATTGATTAATTAATTCTTCATGCAAATTAGCTGTTGATTTGAATAATTAGCACTACATTATGTAAGTCGTCACTTAGGCTATCTACCACTCAAAAAATCATGACCACAGCATGTTCAGAACACAAGATGTAAAAAATTGAAGTTTTGCTGCAGTACCTTAGGAAGCCACTAGGGGGCCCACTATCATACTCGACCTTCGTTGTTCTGACCCCTACCCACCTACCAAATATTATCAGGATCCTTTCAAGGCTTCTCGAGTTATGCATTACACCAACAAACGGACGTACACACTCGGCCCGCTACCGTCCTAACGGAAAATGATATGCCAACTATTTTCGAACACAACCTTCCTTTCTGCAAACGCTACTCAAATGCCAAATATCATGAAAATCCATACACAGATTCTTGAGTTATATGCTGTTGGAATGGATTTATGAACGTTCCTCATTAATTATGCAAATTATCTGCTGATTTGCATAATAAGTATTACATTGTGTAATTCATCACTCATTACATCTACATACCAAAAATCCTGATGATCCGTCAACACGTTCTTGAGTTATTCTCGTCCAAAGTTTGAAAGGAAATCGGTGCCTACAGTTCCCAAAAAGCTGCTAGGGGGTCCAAACTCACAGCACTTACTCTCTGTCCCAAGGGCTATCTACCACTCAAAAATTATGACCACAGCCTGTCCAGAACACAAAGTGTATAATTTAAAAGGTTTGCTGCAGTACCTTAGGCAGCCACTAGAGGGCCCATTATCGAACTTGACCTTCGTTTTCCTGACACCCACCCACCTACCAAATATCATCAGGATCCTTTCAAGGGTTCTCGAGTTATCTTGCATACAGACAAACGCACTTACATACAAATCCCGCTACAGCACCGTAGGTAAGAGCTAGGTAAACCATTTTCGCACTTGACCTTCCTCTCCAAAACCGCTACGCACCTACCAAATTTCGTGAAAATCGCCCAGCTGCATTTTGACTTATGCTGCCCAAAACAAACCCCCAAAACATACCAAGCTTGCTGCAGTACCGTAGGAAAACCCCAGGTAAACCGTTTTCTAACTTGGGATTCCTTTTGACAACCGCTACACACCTACCAAAAATCACAAAGTTCCATCCACAATTTCTGGAGTTATTTGCTGTTGACCTACATACAGACCCAAGTCAGCAATCTCATACTCTTCTTGGCAAAGAGAATGAGGTGGCTTCGGGGGATGGTTCATCATCTGTTGTACTTGTCCTTTCATACAATGAGGGATTCACAGAAGGTTCACTATTTCTGTACAGTAGAGGCTGCTTTTATGCACACCCCATTTGCCAGTGCATTTGATTTGTGCAATTATCCGAATGATGTAACAAACGTTACAAAGCGAAGTTAAGCTGGAGCGCACCATCATGGGATTTGGTGCAATTAACAGAAGTGTGCGATAATTCGTTGTGCTTTTACTGTACAAGTTTTCAGGGGGAGGTTCACTAACTGTTGATCATGTAGCTCTGTCCAATGGAGCCAAGTACCTTTCATATCATCCTCTGTTGTTACTGCTGGCTATGCCATCTTTCTTTTGGTGGTAGCAAGGGAAAAGATAGAATAAGGGGAAACTACAGAGTAATGTAAGGGGGCGGTGGTGTGGCCCCAGGTTCTTTGAATGCTGCACAAGGAACGTTTAAACTACAGGACTAAGAAAGCACACACAGGACACAGTCATGCCGTTAGACACGCACGGGAGCTGTGAGTTGGGACCCTCTCTCTGCTTCCTTCTCTCACCGAAGCCTCGTTCCAACTGTTCCCCAACTTCCAACTCCCGGCTTTCTTTATTCAGAATCCCAGACACACATCCAGACACCGTCTACGGCTATATGGCACTAATTATAACATGTACCTGCTATTGGCTTTGTTGTTCTTTGATGCACATTACTTCAAAGGATAGAACAAAAGGTAACACCCCGTTGGCACTAATCACACAACAATAGCAGTCGCTCTCCTCAGACAGAATACATTATAGCCTGAAGTACTACAGGGCAACTTGCGACACAACTAAGAATTACAAATTACGCATCACGATTCTACAAAGTACATAATATCTGTTTTTCACCATCCCTACACTCCCCCATGGCTTAACCTTGAGCCGTCCCGGCGAAACATATAAAAAATACATATATAGAAACAACACCTACAGATATACAACAACCGCAAACAGTTACAGGCTACTGCAATCAGAGTTAGAACGGGCTGACAACATACGGTGAACATACAAGTGCAACTAGGAACAGTTCAGTAGACTGGCGACAAATTGAAATCAGTTCGTGAATTGTCAGTTCAGCTCCCAGTCTGGCTGTTCTTCTCCCACCTCAGCCGCTCCGCTGCTGTTCTGGGTCGTGCGGCTCCCCCTCCGTCATAAGTGATCCTACAATTACATTTTAGTAATATAAAACTGAAATGCATCAGGCACTGGCATTTTCAACATGTATTTATAACGGGGGCCGCCCTAAGATGTTACGCTTTTTTACGCGCTCGAACGCACAGCGCTCCATCACTAGTTGCCAAAGAGTGGTCAAGTTTTGATCAATGAATTTTTAACACATTCATCTAAAGACCATACTTGGATTATAAGGAATGCATTCATACGGTTCATGAACCCTTCACCCTCCGCAATACAACTGGCAAACACCGAGGACGTTATTGTGATTATAACTTCCGATTTTGAGCTGCGTTAGACAGTGCGCCCTAACTTGGCACGCTTTTGTAATTTACTCTCTTCGGAAGCTGGTGACCAATTTAGATAAACATAAATAAAAATTCAAATTTTATGATATAGTAGCTTTCTTTTGACAGTAAAATTGTGATTGTGCATGCTTCTCATCTCCCGCGAGGAGGGCTGAATCTATCACAATCCAGATCGTGTTTTCATGGGAAATGGGCGAAATGCACTGAATGCGGCGGCCTGACTAACAAAATAATTTCGAAAAACGACAGCGCAAAAATAGAAATAAAAACTCTGTGTACGTATTGGGAAACATATGCGACATCACTCTGTGAAGTTTCATTTTTATAGACGGTGCGAATCATTTGTTAGAGTAACAAATCTTTGGGGCGTTCGCTCGTCTGCCACCTGCGGGGCCACACTCCCTGGGGAAAACAACGGCCGTGATGCTTATGTTGTTTTTTCTATGGCCGGTCTTCTACTCAACAAACATTTGAAGACCAATATTTGTAGTGTATTGTGAAGCTTTATTACCTTTGCCAGAATGGCTAAGGTTATGTTTTGGGCTTGTGAGTCTGTGTGTCTGTCTGTCTGTCTGTCTGTTAACAGCATAACTCAAGAAGTCTTGGATGGATCCCGATAATATTTGGTAGGTGGGTAGGGGTCGGGAAAACGAAGGTCAAGTTCGATAATGGGCCCCCTAGTGGCTTGCTAAGGTACTGCAGCAGAACCTCAATTTTTGATATCTCGTGTTCTGGACATGCTGTGATCATGATTTTTTAATGGTAGATAGCCCTCGAGGCAGAGAGTAAGTGCTGTGAGTTTGGGCCCCCTAGCGGCTTTTTTGGAACTGCAGGCGCCGGTTTCCTTTCAAACTTTGGATGAGAATAACTCTACAACGTGTTGACGGATCGTCATGATTTTTGGTATGTAGATAGAATGAGTGATGACTTACATAATGGTATACTAATTATGCAAATCAGCAGCTAATATGCATAATTAATGAGGAAAAATTATAAATCCACTTCATTCCATGATAGGACTTTCAAACTTGTCACATATGTAGCTGGGAAGGAGAGAAATGTCGACAGATATCAATTATGCAAATGATGGCCTCATTTGCATAATTAATGAGAAAATATGAACATGTTGACGGCTTATCATGTTTTTTGTATGTAGGTAGCGTAAGTGAAGACCTACATAATGAGATAACAATTATGCAAATCAACAGCTAATTTGCATAATTAATGAGGATATTTTATAAATTCACTACATTCCATGATAGGGCTTTAAAATTTGTCACATATGTAGCTGAGAAAGAGAGAAATGTCAATACATATTTATCATGCAAATGATGATCTCATTTGCATAATTAATGAGAAAATATTAACGTGTTGACGGATCGTCATGATTTTCGGCATGTAGATAGCCTAAATGAAGACTTATATAATGTGATACTTATTATGCAAGTTAACAGCTAATTTGCATAATTGATTAGGAAAAGTTCATAAATCCACTGCATTCCATTATAGTACTTTCATCAAAGTTGTCACATATGTAACTGAGAAAGAGGGAAGAGAGTAAGAGGTGTATTTGAAGACTTTGAAAGAGAATAACTCAAGAATGGATCAAAGGATCATCATGATTTTTGGTATGCTGATAGCTTAAGTAATGCTTGATACAATTTGATATCAATTAATTGTAAATTGGGATGTAATTTGCATAATAAATGCCGAAATTTTATAAACCAACTCCAAGCATTTGATTGTAAAGAAAATGAAATGAGTAACGCATTTGTCTACAGACATCATTCTACATAACAAACCTGGTTTATTTGGCAAAGGTATGTGTTCGTGGAACTCTAGTTTCTTATGTGTATGACAGTTGTGTGCCTGTTTTGTACAAGTTGTATATTTAGGGACACGAGCCACCAATACCTAGTAACAGGTGACCACAGTGATTCGGCGCTACCAACATTATTGTGAAAACTCTGTCTTCAAAAAAAAAAAGGGAAGTCAATATTTGTAAGTATTTTTCAATGGAAAAAACAGCTGTGTGTTTGGACTTGGTTTATTTACCTTTTTAATCATCATAGTCTGTGGCAACAAACATGGCGCACTTATGCATAATAAGATAAGCAAAAAATCCATGCCGTCTTAGGGCAGGGACCATCTTAGGGCGGCCCCTGTTACAGATACATATTTTACAAGCACAAGTATATTGGTAAACTGAACAAAGATGTACAATGTTTACCACACATTCTTACGTCAATGCATTAAATTGTTAAGGTGTGAAATACAATAACAAATTTCTCGGTCTCATGTTCAATTTCAAACTCTCCTGATACTACGGTAAGTCATGTGTCAAAAGTATCACAGCAAGCATTAATTATGTTAACTTTCCAACTAAGGCTCACTTTGTTTGCAGTTTTAGGGGAATGTTTGATACTCAATTTTCCTTCCTTCATCTGTATTGTTTTTAAACGTAAAAAATATGGCATATAAGGAAAAGGTCACGATTATTCCCACCAACCTCTGCTTGGAGAGTAGATTGTACAATCAGCATGATTTGTGTCTATCAGAGCCAGAAGCTGTGTTACAATTTTTTAAAACAAGTTTTGTATCTTAAAAAGCCAGAGACTGGTAGAATCAAGTTTGCTCAGGGTAAGGCAAAAAGACCACTTCTTGGCACTGAACTGAGTTGGAATGAAGCAGCATCTCTTCTCCTTAAGTCAGAAACATCACGATTGAGACAATCCTGACTCACCATGTGTGAGGAAAAACTGATCCAATAGGAGAAGCTTTGGAAGAACTAAATTTGGTTCATTTTCTTACTCCAGGACTGCAGAGGTGGCTTCAGCTTTCCTTTACCATGGCAACTAACAGCAGCGGCTCTGGTGAAATCAAAAGAGGTTCAAAGGGGGAATCTACCAACAAATGTGAGGAGTGCAGCAGGCAGTTCAGGTATCCATATCTTCTGAAGAAACACATGCGGACTCACACAGGTGAGAAACCTTACAGTTGTGAGGAGTGCAGCAGGCAGTTTAGTCAGCTAAGTAATCTGAAGACACACATGCGGACTCACACTGGTGAGAAGCCTTACAGGTGTGAGGAGTGCAGCAGGCAATTCAGTGAGCTTGGTCATCTGAAGAGCCATATGCTGACTCATACAGGGGAGAAACCCTACAGATGTGAGGAGTGCAGCAGGCAGTTCAGTGTGCTGGGTAATCTGAAGACACACATGCGGACTCACACTGGGGAGAAACCCTACAGGTGTGAGGAGTGCTGCAGGCAATTCAATGAGCTAGGTAGTCTGAAGAAACACATGCGAACCCACACAGGTGAGAAACCCTACAGGTGTGAGGAATGCAGCAGGCAGTTTAGTGACCGGCGTCATCTAAAGACACACATGAAGACTCACACAGAGGAGAAGCCCTACAGGTGTGTGAAGTGCAGCAGGCGGTTTAGAGAGCTGGGAAGTCTTAAGATACACATACGAACCCACACAGGGGAGAAACCGTATAGATGTGAGGAGTGCAGCAGGCAGTTTGCTGAGCTGAGTAATCTGAAGAAACACATGCGGACTCACACTGGTGAGAAGCCCTACAATTGTGAAGAATGCAGCAAGCAGTTCAGTGTGTTATGTAATCTGAAGACACACATGCGGACTCACACAGGGGAGAAACCCTACAGGTGTGAGGAGTGCGGCATGCAGTTTAGTATGCTGAGTAATCTGAAGAAACACATGCGGGCCCACACAGGGGAGAAACCCTACAAATGTGAGGAGTGCAGCAGGCAGTTTAGTCAGCGATGTGATCTGAAGAACCACATGAGGACTCACACGGGGGAGAAACCCTATAGGTGTGAGGAGTGCAGCAGGCAGTTCAGTGACCTGGGAGGTCTGAAGACACACATGCGGACTCACACAGGGGAGAAACCCTACAGGTGTGTGGAGTGCAGCAGGCAGTTCCGTCATTTGAATGCTCTAAAAACCCACATGCGGACTCACACAGGTGAGAAACCGTACAGATGTGAGAAGTGCAACAGGCAGTTCAGTGTGCTAGGCAATCTCAGGAAACACATGCAAACTCACAAGTGAGACACCCTACAACTGTGAGAGGAGTAGTGATCTTCGTCATACATATAAAACCCAACTTGATAAGTCAGGCAGGGAAAACTTCACTAGTGTGAGGAGTGCAGGAGTTAGTTCAATCCAACTAGTAAGCTCACCAGTTGTAAAATATCTCAAGCCATGAACGGAGGAAGATGGACCATTGAAATGATACAGGATGAGGAAGAATCACAGAAAGACTTCGTTAGAAGAAGAAATGAAGAAACTGTATGCTAGACACCTTTGTGACTGAGACATGAGAACCTCTCAGTCCTTTGTATTGTGTGTTGTGAAGTGAGAAATCAAAATGTTCCATCAAAAACATCAACAAACCCTTCATGATGTGCTACAAATTGACTGTTACAACCAGAAAATGTGGTTCTTTGGAAACTGCATAAAACCTAGTTTGTAGCATTTTCTAACATGACATGAACAGTTTCTGATTTACCAAGATAAAGATTGTGTGAAGTAGAAGCATTAGTTAACCCCAGTTTGTATGTTCAACGTTCTTTTATCATAGAGTAGGATTTTTGCCCTTTTTATAGATGATCACCAATGTTAGCAAGTTAATTTTCTCATTTATCTATTATTTTATTTAGTTGATTTACTGGTTATCTTCTAGTTTAAGAAAAACTGTTGCCATAGGTAATAATATTAATGCAGGTAGTTGTAAATGGATAGCGAAGGGCAAGTGTTCCTGGTATTTTACCTGTATGCATTACCAATACATTTTGTTGTAATACATGTAGAACCAAGTCTTGTTATAGATCATAATATTTAATCTTGACATGCATATATGTGGTATGTATTTGGTTATGTTAGCATGCGTTTGTTAAAGCCATTCTTGTTTGTTATGAATAAAAATTCCTTTTTTAATCTTAGAAATGCAACTGTCAACTCTCCGGTAAACCTCCTAGTGTTTCTTCATACAGATATTGCTCTTTGCAGATAGTGTTGACTCATTGCTAGAGTCAATTCCAAGTCAACGTTAGGGTGTTTGTTGCCTTTTGATCTAACATTCTAGAAACATTGGTAACAACCTAAATGTAACATTTGCTTGACTTTCGAAATATTTTCTAAGTACTCCTAGATGTTGGAAATGTCAAATACAATATTTGTTATTGCAACATAGATTCAACATTTTGTTCCGACACGTTTGAATATTATTGAATGAGCCATGCGCAAAACAATTTACATGTCCCTGCGAATTGGCTAATATTTCCCGAAGATAGACTAACATTAAAGACATCCCGACGTGAAAACCCTGACAGACGATCATCCGTGTTTACTTTCATGGCATCAATATTCCCATGTTTGTGTATTTCTGCCATAATTGCGCAGGACAAAACAGTTCCTTTCACGAACTTTGAAATAGCATTGGCCCCTGCAATTCCAGGAAGCCCTCTACACGACTTACTCTACCACTAAAAAATGGCAACCATATCTTGTCTAGAAAATAGATGAAAAAAAGATATTCTACTGCAGTATCATAACAAGCAGCTAGGGGACCAAGAAGCTCATTATTTTGAAGTCTCCTGGAGACCTACATGAACCAAATTTCAAGACAGTTCACCCAGGCCATCTAAACAATGCTCCAGGTGATTTATACCCCTTATTCAACCAGGATTGTGTTCACACAGATGCATCAGAAAACATAACATTGGCGAAGGCACATGCAATTAATGTAATGCAACCCTTATATTTATTCAAACTTCTCCCTCCTTACAAGTTTTCCAAGCTCCTAAATATTCCAACCTTAAGCGAGTATCTCACTAAAGCTGTGGTAGTTTGCGGTGGCACTGGCTGAACAGTGCTCTTTCAATGACAAAAAAACTAATATTTTTAATGCTTTGTGTGTTATGTCGTCCTACCTGTACGTTTTGTATGATGTTCCCATTACAAAGTCAAAAGTAACACATCCAATTTAGGATGCAGCAACGCAACCGACATACCACAACTTAAGTCAGATACCAGTTTGAGGTTTCCTCTACTTATTTAGTGAAACTTTCAGAGTTTCAGACTCCAGAGTGTGTCTTTTGGGAGACAACATATCTCTTCACATATAGTATTGATTTGTAACTGATAGGCATCTACAGATATGCCATTCTTGGACATTTGCAACATAACAGGAATCACATCTTTGGTGAGAAGAAAATCCTAGAATTTAGCATTCTCCTATTTTGTGCAGTTTTCTTAATTTCTATGTTTTTACTACAATACGCAAATACTAAAAGAGACATAATAAATACCTATCATTTTGTGCATACTACATAAACATGCATGGTAAACATAACATGTGCAACAATTCTTACAGTTCAAAGGTGAATCAGTGACAATAACTGAAAATTATACATTTAATATAACATGTTCATTCACATAATGTAATATCAGTCAAAAATCATTGGAAAAATCTTGTGACCTTACAAGAAATAATTGCTAGACAACAATGATGAAAAACTTTAGCACTATATTAACTAATTTGATACAATAGTATAACAATGGCTTGACTTGTGAAATAAAGACAAAACCTCTGACCAAATGTTTACAGACCCGTGAAATGCCAAATATGTACAGTTCTAAAATCCTGACATCTTAAAACATGGAAGTCATAAAATACTGAGCTAAACCATTCCTAGTCTTAAGCCGAGTTTTGGACTAGAATTCCTATTTGGTTTCCCTTCCATCAGCTGCTCTCACTTCAGCTGTCTACAGCACTGTATCTGTATCTATATAGCCGATATAACTGCCCTTCGGTGTAACACACCAGCTTCGCAGGCACGCGGCGCAGCAGCAGCTGGTACTATTATACTGAACGACCCGTCACAGACGGTCACACCTAACTTTTGCATATCTATCTGCAAGTGTTCTTTAAAACTATCCAGCGAAGATGCCCCTACTGTGCTTGGTGATAACAAATTCCACTCTACGACAGTTCTGGGAAAATACAACTTTTTGCAATCCACCAACAAACTTCCTGGATGCCTAGATTTAGCCTGCCTAGTACGATTATGAATAGTCCAAGCACTGACAGGGTTTGCACATTGTTTCCTAGTGGACTAAGAGTCAACTTAGCCAGTCGACTCAGGAGTGTTCTGTTTACACACAGGTCCGCGAGGTGACTTGTATCATACTTTTTATTCCCAATTGTATAATCAAGGCTTAAATGAATCCAACTTTGGTTGCTGAATGGTCGCCATCTAGTGGAAAGGGAGCATTATTTCATCATGCCTAGTCCTACCCTCCTTCAATATGGTACATACATTGCTTTATAATTTCCCTGCCATACAGAAAAACACTGATTTTCATCAGAATCCTTTGGTTAAAACTACTGTACCTTGTTAAGTACAGAACCACTACTCTGCTACTTGAAGGCACAGGCTGCAGCTAATAAAGGAAATCCTATCTTGCCATCAGACACATTTCCTTTTTGACGACGCCTCAGGGGAGTCGTCAAGTGTTATATATTGCATTCAGTCTGCAAAAATTCTAGGAATTGCACAGGCATTTCCACAGGAATGCAGTATGCTGGGTATGCAAGCCCTCCCCCCCAAATCTGTTCCAGATGTATCTCTGGTATGCAATGGTGGGATGTAGGTCACACTTGCTCCCTGGAGGAATTGTCCTTTGAAACTAGACAGGGAACTCTGCACAATGGATCACGTTGTCTTGGTTGTTATGTTATGTTATGAAGGATACATTTTCTTTCCTAGAGCTTGTTCAAGCCATACGCCACAGGCAGACAGGAAATACTTCTGTAGTGCTCAGCTGTAGGTTTAGGTCACTGGCAGACCATTGTGCTGTACCGGGGATAGTACATTTCTGCTGGCTGTAGGTTTATGTTACAGGTGGGCTAGTATATTGTGCCAGGGATAGTGCGACAGGGAAGTTCCAGTCTATTTGTGATTTGAGCTGTATTGTTGTACCCTCAATCGTCGTCATGGCAATAATACATTTTTATTGCCAGTCTTGTTTTATTTACATTCAACACTAAAACAGTCTGCTTTTCATAAAATCAATATCCTGCAAGTTCATATTTCTAAAACAGCAGCATTACTTATACATTTGTAATATAAGTTCATTGCATTGTAGCATTGCTCTAAAATTTTCTCTAAGGCATGTGCTATCTAGAAGAATTATTAAGTAATGCAACACATAATCAGGTAAATTTTCCTCATCTTCTTACCTGCAGTGGCTATCTGTACAGTGTTTAGATAAAAGGTATGCATATCTTAAAGTGGTCTGAAGTGAGGTCTGGCTTTCTTGAAAATTCATAATTTGTTTGTTACTGCATTTGTCATGTCTCTTTTCACAGCAACTGCTTCTCTCCAAGCAGATCCTACAGTAGCATAAGATAGTATCAGAAACTGCCAGAGGAATGAAGCTGGCCTATGACTAGGAGTGTGTTTGGCTACCGGAGATCTGCCATCACTCAAACAGGGAGGAGCATTTCTATTCAACAATGGTGTTGCTGCCCCTCCCTGTGGCCATATTAACAGCTACACGAATATCCGGTAGCCAAACACACTCCTAGGCCGGCCTCCTCCTCCTTTATTGCCACATTTATCCAAAGACCTTGCAATAGTTTGTGATCAGGAAACCCTATCATATCCTTCCTGAGAATTCTGGGTTGATCGGTGGTTGCCTCGAATCCCCCTCGGTAGCCTCATAAGGCGGCGGGGGTGCCGGCTTTCCTCGCCGCCTCCCTGTTGTCCCCTGACCCGACCTCTGACCCTGAGATGCTGACCCCTGACCCTGTGGAGAGCTTGCCCCCTGACCTCCACCGGGTGATAACCTTTGCCCTGTGTATATGACCTGCTGCGGAGAGGCGCCCTGGGAGGGCACGACCTGTGCGTGTGGACTGGGGTGCAGGGACTGGTCACCCGCGGAGACAGGTACGTACACGTACTGCACACCTGGCGACACACCCGGCGGAGGAGAGGATACAGGCATACCTGGGGAAGGTATTACAGATTATTACAACACATACTGCACACCTGGCGACACACCTGGTGGGGGGAGGACACGGGCACACCTGGGGAAGGTATTACAGATTATTACAACAGTCATCTGAACATGAGTTCGAGTAAGTAAAGAATGTTTGAAATCTATCTTACTATTATGAAAATCACAGACACAGACATATATTGTTACTCTGATGTGTGAACAGTGCCCTCATCAATGTAAGAGCACTGACACTCAAATAAACACAGACACACCACACACACAGGAGAACACACACAAAAACGTACAGGCACACACAGACACACACAGGCACACACAAACACACAGTACATGTACAGACACACACAAACAAACAAATACACACGCACATACGCACACAGGTAATACCACAGTGCTGACCTGGAGAAGCCTGTACGATGACCACAGGCTGCTGAGGCGGAGTTGCGAACTGCTGCTGGGGGTACGGTGGGGGCGAGGCCGAGTGGTCCTGGAGAGAAATACAACAATAAGGGAGATTATAGCCATGATTTGTAGTTACTCACTTACTGTACTAATGTTTAAAGTGTAAGGTGTGCACATCCCAGAAACACACAGACAAACAAGAGTGCCTGTTTAGATGTCAATGTGTAAAGGTAATCACAGCAAAGTCCCTACAGCAGACTTACCCCTGAACTACGGCACTATTTTGGTGTAAGTACTTTGGTATAATCTAGCATTTCTGAATCCTCACCTGTGGCGACCATATCCCCACACAGCCCAGTATCACACACACAAAGGACAGCACAGTTTCCACCAGACAGCACCAGGGAAATGGTGTGTACAGTAACAGTAACTACAGAGCTTTGCTAGTGCAAATCTTACACAAGAAGCCTCACCTGTGGCGACCATATCCCCACACAGCCCAGTATCACACACACAAACGACAGCACAGTCTCCACCACACTCAGCACCAGGGACACCCCGTGTACAGCAACAGTAACTACAGAACTTTGCTACTGTAACAGAACTTTGCTACTGCAATCTGACACAAGGAGCCTCACCTGTGGCGACCATAACACATCCCAGTATCACACAGATGCAGGACAGCACAGTTTCTACTACAGACTGCTCGAGGGACATGGCATGCGTCATTCACTACCTATAACTAACTACAGTTTACTGTAATACATTCTTGTGTAAATGCTTTGAATCTAGCAATTCGAAAGCCTCACCTGTGGTGACCATATCCCCACACAGCCCAGTATCACACACACAAACGACAGCACAGTCTCCACCACAGACAGCACCAGGGATATGACATTGTACAGCTATAACTACAGAACTTTGCTAGTGCAATTTTACTACCGTAGTACACAAAAAGCCTCACCTGTGGTGACCATATCCCCACACATCCCAGTATCACACACGAAGGCGAAGGACAGCACAGTCTCCACCACGGACAGCACGAGGGACATGGTGTGTACAGTAACAGTAACTACAGAACTTTGCTAGTGTGATCTGACACAAGAAGCCTCACCTGTGGCGACCATATCCCCACACATCCCAGTATCACACAGACGAAGGACAGAACAGTCTCCACCACAGACAGCACCAGGGACATATCACAGTACAGCAATAACTACAGAACTTTGCTGGTGTAATCTAACATTTCCAAAGACTCACCTGTGGCGACCATATCCCCACACATCCCAGTATCACACACACAAACGACAGCACAGTCTCCACCACAGACAGCACCAGGGACACCCCGTGTAGCGCCTTGACGGACAGACAGCTGCTGACGGGGCACGTGTCGCGCCCGTTCAGGCCGATAGATGACATGACCCACGAGGCGATGGTCAGGAGGACCGACAGGGTCCCCAGGGTGGTCAGGGCAATCATCTGGAAGGCAAGGATAAAGACACTTAAAAAGAGTCGATGAGGGTTCGTTTGGTTTGTTAAGATCTCCATTGGTGTCACTTGAGTTCAACACTATTCTTCCTGGAGTCCACTCTAATCAAATACAATTAAATGAAATGTAAAAGAAAAAAACTTAAATATAAATTATGTGAAATATGCTCGTCAACAAATTTGCTCAGTGTCACTATGAAAGATAACGGAAACGTTTCCAAAATCATATCCATTTGCTTGTGAGTAATTGCTATTTGGCATCTCTTTTACCTGGATGTCTTCCCCTTCGTTGATGCATTTTACTCTTCATTGTTTATTACAAAATAGGGAATCCTTTTGTGTGTTTAGAAGTTAACATATAGCATGGTCGCAGGCAATCCTACATAGAGATTCATTTAAAAAGAGTACTGGATGCGACAGGTGTTACTCACGATGCACCTGTTCCCCTTCTCATAGTGGATGGAGGCTGCCAGGATACCCGTGATGAGGACCTGCAACAACAAGGTGAAACAGAATTTGAGTAAAGGATCAGGCCATAATTGCACAAAATGTTGAACATCTAAACCATTTGACAATGTTAAAATATCAACAACTATGACATCTCCTCTATCTATCTCTCAGTCTAACCGTTTGGGCACCAAAGAAGATCTGGCAACTAGTTTTCTCCACTCTTCTCTGTCAGTTTTCTGTTTTTAGTGCTTTACTTACATGTAGTGCCTATCCATTCTTTGATGTAATGTAATAGTTTTGGCTAGTCTCAATTAAACCGTGGCACTTCAGTTTTCTTTTCTTTACTATATCTTCATAAGGACCAATGTTTTGTTTGATACTATTCTGTATTAAGCATTTAAGATGTGGTCTCGGTATGTGATCCTTAGAATCTTCCACGACATATAAAACGGTAAATCAAACAGTTGCTGACTCACGAACACGCCGCTCCAGATGGGCCCGGAGGCCTGGTGCAGGTAGGCGTCGCTGAAGCTCAGGTCAGAGGCCAGACCAAAGATCACGCTGAGCGCCCCAAACACGATCAGCGACAGCCCGATGGAACGCACGGACCTGGGGTTGATCGCCATCTTGCCATCGCACCTGAAGAAAAAGTGTCATATTCAGTCACCAGTGAAATCTCTGCACCATTTAACCCTTAAACTGCCAGACTTTCAGCCCTATAAAATGCTATCAGTGCCAGGGTTGGCAGCTGACCTCCAAAAAGAACCCCCCGAACAAGGCTGAAGTCCCTAATTTCCGGGGGTTTGTGCGCTATGCGCGCGCAAAGCTGCTACTTCGGGGGAATTCACTATCCCGGATATAACCAGGCGCGGCACACAGGACATGTATATATGTGCCGGATATATCCGGGTTTGGCAGTTTAAAGGTTAAATTTATAAAGTTGTTTGAGTAACTGACCTTGTAAGTCCTAGTATTCATCCTCTTGCTTGATTCAATCAATAACTTTGACACTTCTGAGAACCAAAAATTAGGTGTGACAAAAGTAAGCAAAGTTTTGTACACCAAATATTAAACCTACCTTATAATCCAGCACGATGTTGACAATGACTGACATATCGTACAGGTACATGTGTTACAACAGAGACAGCAATCAGGCAAGGAAGGCATATCAGGTAATCTAATCTTAAGACGTTTTTTAAATGAGGACATTTCTATCATCCCTTTAGTGACAGAATGCTGGACAAATAGGTAAAATGTTCCCTGAAACAGCTAGGCACAACAATCCACATTATATATATCAACAGACGGCAACTTTCACAGGCACTGGGTGACTCATCTGACCTATTGATATCTGCCCTTGCCAACTGCAGGAACTCATAAAAATGGTGAGCGGTTCAACAAATGGAATCTGTCTGCCACACACAGATCATGATTATATTGGCTGGTGTTCAACTTTGTCTAGCATTTATATGTGACCAACAAGGTGTAGAAAATAATCTTATTTTAACCTCCTTGGTGTGACATGTTCAACATGTATGGTACTTAAATCCTCTTCCTGCTACCTAAATGAACCACAAAATCAATACAATTACAAATTCTGTGCAAAAATAGCCACCACAATAGATGTAAAGTGGAGCAATCCTAAACACTCAGGCTTCTGACTAAATCCAAGACTCATTTTGATACACTGGCTTTTTGATAGCCTACAATTTTCCTCCTCTGACAAATTACACAGGTTTCTCGTGAATGTCTTCAATTTTTTAGCAAAATAAAAGGATTGTGATGTAGTCTAGACTACAGACACCTCAAAGCAACCTACAGGCAGACTAAACCACACGTCCTGAACCTTATCACAATATTCACACACCACAGGCACACAACAAGCACGCTGTGCTGTTCAATAGTGGCGTACCACTGAAAGTTGTATAAACACACCTTTGCAATCAGAAGTGTGGGTTTTACAAACTTTGGGACAAACCAAACAAATGTCAAGGTCAGGCTATTACAACTGTGTTTTCATGTGCCCTACATTTACCTTAACAGTACATTACACATAGTAGCTTGTTGGGTCTGCACTTAGAATATGCTATACCATATGTTATGTGCTACAAAAATCTCATCAACACAACTGACTTGGTTGAATGTTAGAGTAAAATTCATTTGTATTGATTAAACACCACAGAACCTGCAACAGTGCTGAGTACAGTATTACGGGGCCATTAAGTTTGTACTACTAAGTATGTATTTAGAGAGTAACTGTTTGTCTTGCATTTTTGAGCCACACCCAAACAAACTACATGCCCCAGAAATCTTGAACCTCTCACAGTAGGCCTTAACTTGGCTGGCAGTTTGATATTTTCACATTTTTTGCGGATTAAATTTGCAGGAACATGTTGTACTGTAAATCAGGAAACTTTCTCTGTGCTTTTGTTTTTGTGGCAACTGCTCAACAGCAAATTCATGACACCGCAAAATGACATCTGAATTTTTTCAACCATGAATTCAAAATGCTGCAAACCCTTCTTTTCCCTCCTACTATATGTGAAATAAAACCACTGTAAAACTAACTGAATTTACAGTACTGTTTTATGATAACCGCTGTGTTCTAATGGTTCCCACTTTCATTTCTCTAACAGATTCCTGTGGAGGCTAGATATGGGGGATAAGCAATCCCTGGATTATCCACAGATCCATTTGCAACTCCATTTGCAGTTAAGCACAGACAAATTATCCTCTCCCTAAATGGGCACTCTGATTGTAGATCATGTTTGAACTTGACCAAGATGAACTTGATACTTGAACAAGATGACTTCCTCCCCATGAAAGTATTTTCCTGTCTCCCAAATAAAACTGTTTCCCACACCAACAGCTGCCACTGCTGTCACCAGGATAATTGTTTTTGCTGAAAATTGCCCAGTCTTCGATGGATGTAGATTTGATTTGGGGAAATGTTGGGAGTGATTTTGACCTTGATCCAACATTCCTTACACTGAAGTGGTGGCAAGATCAAAAGATGGCATACATTATGTTATGATACCTCTCTGCTTTACCTATGTGTGATTTAAACATAAATGTACATAGAAGAAGATGGAAAACTTACGTTGATGGCATTGCTGCCCCTACGGCCGGTGAGGCTATGGGACCGGTGAGGTGAGGTACATGTAAAGTGCATGTGAATGCAATACAGTTCTCATCCTTAAACTTTAGAAGACCTTAAGATAAAAATACCTAATTTCAACCATAGCCTATAGATTTATGAATTTATGATCTTTCATTTATTTTATTTATCTGGAGACACTGGTGTCACCTCCCAAAAGAGGATGATCTAAACTGAACTGAACTGATTTATCTTTCCATTAAGTCAGCAAATACACCAATACGATCTACAGTACAGAGCTTCCTGGTAACATGATTTGTGATCAGATGACAGTGACATGTCCACTATCCTGTCCAAGCTGTTTCATTCTCAAATTGCGCAAGAGCTGACAGAAATCCCCACAGGATATATACAAGGCAAGGTGAGTCATGCGTATATTTCTGGGCGTTTGGTAACAAGTTAGACCGAAACTGGAAAGACAACATTTGCACATATTTATAGATTTTCGACTAAAACTTCTGCTGACAATACAGAACAAAAGAAGACAAACAAAACTCTTCACTTCAGCATAAGGCTTCACCATTATTCGTTCCCGACGATTGTTTTTTCAAGTACAATAGGACACCCTTCTTTTGTTCCTTTGGGTACTGTCATTGTGTGTACATATATACCATATACCGACAAAACAAAGGAAAACGTCTAGACTTTGTCGATACTACGTGCGTTGCACTTTTGCAAGCTATAAAATTTGTCCTCATCTCCTTTTGCAACTTTGCATGTCAAATCATAGTTAGGTTATAAAGCCTGTTCTCTAACAGATTACAGACGGCAGACAGTAGATGCTACCTGAAACGCCTGACTGTGTTCAAAATGATCCAGCTGCTTGAGTAACTGAACCAGATATAATTTGGCGTAGATGCGTTACACTTTTTCCTTTCTCTAGAGTGGAAAGAAACTCATGTCCAACTTACCTTCATTCCATCATCGTTGATTCAGAGAGTCTTTTGTAGCAGAACTTCATGTCTATGACTGCCTGTTCTTCCCTCACTGCTACAGTAGACAATACGTCAGGGCTAAAATTAAGCCGCGCACAAGCCCACACACGTTAGCTCACACTGAGACAATTTCTGCCGGTAGAGAAACACGAGATATGTCAACAAACCTATTCACTTCCGGGTATGGAGACCGGACCATTAGGATACGGGGGACCATTACCAATTATTTTAATGATAACAGATATAAAATTTACTAAATTTCATCTATGAACAGTATCATTGATCTAATAACACTTTTAATCCAGTAATATGTCTTTTGTGGGTATCATTACATATTTTAGTTAATTATTCTAACATTTTCAAATTTTAAACCTGGTCCCCCTATTTACCACGTAGACTGGTCCTTCCCCTGAGATTTTCCCAGCGTCCCGGTAGTAAACATGGCGGCACAGTTCAACATCGGTGACATCGTTTGGTACGTTTTCCTTCCGCTCTCTCTCCTCAAATCCTCACGCCAAATCCTCAATTTACACGCCATCCTCGAGAAAAATGTCTGAAGATTTGTCCTGTTGTTTTGTTTCAGGGCCAAGCTGAGCAGTTTCCCGCCATGGCCGAGTAAGGTAGGCCGATCTTTGTGTGGGTTGGGACTCCCCCCACCGACGCTATCCGGTCTGCAGACAATAACCGTGTCACATTAGCGTCGATTTAAACTTTTCTGTACCCAATCTCATCACATTGAGCGCTCCAAAACGTCTGATTCCTATTGTAAAGACATATTAGTGATAATTATAGCTTGTCTAAGCTCTAGAGTTGCTATAAATGCGTTTGACAGCCATCGCTGACACATCAATGTGCTCCGCCCGCACGTGATGTTCTACATGGTAAATTATGGGCGGTCTGAAACGGCGCATGTTGTGGTAAACAAACGGCGGCTCTTCGGTAGTCGCACCTGTGGGTAACAAAGTAGGCAGGGATCTGATGAAATTGTCTACAAATCATCGATATTGTTTAGTAGAATCCTCAAAAGCTGGGCCTGTAATGATTATCTGGCAAATGTGAAACTGGGTCACCACTTTCTTAGTTTCAAAATTCTACACAATATTAATTACATTCTAACGGTTATATATATATATATTTGTGGAAAAAAAAACTTGGCATAACCAGCACTCAAATAGTGGGACTGATGTAAAGTTAGATTTTTCATTATGTTATTTGCAAGACAGCTAATTTCCTTCTCTTAACTCCAAGTACATAATCATCAATTTTCAAAACACTGAAGGTGCCACCTCAAATTCATAAAAAGAAAAAGGTTGCTACTCGACCAGTCATAAGCTGCCATCTCATATGATATAGTAGATCCGTGCCATCTTTGATACTCCATAAGACTCCATAAGTATCTTGCTACTAGTAGTTATCTTTATAACATCTGACTTGCTGTGCACAAAATATAAATCTAATTGAATAATAGTAATTGATCCCAGGAACTCTGAACACTTGATACACCTCCCAGGTAAATAAGCGTGTTCATCTTTCTAGGTATTCATTTGGAGCGACAGGAATTTTGGGACAAAATATGTCAATGGTGAAGGCCCCTGAGTCACGTCTGGACAATCCTGTTATGCAGATCGAGACAATGGTCCAGAGGAGTTCTGTCAGGGGCCTTTACCTTTGACATATCACCCACAATTCCTCTCGCTGCACATGATGTGTACTTGTGCTAATATATTAAGTTATAAGGGTGTGTGTAACTTGGCTGTACGTTTTGTCCAACCTTCCCAGATTGTCCGTCCCAAGAAGGACGTCAAGAAGCCGAAAGGGAAGAAGCCTGTGTACTTCGTCTTCTTCTATGGCACGGAAGATCAGTGAGTGCACATTCGCATTTTCATATGATATTTAACTATGTTGGTCTTGCTGGTGCAGTGGCCAGTTTTGCTTAATGTAGTATTTCATTTTGATAGGTCGTGTTATCCGAAATATGTAGTGAATGGTATCAATGCATATTGATTTTATGATACGAAAGAATATCTGGGAATCCACGGATATCATAATCCCAGCCATCCCTATACTACAGTATTACAGGATGTCACAGCATGATGATGTATGTGTGATACCTCCTGCCTCTACAGTGCCTGGGTTAAGGTTGAGAACTTCTGTATAATAGTCTGGCTACCAGCCATCACTGTGTTACAGTATTACATGCAGTGCCTGGGTTTAGGCTCAAAACTTGTGGCCCTTGGAGGAGTATTATTTATAGTAGCCTGGCTCCCAGCCATCACTATACTACAGTATTACACAATATTACAGCATAATGATATATAAAACCTTCTGCCCTCCAGTGCCTGGGTGAAGGCTGAAAACCTGATGTCCTTTGAGGAGTATGGTAGCCTGGCTTCCAGCCATCACTATACCACAGTATTACACAATATTACAGCACACACACACTCACTCACTATCCGGTTTAGCGTCCGTTGTTCCCTGTCTTCCAGCTTTCATCCCGTCATCCCGGTCTGAATGCTGCTCTCCATCCGCCTCTGTCAAAGGGGTTGTCTTTTTTGCAAGTCCAGTTTTCTAAAATCTTCATTGACAAGTTGTCTACCCATTTCCTCTTGGGGCGCCCACGTGGGTTCTGACCAACTACAGACAAGCACAATAATGTGTAAAACTAAAACCTTGTACCCCACAGTGCCTGGGTTAAGGCTGAAGACCTGAAGCCCTCTAAGGAGTATGGTAGCCTGGCTCCCAGCCATCACTATACCACAGTATTAGTACTATTACACAATATCACAGCATAATGGTGTGTAAAACTTCCCGCCCTACAGTGCCTGGGTTAAGGCTGAGAACCTGAAGCCCTTTGAAGAGTACAAGGACCAGATGATCAAGTCCAACAAGGGGAAACGGTTCCACCAGGCTGTGGAAGCTGTGGAGAAGGTGCTCAGGAAAGGGGGCGGGGCCAAGGTTTGTTTGTTTGTTTGTTTTAGTTGGATCTTTATTGGTGTACAGGGTATAGCACACATAGTAACATCTCTGATACTCACTGTACTCCAAAAAGTTGTTACTCAAGCAACTGGATATGGTTTTGAAACAGTCAGACGTTTCGGATAGTATCTACTATCCTCCGTCAGTGTCAGTGTCACAGTATCCTTCGCCAATGACACTGAGTAAGATCTGTTGAATAGCAGGTTTATATTCATCTGTGGTCTCACTTAGTGACTAGATACAACTTGAAGATGATTGTTCTCCTTTTCTGAGAAAGACAGTTCTTCTAAAATATCTATCATTTCTCATGTCTGAACTTTTCTGGACATTTCATCTCACTCCACAGACCAAGAAGGTAATACCTGTACATTTTGTACATTATATTTGTAAAATCTTGTCAACATAGTACATTGGAGTTTTCTTTTACACAACCAGTAATGTCTCTCACATGCTAATGTTTCAATGCCTATCAGAAGTCTTCCTCAGAGTTCAGCTTCTCACTGCTATATTTAGCTGATATAGAGGCCGCTTTTGCGGCAAGAACACAATCCCAAACATGGCTAAGTTTGTGTCCCCCCCTCATCATAGTTCATCACTGGGGTTGACTTTCTTATCCACATTTGGGATTGTGTTCTTGGGGCAAAAGCACCACCTACATGAGTCAGTTGCTCTGAGGAAGATGTCTGACAGGTATTGAAATGTAAGCAGATTGGACATTACTGGTTGTGTAAAAGAAAGCTACAATATTCTATGTTCTACCAACCTGATGAAATTATTTTCGGAACTTGTCAATATTTCCTGATTCTTTACTTTACTTTACCCACATATTTCTGCAATGGTATAAATCTGACTCTTCTTTTTTCTCTCTCTCTCTCTCCCTCCCTCTCTCTTTCTTTTTTCCTGTATGTCTTCCCCACTCTAGCGAGGGCGGCCACCCAAGCACTCTGCAGCATCCAAGCCTGGGGCTTACCGGGTGAGATTCCACGGTCATGGGTTCTAGTCCCAACTACCTATAGGGTGTTTGCACATTGCATCACATCTGTCCGTTCGTTGACTTGATATTCCAAAACTACCCTATTGTTAAAAAATGGATATAGGTGTGCAGTATGAATAAAGGTGAACTAGCCATATCTTATGTATTAGAATTTACCAGGCAGTTTCCAGATTCCACTGTCCAGTATACCTAACAGTATAGATGGTCACATTAGTGCCAACTGCCAACACCCTGTAGGCTAAGACTGTACAGGGTTGGACAAGTTTTCTGAAATTGACTTGTCCTTTTGCGAAGCACATAAAAAATTTACTTGTCCGAACTAGATTTTCACTTGCCCAAAATTCAAATGTGCATTTTGGAATTCTTATTGTTGCCTCTATTTTTCTACTTTGACCATTGCTTGAAGTCATGACTGTTGTGTTAAAAGTAATGAGTATGTCAAAATCTTACTCATGGAACAATCTTACTTGCCCAATCGGGCAGGTGGGGTTGCCCGATCAGCACTTTCACTTGCTAGAGGACTTGTCCAACCCTGCCTATAGTTTTCCTTCATCCCAAAGCATGTTGAAGTCTCCATTCCATCTACTAACCATGTATTTATCATGTTTTCTACTCATTTTGTACTGTGAAGTCTCCATCCACTCAATTTTCATTTTGCAGATGACACCTTCTTCATTTTGCAACTCATGCTTATCTTACACAAACTAACTATGACCACTTTACCAAGTTTGTTCATATTTGTTCTTCCCTCTCTAACACATTTTCCTTCCCCCGATAAAAGCAGTGCTTGCTATATGTGAAACAAAAGTAATCAAACTTGCAACAAACATATATCAGTATCTCGCTTCCTCCTGCAATAATGTGATCATGTTGTATTAGGTGTATGTTTATTTCCCTGTTGTAGCAAGTTACACAGTAGTTTAGCATTATCTTTTAAATGTATGGTCAACCCAGAAGTACCTTGTAGTTACGTTTGTATTAATACTTAAGCCACCATTGTTACTGCAGATGCCTACAATGTTCATATTGCAAAATTCCTTTTAGATTCTATTAGGATATTCATCCATTACTGATCATGAACTACTACTAGTCTCCTTGATTTTCAGACTTTAAAAAGTGTATGCTGAATGTGTTCAATCCCCTCGTGTTTTCTTCTTTGATTTTTGTGGAATATTTTTATTCTCACATATTTAAAAAAAACACAGTGCATATGTGAGTTCCAAAAGCATGTTTCAAATACATGAAATTTAGGATGATTACAGAAAAATAGTAGGAAATAGGACACGTTAGTATACATATAAATTAGAAGTGTGGACCATATAAAAAAATTAAAAAAAAACAGTTTTGTGAATACAAAAGTGATGTGTATCCTCTAAGTAGTAATCAGCACAGTTTTCTGTGACTGTCATTGAGTTGCTGTCGATGTACAATGTTTGTAAGATAACAGTGTACTTCTATGAACCCTACCAGGACACAGATGACATTGACCATGAGGAGGTTGTGCCGAGCTCCAAGCCTGTGCAGAAAACCTACTCCAGAGAACCGCTTCTCGGCAAAACTGTGGTAAGGACAGAATTCTCAACTGCAGTCTTTTAAATGAAGAGTTTCACTATCCTTACTCAGTGATCTTGCCATTGCTCACAGTCTCCAGCTTAAACTTTTTCCTGTCCTTTTCATTGTTTAGAGTCTAGGAGTACATCTTTTTTATTTTTTTTCTCAAATCTGTAACCTTAAGCTTAGGGAAGTACATTTTCATCAATTTCATGTCTTGAAGTTTGGCCAAACGGGGTGAATTTATTTCCGTCCCAACAAGAAAATTTCTGTCCAAGGACAGACGGACGGGTTCCGGAGACTGCCTGGATGTTATTAAGACTTTTGGGTTCCTGTGTGTCATCCAACAAATGAGGCAGTCGGGTTGGTCCAGCAAATTTCGTCAGCTGCCATCCTCCTAATGTCCATCCAGCTGATGTTGACTTGTCTATATCACATGTACATGGATAATGATATGCTAGGTGTGTATGATGATTTAGTGATTTTATATTCTTAACAATCTTTATGTTGGTTTGTGATTTTAGAGTCCCTCCACATCCATCGGACTGAAGAGGCCACCAGAGGTACGTGTCATCACCAAGTGCTGTTGTACTTTGATAAGCATGGAGAAACAAAAACATGGATATCTAACAAAAACTGTAATGTTAATGGAACTATTTGTAGCTGTGACACGTACATGTACATCCTTTAAAAAATGAATTTCTCACAAATGAAAAAGACGCATAGTCGTTAATGAAGGTTAGAGATCCAGGTAATAAGATTTGCCAAAAAGCAGTTACTCAAAGGGGGTCAAGCAACTGGGTATGATATTGCAGGGCTCGAAATACTGGGTGCATGTGCACCCAGGTGCACCCAAAATTGGAACTGTGCACCCAATTTTTTTCAGGGTGCACCCAAATATTTTCTCAGGTTTATGTATGTAAAGATATCAAGTATACTAGTATACATCATATTCGTGACATCTAAGTGTTAGAAAGATAATAAAAATGTCTGTCATGGTACTTGTTTAGAATTTGATAGCTTGTATCTAAGTTTTGATATTATTTTTTTTTTGACATTCTACTTAAAATTTTTTAAGCTGGGTGCACCAGCGCACCTAATCCCAAAAATGAATTTTGAGCCCTGTATTGGAAATGGTCATCAAGACCTGTTCATCAAGACCTGTTAACTCACCTGTTCCTCTCACCTGTGCAGAGTCTTGGTGCAGAGGCCTCCATCATCTTAAAGAGACCCAGGGAAGACAACGAGAGTGACCTGTACAACTTTGATGAGTCAGAGGTAAAAGTTAAGCTGCTGTAGAGCGCAGAGTTTCCTTTTCTGGATGCCCCTCTCTCTTTCCAGCATTTACCTCCTCCAATTCTTTAACTAGTGTGCTAAACTGAAAGTTATCTTGAACCAGTTTAACTTGAATTAACTACATGTAATCTTACACTGGTTGTAACAGACAAGGCAGGTGCTTCAGTATTAACAGGTTCATTGTACTGGGAAAATTCCAGTTTTCAAGCAAATCTATCACTGCTAAGGCAGTGGCCTGTAGAATACTGGTTGGCCCTTTGAATACTAACTTGCCAGTGATAGATCTGCACGCTCAGAGAATAGGGAATTTCCCTGAGTTCTCCTTGACAAGCACAAAGAACAGTGGACCATGACTTAACCCATCCTAAGGGCTGTGACTCTTTTCTGTAGCATTCATGTCACGTGAGCGATACAGCGAGGATTCAAACTCGTGACTTCTTGGTCCAGAGGCAGAGCCACGCTACTCAACTGAAGTTCTGTGATGGGATAAAGAGACTCTTTTTACACGACCGTTGCTTTTTGGTGACTGACTGTCACCTTCCTCAGGGCAATTCTGACTGGTTCACATTGCACCAGCTTAGTTGCCGCTTCTTACAGATGGCTTAACAGTAATAACGGTGCGACAATTTTCCTTTCACTCAAAGGAAGATGACAGGCGGTCACTGAAACATTGATGGAAATAAAGCAAGGGTTGTGTAAAAGGAGTCTCATTATTCAGTGACGTACCGCCCTGATTCAAGCTATTCAAGTGAAGTCCTGTAACAGTTATACTTTGTCTTGCAGCATGAGACGGAGTCTGACATTGTAACCTCTAAGGATGACATCACACCAACATGTTTGAAGTAAGTCTAAAACACTGCGTATTTCTGAAGCTCAGCAAACCTGTCTCATATGTCGTAGGACAAATTTGTTTCAGAAAGTCAAAGACATTTTTAGGACAGTTTCCTAGGCATCATAGGGCATGGTCAGACATATGACATAACATTGTTGTGTGCTTGTTTGTTTATTTGTTTGTTTGTTTGTTTGTTAGGATTGGATTCCTAGGCCTGGGCATCATGGGGTCTGGGATGGTCAGACATATGACCTAACATTGTTGTGTGCTTGTTTGTTTGTTTGTTTGTTTGTTAGGATTGGGTTCCTAGGCCTGGGCATCATGGGTTCTGGCATGGTGAGAAACCTGATAAAGACGGGCCACAGTGTGATGGTGTGGAACAGGACTCCCATGAAGGTGAGGCAGCGGTAGTCACATCTCTGTGTGCATGACTGTGTATGACTGTGTGTGAGTGTGAGTGTTGGGGGGGGGGGGGTTCATGAAGGTGAGGCTACGCTAGTCTTATTTCTGTGTGCATGACTGTGTGTGTGTGGGGGGGGGGGGGGGGGGGGCAATGGTGTGATGGTGTGGAACAGGACTCCAATGAAGGTAAGGCTACGCTAGTCTTATTTCTGTGTGCATGACTGTGGATGACTGTGTGTGAGTGTGAGTGTGTGTGAGTGTGTGTGTTGGGGGGGGGGGTCATGAAGGTGAGGCTACGCTAGTCTCGTTTCAGCATTTCAATGACTGTGGGAATGAGAGGATGTGTGAGTGTGAATTGTTGCAATCTGTCATTTGAGAATCTGTTTGTGAGTGTGTGTGTTTTCTATATGATTGTGTATTATTGTATTATGTAACCAGATAGATAAAAATGCATGGATGTGAGAATGTGTGTGGTGTGTGTGTGATGTGTGTGGTGTGTGTGTGGTGTGTGTTTGTGTGTGTGTGTGATTTCTATATGTATGGACTGTATTCAGAACTCGGGCTCTGTGTGCCCAAATTGTGGCCGCGACTGCCATGCGAGCATTGGCCGTTAAAGCCACAGAAGACTCTGTAAACGGCCTTAATCCAAGGTGCTATCATCATCTTTTGACATGAACGGTTGCCTACTCCTACTAGTAATTTATGTATGTGAGAGAATGTGTTTTGTGGGGGGGGGGGTGTTACATAGCAGTAACCAATGCAAGCCTTTGTCATTTAGATGTAAGCATCTACAATGGAGCTACATTGTAAAAGCAAACTTTTTACTTTAGTCCATCATCAGTTGATTCATTCAGTAAAGCACAGAATCCTTGTAAACTGATCTTACACACCACCTTCACATAAAGGCTACCCTTCACACCCCTCAACCAGCTGACAATGGTTTGTCCCATGACCGTTGCCCATGGTAACCAGGGTAGGCTGTTTGCTTGCACCACAATAGACTATAAATAGGGGACACTACTCTCTATTCTTGGGCCACGCCAAGTTATTTTTTTGGTTCTTGGTTGCTAAGACGTTTCAAAGTAAATGTTAAGGAAGAGGTGAAGCCAAAGGCTGGGTGGGAAACTTGAATCTGACCATATTCCCTCCCTGAAACCAAGGGCCTTTACAAGCAGTGATCTGTGTTTAAAAAGCACCTAATTGGTGAAACTGTATGCTAAAAAATATGGACCTGGTCCTCAATCTCTAATGATTGTTTGATGTTCATCCAGACTTTTTAAAAATCTTCAAAACTAGTAAAGATGGTCTTAGATATTCTTGTCTCCATAGATTAACAATGGGAGGTCATGTACAGTACAGTGGTATAAGGTGTGTGTGTGTAGGTATAAGGTCTGTTTATTTAATGTCTCTGCTTAAGTACATTTATGACATCATAGGGTGTGGATTGGGCACACATGTACATGTATGGTGTAACCCATGTTTTCAACCTTCGCAATGACTTAGCAGTATTCAAGGGAAGAGACGAACAAATAAAGAACAGGACTTGGGTACTAGTAAATTAATTGTAAAATGTAGATTAAAGCATACAAAATAAGATAGACAAACAGCTTGAGTCCAGGTAATATTAGGATGGATTTATGATAGCAAACCCACCTAGCATTGCAGAAGCTGAATCATGTACGTGTGGTGTATTCATGACTTGTATCATTACCAGGGACCCCCTTGTCTTGTCATGTTCCGCAGTCATTTTTACTCCCATCTCCCCAGCATAGTTTCAGGGAGAACCTGTGACCATTCTTGAATCTGTCGAACGATTAACAATTGTGTTTCAAACAAGGCTGTAAGACAGGAAAACTTGACTTTGCAAAATAAAATAAAAATTTCCAGGATAGGAAGGCACAATTTACTGTATACACATGTTCTCACATGTTTACACACAATGGGGTTATACTGCCCCTTACTGGGTGACATACCCTTTCCCTGGCTAAGTACAAGACGGGGATGCGCCAGGTCTCCCGTCCGGGTGAATGATGGACTGTAATTCCTGATTTTTTTCAATGTACTGTTATGTTCACAGTTTTCACGGTGACGACTGTAACATGAACTTATCATTACTGTTAACAAATAATTCACAGACTTTTTTAATGTGCACTTGCCGCCACAGTGAACATTTAGTTCCGAGAACAAGTTAAATATTTTCTCAGACCGTGAAAGTTTGGTACCGAGAAGACAAAGTGAATTATAGTAACTCTTACAACTCCCCCAGGCTTGTAGCACACCTGTCAGATTCTTATCAGTGTTATGCTGTTCAAGCTTCCTTCCTCTGACATGATGTACATTACCATTTGTTTACTTGTTTGGTAACTGGTAAACTGCCTTCAGGCCTAACGCACCAATGTTGTATGAAAAGCTGTGTAAGACCAGATCCCTGATACCAGATCCCTGGTATAATAGAACCCTGCTCTTTTTGATGAATGTTGTGGGACCCAAAACATGCTCAAGGTGTTGCCCTCGTCAAACACAGGATCTCAGGCTTTCTGTCCCATCCAGGAGGATATCCCTAATGGTAGTGCAAATGTTGGTGAATTTTTAAGTTACAGTTGAAACAGCCTGAAACCATTGCTCAAGAAGACTAGTCTCCAAGCAGACCCAACAGTGCCTTAGAGATAGTATCAAAGCTGGCCAAGGAGTATAGCCGGCCAAAGGGAGATAGCCGGCTAAGGGAGTCAAACGGGCACCGGAGGTCTGCCTGCACTGAAACAGGGTGCTGCTATACTAAGTCCCTGGCCAGCTTTGATACTATTTCTAAGGCACCGTAGGGTCTGCTTGGAGACTAAAGAAGACCACTTTCAGTCAGTCAGGAATTTGTCCCCAAAGACACAATTTGAGTATTACTAAAAATATTAAGACAACCACAATGTATATATATATTTGTCACTTGTTAAGCATCCTTAAGTTATCAACACTGTAAGCTGTGTCTTTGTCTTGTCACCTTTTCTCGTAAGAAGACTGTCTTTGACAACGAGATTCTATCGGCCCATTGATTGGGTCCTTGAGACAAGTAGTTCACAGTGTTTCCTTTTCGGCAGGGAGGTACAGTAAGTTCTATGTGTTGATGCATATACCATGTGACTCAATGAGAACTATAAAATGATATCATGATAAAGTCCAGATGCAAAAATGATTTAATCATTTTTTTTTTGTAAAATTACATTCAAGTCTTGACAACAAGCTGGTCAATTAACACATCTCTTATTGAATTATCCAAAATAGTCCTCAAACTTGAAGAATTAGATATCACACTTTTTTGGCCAACTTATAAAATCTTTGGTTCATGAAGATAGCAAAATCATTACCAGCATATTGGTCAAAGTACTCTGTATTAATTCTTTCTTTACACTATATTAATTCTTTCTTTACAATAGTTGAAATAAATACACACAGTAAAAAGCGGCTCTGACAAAACAGCTAACACATCTGAATGTCTTGTATAGGATGTTACAGTTTTCTTTTACACAACCAGTTAAGTCTCACCTGCTTGTCTATCAGACACCTTCCTCAGAGCTTCTGACTGGAGCACTGCTTCTCGCCGCTATATGTAACCAATGTTGGTGGTGTTTTTATGGCAAAAACGCAATCCCAAACATGGCTAAGTTTATACAGCAGTGAGAAGCAGCACTCAGTTAGAAGCTGTGAGGAAGGTGTCTGACAGACATCGAAACACAAGCAGTTAAGACTTTTCTGGTTGTGTAAAAGAAAACTCCATTATCCTATGTTCTACCAACCTGCTGACATTGTTTTCAGATGTCTTGCATAGATATCATGGAAAAGCTCCAAACTTCAGGATTGCTTACAAACTGCCCATGGGGGATCATAGGAGGGCCGTGAGAACACACACTTTTGGCAGCTCAAAATATTTGACATTTTTTTGCTTCTGTAGTTTTTTCGTCAGCTCTTTTGTGCATCAATCAGTAAGTAGTAACTTTTGCACTTTCCTCCTATTAGTATTACCCTCAGTTTTTCTTGATGGCTTCTAAAGTATACAAACATTTGTACAGAAGAGAAAGATAATTGTGTACTAAGAAGACTGTTCAATTGATCAATCAACCTTGATTAACTATTTGCGGAGTGTTTGTATTTGATACAGAACAGAATTTCTTACCATGGTAGTTTTACTCCATGGTATTTTCTCAATGTTCACTTTTCTCTAAGGCAGGACAGAAAATATTACTGCAACTGTTTTCAGCAACGTGTCAGGGTTAATTTGTCCTATTTGTAAAGGTAAAGGTACTTTCATAGCGGCGATCCACTGTGTCTAGGGCAGTGTTGGTATTGGAAGGCAGAGCCCATCCCTCTCCTTTCACTTCCCTTACCAAAGTCAGGTATCCAGTTTCACACCTGGGTGGAGTGAGGAAAGTCATATGAAGTACATGCACCTTTCCCAATGACACAATATCTAGCCAGGAATGCCAGAAACCCGTAGCCTCTCAATCTTCTGTCCGCTACTGTAACCAGTCAGCCGTTGGACGCCTCTCGTCAATGTCTATACTGTGCCACATCTGCGCCTGCTTCGTTCTCCTCTGAGATAGTCGGTAGCGACTGCGCGCTGTGCAACGTGTTGTTACTAGACCTGCTATCCCTCTGATTCACCTCGGGGTTCACAAGTCCCGGATTATAGGGAGGATTAGCAAAGCCGGGATTAAGAGCAGGATTTACGATTCCCTGACTCACCACCTCGTGGTAAGGTGGGGGTAAGTCATGCAGCTGGATTTGTGACTGGCGCGAGTTCGTTCTGCTGTAGTCCGGCGGTGGCGTCTCCGCCTCCGTGCGAGCATTCCCGCGGAGGTATCGTATCCGGCACGCCACGCCAATGATGATGCCTATCAGGATCACGACCCCGCCCCCTATGCCGACAGCCTTGCCGATGTTCGCTATTTGGAACGGGTCTTTGTTAGGTAGAGGCATGGACCCGTCTTCGGGCCCCCACGGATTCTCCCCTGAAAACCCCAACGTTCCCAAGTCCTTGCACTCGTGGGAGACCTGGAAGTTGTACCTGTTGGAGTGCACGCAGACCCGGTGGAAGGACCCGGGAAGCAGGTCGGTTATCCGGTATGCTCTCGTCTCTCGGGAGAGGTCCTGCGAGACCTCGTACTGCATGGGCCCGTTCACGCTCCAGTAGACCAGAAACGTCAGGTTGAGGTCTCTTTGTTTCACTGTCCACGCCACGTCGATGGTCGTCTCGGTGTCAGAGGATGCGAAGATTCTCTCCAGCTTGCCCTTTTCGCCGTATATCTCACAGTAGTTCCCCTGGAAGTCACGCGGGCATCGGCAGTACGCACTGTTCCCCTTCATCATGCATCGCCCATTTTCCAGACATGCGTTGTGAGAGCACGGCACCTGCAGTAGCAGTGAAGTAATAGTAGAGGGTTAATTTCTTAACAGTCAAGTTGCGACCCGAAGGCTGAGTTATAAGCAGGCTTTTAGCTAGGAATTAATTTTAGGGCGTCCAAAGTAATCGGAGTGATCTGCGGCGCGAAGCAGGTGAGCATTGTCGGTGGGTTCGGGGTTACCCCCCCCCCCCCCCCCCCCCCCCCCCGGAAAATTTTGATATCATAACCCTCTGAAATGCTATTTCCTGCATTTTGAGGTGCATATTTTGTACAATTCAGCCAAGATGTTTTTGTGTCTGTTACAATATGTTTGCCCTGACTGAGGCTGGGAGGAAAAATTTGGGCGTTCGTAGTGCGTCTTGCTTAAAAGTATTGCGTCCGATTTCTTATGTTTGTTAGGACAGTGCGTCTAAATGACGCGTTGACGCATGCCTAGCTAAAAGCCTGGTTATAAGGCTTGTTTACATTGTGTATATTCATTGTTAACATTTACAAGAACATTATATAATGGGACATATAGCATGAACAATACAAGGTGTACGATGTCTAGAAATGCAATGGCGTTAGCAACGGATTATTTTTCGTACCATGAGAAAACCCTAAGTGGTACGAAAACCTTGTTTCGAGGTTGTTTTTTGTGTAAATCGATAACGTCTAGAAGTTTTATGATGTTCATTCTTGCATTTTATTATTGACGGATGCTCTGTGATCATTGACGCATCTCAGGTAATACTGAGCTTATCTTGTGTACCTGCTACGTCTCAAAATCTGAATCTGAACACTACAAGATAGGGCTGGGTATCGGTACAGCGTACCGGTACAAAACCGTTTTTTCTTATTGGACCGGTCCAGAAAAACCGGACCTGAAAAAATTAGGTGTACCGGATGTTGGACCGATTAGAAGATTAACAGATTATTTTATCAGGCATTCACACGTTTGGGCGCTTGCAGGTGGAAGAAAATAACAAGAGTGAAGTAAAGTAGAGTTTATAGTAATTTCTACCAAGTTTTACAGCCAATCGTACAGGTGCAGTTAGCGTTGAAGGATTTTAGAACGCCAGTGTAAGTCTAATACTCCACCAAACAGATCTCTATGTAGTGAAATGGACCATTGGTATGAGTCATACGGCATCAGGTCCAGGTTCAGGTCCGGACCTGGACCTGATCCTTTGGACCTGAACCGGACCTGGACCTGAATTTTCTGTACCGGTACCCAGCCCTACTACAAGATACAGATTAATATGTAAAATCATAATTGTGCCTTACCTCGGGCCCATCAGGTTCAGGTTCAGGTTCTGGGCGGTCCTCTTCTTCAGGACGGCCTTTCCAATATTCCTCCTCCTGTCCTCTTCTGTCATCCTCTTCTTCTTCTTCATCTTCTTCTTCACTGTCGTCTCCATCTTGGCAGTAATCGTCTGGTAACGACAGCAGTTCCTCCCCTTCCAACTCCCCCGGAGACTCGCACACCGTTCTCTCCGAGTTCATGACCGTGCCGTGCCTGGCGAAGTCGTCTATCCAATCTCGGAAAGAGTTTCTGCACGAACAGTCCCACGGGTTGTCGGACAGGTCCACTACGTGCAGCTCCCAGCTGTTTGGGAACAGCAAATAGTCGAGGGTGCTGAATGAGTTGTTGCGTAGGTTGATGTGCTGTATCCTCGGGAGACCGACGAGCGCGTGTATGGGGAGGTTGTTGAGCCCGGGTTGTTGTACATGTGCAGCTGCTGCAGTTTCGGCAGACCGCGAAAGGCGAAGTTTTGTACGGTCGACAGCTCAGGAAGGTCGTGAAGATACAGCTCCTGTAGCTCTATGGCCAGGCCGAGCGCGTGGTCTGTGATCATTTCTATCGGGTTGTGGCTCAGATTCAGCCTTTTGAGACAGTTTCGCGGAAACCAGGTCTCGGGGAGTTCGGGAATCGCTCTCAGTCTGTTGAAATCTAGACGCAAATCTCTCAAATCGGTCAGCCCGAGGAGCGAATCGTTTTCCCAGCCGTGGATCCTGTTCTCGCTCAGATCCAGCGTTTGCAGACTTGTGAGTCCCTCGAAAGTCCGGTCGTGTAGGAACGCCAGCTGGTTGTTTCGTAAAGACAGATCGACCAGAGTCGGGAGGTGCTGAAACAAGTCTCTGGCGATCACAGAGATCTGGTTGTTTTGGAGGCTTAGCAGCCGCAGTGACCGGAGACCTGTGAAGGCGTTCGGCCCAATGATGGGAAGGTTGTTACCATGGAGATAGAGTTGTTCTAGTCTGTTCAGTTTGTCAAACGTGAAGGGAAGGAGGGAGGAGATGTTGTTGTTGCTCAAGTCTAGGACTTCCAAAGTGGCGCTGCGAAGCCTGTAGCTAAATGCGTCCGGATGCACCGAAACAAGTTCGTTGTGACTAAGGTTTAGTTTTCGGAGACTTCTCAAGACAGGGGGCCCGAAGACGTGTGGTCCCAGGGAGCGTATTCTGTTGTGCTGAAGTTGTAAGTATTTTGTGCCCCTGGGGATGTCCGGGGGAATGTTTGTCAGGTGCCCGTGTTGGCAGTCCACCAGATTGTCGGGCAGGCAGGTGCAGTTTGTAGGACACCCTCGCACCGAGATGTGGCACAGTGCAGCAAGGATCAGCAGTGTTGTCTGTGTCGCTCCTTTCTCCATTTGGTTTTCTTCTCTGTTGCTCTCAGATAAACTTGACCCTGCAGAGAAACATATATATGAGGTCAAGTTAGGCTAGGAAAAGTAAAATGAGGCATGAAATCTGTAAAAATACCACAATTTTGTTATTTTATTCATGTTGGATCTGTTGGTATGCTATGAATATGGAAGCGAGGTACAAATTTTAAAAAGCTGCAGTAGAACTAGTCTGGGTAAGGCAAATGCCGCTTTCCGGGGCTGATGGATGGGCCAATACACCTTTCTCACGCGGCGGCCATGATAGATCGAAGACGAGGTCAATGAGGCAAACAGACAAAACTTATTTCTAAAATCAGCTGCCATTTAGTTTTCACCCAAACCACACAAATGTTCACAATATAAGATCAAATAATAAATATTATAACTGAAAGATATGGCAATTTAGAGTAGCGTAGACTGATCCCATAGTCCATTAAGAGATGCAAAATAAAAACATAATAATGCAAATATTTGACGGACACACAGCCATTCTCTTATTGGTCTATTTCCTAATTGCCAGGCTATCTTTGGTTGAACTGTTAATTATGATGGACAGTCTGTTGTTTGCCTCATTGAACTCGTTTTAGATCTATCATGGCCGGCGCGTGAGAAAGGTGTATAAGAAGCATGATTAAATCAGGCTAAAGCAGAACCAAAACAGATCGCTAAAAATGCACCAAAGCTACACAATCAGGTAGAAGAAAATTCCAAGTCACTGAGGATGGGAAAACAAGCAGAAGCATCAAGCATTTAATGAGTGAAATCCCTCTATTTTTTTAATCTGTTGGTCAGCTGTAAGTACATTAAAACTAGGTTCGTGTTCATAAAAGCTTAGATTGAAACAAAACACATGACTAAGCACCAAAGATATGTCGTCAGACAGAGGCAATTTTCAACTCAATTAGTCTTAAGAAAAACAACCAGAAGTGTCAAGCCTTTTGAACAATGAGTGAAAATCCCTCTCGTAGTATGCATATTCTGGATTTGAAATACTTTTTTTCTGCAGGTAACATTGAAAATTACCTGCACCAGACAAATTTCACCTGCACCACGCTGAATTTAGGAAGACTTAGTACAGATCATACTAAAATTGTTCAGAAACCATTGCTTTTATACTTTGTAGGTGGTAACAATCCATGTACACCTAGTATTGTGTACAGGATAAGACATTTATGTATTAAACCCTTTACATGGACCTGAGTGCCGGTTAGGTGCAGGTAGACACCAGAAATACCTGCACAGCTCCAATTTTACTTGCACTTATCTGCATATGCAGGTGGTATTTCGAGCTGTGATATTGTTGAGACCTAAGCCAAAAGTACATAAGCACATAATTGCACACATGAAAGAGTTGAATAGCTGAAAGTGTGTCCCCTATTGTCTGTCTGGTCTGGGCCATTCTCCTGTTATTTTTAGCTCATGTCGTGGTCAGAACGAAAACACCTCGCTGAAAAGACGTTGATACTCCATAATGAGGCCCATCACGATTTTGCGTCATGTTAGTCTCTGCAGCATTCTAGTTGTTGACTTAGGCTGATATGGGCCTAGGTATGACAATACGGCTTTTAATGACATCATACGCTACTGAAAAGGATTCTAAACTTTTAAATGATACCATTACTTTATAATCAAGATGTTAAATTTAAAGCTAGCCTGTGAGAAAATGCTGAGAAAAAGTCAATGTGCAGTAGTGGGGAGGGGGGTTAATGTAAAATCGATTATCTTTTTTTCTTTCTACATTTAGAACCATGTATATTTTTGTATAGTTTTCTTTTACACAATCAGAAAAGAAAAGACTTGTACAGAAATTTCCTTGTCGGGACAGGCAAAAATTTTAACCTGTCTTTCCCAAAAATCCAAAGTTCGACTGACACAGATGAATTTTCCTAACTGTAATTATAAATGACTGATTTAAAAAGGAAAACTTTCAACATGGGCTCCCAAAGAATGACAGAAAGTCCTGGAGACAGTGCTGGGTTGTAGATAGATTGTAAAGAGTGCCCCGGTATGACATGTGTGACAGCTGTGGGAATAGGGCACATTAATAACAACATTCGGATGCTTACTGTACACAGTGTTTACTGTTGAGATTATCGTGTTGAGCCTGTTTAACTGTACATGTAAATCGTCAATAATCAATCATGTCCAGCCACAACTGTTGCCAGCAGTGTACAAATTTTAGTCAGGACTGTTTTTTTTCTACCAGAATGACACTTGAGTGACACTAGCTCCGCAATCTTTACTTCACTGCTTTCTATATGTAGCTACATTGTCATGTACAAGTCAGAAGGTATATCTGACCTTTTGTGAACCATGGATGGTACATATTTTAGTCAGGACTGTCGGCAATAGGATTTTTCTGCTCCCAGAATGGCACTTCAGTGACACTATAGTACAACAATGTTTGTTCCACTGCATTCTACAAGACAATGTAGTTACATGTACAAGTCAGAAGGTATATCCGTGAACCACGAATGGTACAAATTTTAGAAGGGACTGTTTTTTTTACTCCTACTTGTCCTAATAACCCAACACAGTGGTTGCTCAACTGCCTTCCAGCTGCATGCTCTGATAAGTCAGAAGGTATATCTCTGACCTGTATGTCACCTGGGAATGGTACAAATTATAGTCAGAAGAATAGTTTTTTGCTCTAAAAATGATATTTGAGTGACGTCATGATCAGGACTGCCGACCAAACACAATGGTCGCTCCACTTCCTTCTAACAACATCACATGTACAGGTTAGAAGGTATATCTTACCTGTATGGTATAAACCTTTTAGTTAGTACTGTCACTAACTGTCTGTTTATACGAGTGGTAAACAGACAGTTTTTTTTCACAGATATTATGACACTTGAGTGACATTGCTAACAGTCGGAACAACTAAACAAACATTCTTGCCACCTCAGTGCCTTCTTTCTACAAATCAGAACGTGGCTAAGCTTACCTGCCAGCGTATATTGGCCCCAAATTGAATGATTTACTACAAACTCTAGTCAAGTCTATTTTGCCAACAAAACGACACTAGAATGGTGTCACCAATAGTCAGGACTACTAAAAAAGAAACCATGTTGACCCCAATGCTTTCTAGTCACAAATCAAGACATCGGAGGGTACTTCTTACCTGTATATTGGCTAATAGGTGTTTCTACTGTCTCTAAAATGGTTTAACACCTCTTTTGTGTAACGTAGTAAGCCCCACGAGGCCTGTACATTGTAGTAAAGGTGAGTGAGTCACACTCACAGGCCATATGTGACGTTGTCTGCGGTACAAACCCACCAAACAAAAGGAACCTCTTCCGGTCGCTTGTTTTTTCTTTAAAATGTCAACGAGGCTCCCATTTTACTCTCTTACTAACCAAGGGTGAAGGAACCAAACCACAGATCTAGTTAAGAGTCGGGAATACGTCCACAGCTTGCGCAGTGTACCGTTGGATAGTGATCCTGGTATGTGTACAACCCTTTTGTTGTCCTAATTTCAAATCCTGATTACCAACAGCCCTTACCTTACTGCCCTGCAGTACGGAGTAGTCCAAAGTCCCGAGAGAGTGGAGGAAATGTGGGTATCCAGGTGTGCTAGCATCCTTCCCTCCCTACCTGTCCGACTACACCTTTGCCTGTGCGTAGCTTGGCCGTGACCTGCGCGGTAGTGTCGCCCCCGAGGCGTAGTACCATCGGTGCCTGGTGATTCGTCAATAGGTAAATAGGCTTGTGGGTAATCATTAATGCGCGGCTGGCACGGTGTTGTTTACAGTGCCGGGCGGTGCATGGTATTGTCCCTACCTGCGGGTCGGGTTACGGGCGGGCTACTCTAATTACAGTCCATGGTTCTCGCACATTTTACAGACAAAATTTTCAAGCCAGAATCCAACACAAAAGAAGTAAAAGCAGAGGATATTGATTGGCACTAGTTTGCTGTGCTGGGCCGTGCATGGTATTGTCCCGTACACATGCATATCGGGTTACCAACTTCTCACCAGGGGCTCTTCAGGTGTCCGGCCAAACCACATCATTAAAATGGTTCTCAGACACTTAAATGTAAAAATTTCAAGTCACAGGCAAGGGTACAAACAGAGGGTTGGGAGGATAACTATAAGTCTTGAATCACACTAATTTAAAGGTATACACAGGGTTGAACAAGTTTTCTAAAGTCCACTTGTCCTATCGGGCAAGCACATAAAAAATGTACTTGCCCAAACCAATTTTTCACTTGCCCAAAATTCAAATGTCACTGTTACTAGTATATATATTTTCACTTCCAGCAATGGAATTCTCTGTAGACAATTGCTTGATGTCATGACTGTAAAAAGTAACAAGTATATCAAAATTGCACTAAAATCAATGGAAAAATCTTACTTGCCAGATCGGACAAGTGGGGTAGGACATGCACTTACCCGAACAGCACTTTCACTTGCCCTGGACAATAGGGCTAGTGGACTTGTTTATCCCTGATACATAAAGGGCTTGGTACTTTGGATATTGTTGTTCCTGTGTGCATGTTGAGTTATAAGCTGTTTTCTGATCTCAGGCCACTCTGGATTAATTCAGTGGTTCCGGGGAACTAGAATTTAGTCTAACTTACTCTCAAAGGAAAGAAATCAAAGCCACGGGCCAGTGTTAATAAAACAGATTTATGAGAGATTCTTGTTATTACTGTACCATATGGTGCATGTTATATAAATCATTGTTCCTGTGTGTGTATGTGTTAGATAACTTGGCTTGGGGCTTTCCAGGTGTTGGGTCATACTTGATCTATTCACTGGTCATCAACCATCTTAGATAGAGTAGAATTTTAAGCAACAAGCCAAAACAGAGGTCTGAGAGAAAAACTTGAACAGAGTTTTTCCTGCACCATAAATTTGTGCGGAGTTACCAACTTTGCCAAGACTATGCAGGTGTAAATTTAAAGAAGCACATAGAATTTATTAGTTGGTGCTGGGTCCTCGATTTTAACCCTTGTCCTGCTGGCGATTTTTTGGCCAATTTAACTTCCTAAAGCTGTTGGCTTCATCAGATCAGTAAAACTTGACCTGTTCTGTGATGCTGCTGCAGATTTACTCCCCCATTCGATGGGCTTTGCAGTGGTATGCAACTTTTACGTGAGAAATATACCAAACCCATAAAAATACAGTTCAACGTGACAAGGGTTAAATATGTCCATCCCTGGCTTAGCAGGACAAGAGTTTTAAAGATTTAGAAGAAAAAGCAGTGGACCAACACAGAAATGGGCCTGTGAGAAACCTTGAATCTGAATCTTGTTTGCAGTACCAGCTGGTGCAGGGTATTGTTCCTGTTCGCTTCTTGAGTTGCACAATCCTGGGCTAGGGCTTATCGGGTTTCACTGGGCTTCACCCGCTCCGACCACACTAATTTAACTTGCTGGTTCTCGTATGTAGAGAATTACTTAGTCAAACTTAAAGAACATCCAGTTGATGAAAATGGAGAAAATTCCAGGTATTGCTCCCTGGCATGTTTCGTTACAAAGCAATCGACTACATTTTTGGGATTATCAGTTTTCAGGGTTTCCACCCCCTTAGGCCACACGGATTTTAATTGTTGGGTTCTCGGATATAGAGAAAAATGAAGTACAACTGAAACATGAAATTGAAGTCTGGGGAAAAGTGCAGGTACATGTATTATCCCTGTATTTGAGTGTTTGGTGGCATATTAGTAATTACTCAACTTTGGGATTACCACTATCAGTTGTCAGGTATTTGTCACCTCAGGGTGGTACAGAAAAGGGGTAACAGTCCGGTTACCTCTGGGATGGAGGTTCACCTTGGATTGGGGGTGCTGTTCTTGGTTCTGTATGTGTGTCCGCCCCTAAAAGTACCCAAGATCCTTCCAAAGGATTTCTATGAATTTTGGTAAATTGGCAGTTACCAAGGTTCTGGAATCTGGACCGAAGAAACATGGCAGTTTTGGGCCACCTAGTAGTTTTTTCTTCGTATATTTTTCAGACAAAGTAACGGAAATACAAACTTTTTTGGCGATGCAGGAAAATGTGTCATTGTGACAGTACATGATGTATTACCTATTTATAAGACGTATATCTTCCAGACTATGTGCAACTTGAATGGTATAGTAATCAGTAGAGGGAGTGTTATAGTATTAGCAAGGGGCACACCTCTGATTTGTAGTAGGATTAACAGGCTTTGAAAGGGATTCAAAACCATCTGGATCTTTAAGTAAGTTTGTACCAAATCTCATGGGCAATTACATGGAAACCTCTGAGGTTTCTAGTGCAGGAAAGTTGTCAAACTTGTCTGAAAAAAATCTCTTTCTCTCTGTAAAATTTTTAAAGCACATACATGTTGTATGCTTAGAATTCAATGAAAAGTTTCAGAGTTTTTAGACATTAAATAAGACTAAAACAGGAAAGAGTCACACAAAATATGTGTGTTCTTGGGGTAGAAATACCGTAGAATGAGATTATAGGTGATGGGATGATATTGGCAAAGTTTGTCAGTAATAAAAGCACTTGGAAGAATGTCCCTAAAATATCTTGACCAATCTTGGTCTTCATGTTTCAACCAGGTGTGCCTGTAAATACGTCTATTCTACAGTAGTGGGAGAAATGGGTTGAATTTGAATGTGTGGGCATTAAACAAACAGGACTGTTTAAGCTAGGTTACTGGGGTATAGGGCAACTTTCTACATGGTGCCTCTTTCCACCTGTTACCATTGTATGCCTTAGGCCACAGTAATTCAATTTGTTGGTTCTCGGGTTTCCAAAAATAAGGTTAGACTTGAAAATTAACATAAAACAGTCTGAGGAAAATGTCCGTACCTTGGTTAAGATTAAGAGAGCGGATATACATGTCAGATTCAAAGATTTTCTCCCAACCCTGACTGTTTTCATATTCATGCCGAAAGATTGAAATGAATTTTTAAGTCGCTGAAAAACTGAATTCACTAAGTGGCACTTTTTTTCACACTACATAGCCTAAAGACATTTCCTCAGAAAAAAAGCACAGCATTTTTGCACAAACTCAATAGTCAGTAATGATACTGTTTCCTAAAGATTATGCATGTAGTAAAAAGAGACTGAAAGTACAAGAGGTAAAACAGTAAGTCATTGAACGTGACAAATACTGTAAGTGCATTTAAGTTCGTGGGGATTTAATTTTAGAATTTTAAGTCCTGCAGTAGCGGGAAAAAGGACTATAAATTTTAAGTTTGCGGTAACACCGTAGACTGCATTCTAAGAAAAATTAAAAGAGTATAGAAAAATGTTCGCGGTGGATTTAAGTTCGCAGTGAAGTGGTCCCCGCGAAAACTGCGAACATAAATCCACCGTGAACATTTCTGCATCTACAGTAAGGCTGCAACAAGTTATGTTCATTGTTGCTAAGACATTTCTCTGCAAAAATTCATCCGATAGTTTGTTTTTACATCTCTGTTTATCAAACTGTTTGATGGGTGCTTCAGGCCTTCTTCATATTTGTTTCTAGGCTATTATACTGATTGTTGTTATCAGGTGTTATTTAGACAGGTAGCAAAGGTAAAGATTGTAGTTGGTCTTGAAAACAGTGATGGTTTATCACAACACTTGAAAGATTTCCACATGATCTGTTGACGTTAACACTTAGTCTAGTTTAATTTGCGTTTTATACAGTGACTATTTTGTGTTATGATGTTGCTGTCTAGAATGGTGTATAGTGTACAATGATTTATGTTATTGATGCCATTGAAAAAACTGTAAACTTCTGAAAAATGAGCAGAATTTAGATAGAGTGTATGTTGACTTGGTTAATTTGTAGATAAAAGTAACAGAAAAGTGAAATTTCACTCTCCATTGAACCTCTGCTATCTGCTACTAGTATTTGGTGGATCTTAAGGACTTTGGCAGATTACAGTGTAGGGGGAGGATTTGATGTAAACATCCTTTTCTTTGTTTAGAAGCATCTATTCAAACCATGGTATTGTCTTGTAAACAGGAAAATTGCAGAGTGATCAAGAGATTGTTGAGAAATGATTGTCCTACCTTTATCACAACTGCAGGTGAATCCATAGAACAATCTCCAGTTAAACTCTGGACTGACCTCTCTTACCTAAGTAACCAAATACCCAGATGGGCTGATATTGTAAATTATAGGTACAAATAATGTGACAAATACTAGCCATCATTGATGACTCCCTGGGGATTAGTCTAATTATGCCTAATTATCCATAGATGTTTCACTTGCCTATAGCTACTACAGACTGGAGAACTGAGACAGCTTCTCTCTATGTTTCTGCTCTTGCTACAAACATGATACAATGTAGATAGGAAAAGTTTCTTTACATTAGGTTTATACTGTCTTCTGCTATGCTGATCCCATTGTTCTAAGGATAATTTGCAGTTCCGCAGTTAACAAAGAAAAAGTCTAAGATGATAAGGAATCTTAAGCAACTATTTTTGCATGTTAAGAAGACGAGGCAGGTGGATTTAGCGTGTTAGTCACAGATATTTAGTACACATATGCAAGAACATGACAGTTAATTTGTACTTTCTTGGAGTAAAAAGTTGTTTGTGGCCTTTGGCTGGTATGGTTGAACTGATTGCATTGCAACAAACACTAAGAACTGTGAAGAAGATGAAATGCAATGTACCGATAGTAATTCACGAAACTTTTCCTACAGACGTTGTTTTCTGCTCATATTTAGTTGTGCCTGGTTCTTACCTTGTCCTGTGGCCTAGTTAGTTGTCTATGTACCCCAGCTGTTGGCTGTCAGAACATCGCAACATTAGAAAGTAAACAAAAAACAACAGGATTGCAAGTTTTCTGACTCAGATAAGGACGAATTGGAGAAACATTGATGTGAAGCATTGGACAAAAAGTTTGGGAAAGATAGAAAATCTTCCCTAGTTCTTTCGTAGAAAATGCAAGCTACAAACTTAAAACATTATAGCAAATATTTTCATCTAACTGAAATAGGCATAGTGCTAATCTTTCTCAGTTTCTCAGGATCGCATGTCATTGAACAAAAGATTTTATCAAAAAAGCTGGGCTGTCAGTATACAAAATGTACAGATGCCCTTGTTTTTGCGCTAACATGCATTTAGGTTAGTGTACAGCCTAAAAACTGAACCAGAATCAAAGACTGGCTATAGCTGTTTGCCATAGAGCCAAATATAAGGTACAAATAGCACCGTTTGAGTCAAGTCTTCTACATTTAACCTGACAAAAGACTACAGGTAACTTACTCACTCAGGACTGTGGTTGTAAGTCTCACCTTTCTGTGGCTGTGGTGGTGACACGTTTGGCACAGTTCCAACCTGGTACTGCCTTACACCGCTACTGTAAAACTGATTAACTTTTCTCCCCCGAAAAATGCCACTTTTTCACACAATGTTAGGTAGATTTGATAGTCGGTGCTTGACAATCTTATTGTCAGACTGGTTAAGACAAAAAGTTAAACATGTAGTTGTAAAACCATATTTTGCACTTTTGTAAGGTTTTTGGTTTCCTTAAAATTATGCAACTCACCGTAGCAAGCCATAACTCAGAAATCCTGTTACTCTAATGCTATCAGGCTGATACATAATGGGGGTAATGTAGGAACAAATCTCATAGACTTGGGTTTCAAAAGGACCAAGACTCTCACAATCAGTAACAAATAACCTTGAGTTGAGTTTGACAGAGCCATACAACAGAGTCCTGATCCTAGTCTGTAAATGTTTCTGTGTATGTTAACATGATAATATTCGCTTATAATAAAAGACAAACTTTTCAGCTTTGATTCATGTCATGCTAAATCACTTATGGATTGACTTGAAACTCTGGGTTTATAGAGGGATGATTGCACTTGCACATTCCTGGCATCCTGATCACAATCTCTAATAATAGGACAGAGACTCTGATGTCGATCTCTCCTGGCAGATTCAACAGGTCTTGCAGATTGTAATCTCTAACCTGTCACATACACATGTATGTATACTCTGGTATACAAAACTATTGCTGCCTTATAATCCTCCTAACTAATACTTGTGTGCGGAGAAGTTTTCGAACTGACACTGATCTCAATCTCTCCTGGCAGATTCAGAAGGTCTTGCAGATTACCATCTCTACCTTTTCATACAATGTCATGTGTAGATCTACTACAGTTGTAGTGCTAACAGTATGAAACTATTCTTGCCTTACAATCCTGCTAAGATAACTAACACTTGTGTGCGGAGAAGTTTTCAGACTGACTTGAGCTCTAATCTGGGAAAGTGTATTGAAGTTTTTTAACTGTCATACAACACAAATTATTCTCACCTCGAATTTTCAGTCGCACCTACGTCGACCTTCTTCAGGAGTGATGATTCAATTAATCTGATCACGTGACTCGATTAACGAATCATAGATGCCTGGGAAAGTGTGTTGTAATACTTACAGAAGTCAGTGCCCTGCCGTGCATGTGGTCCTGTAGCAGCGTGCTGCTCAGTGTTGTCAGGATTTGTGTCATGTCTACTTCCTTGTAGCCTGGTATCCAGCCGTATTGTAGCTCCCGAGTCTCTTCTGTCCTCTTGCGGAGAGAACAGAAGAGACTCGGGAGCTATAATACAGCTGGATACCAGGCTACAAGGGGCGTTCAATAAGTAATCCTCCTGACCCACTTCTAGTTGTCTGATCTAGATGAAATTGTGTATGTGTAATGATTCATATCTCTATAGATCATGTTGCAAAAAACAGCTCTGAACTAATTGTGGTTTTTGATTTACAGGAGTTTGAACTGAGTCAGGTGTGAAATGGAGTCAGTTGAGTGTCGCGCAGTGATCCGGCGCAAGAACGCACACCAAAGGAGACTTTTGATGACATGCATATGAAAGAAACTTATGGTGATGATACCCCATCATAAGCGTTTTACAAGGTCATATGATGGGGTATCATCACCATAAGTTTCTTTCATGTCATCAAAAGTCTCCTTTGGTGTGCGTTCTTGCGCCGGATCACTGCGCGACACTCAACTGACTCCATTTCACACCTGACTCAGTTCAAACTCCTGTAAATCAAAAACCACAATTAGTTCAGAGCTGTTTTTTGCAACATGATCTATAGAGATATGAATCATTACACATACACAATTTCATCTAGATCAGACAACTAGAAGTGGGTCAGGAGGAAATCAATTACTTATTGAACGCCCCTCGTACATCCTTGAGGAGCTTTGGGGAAGTGAAACAAGCTGGGTTGTTTTTTGCAATGTAGCACTCTCACCATTTGGAAATGATAAAGTCAAGAACATACTTACATTAACCTTCCACTGCTTCCTAACCCCATAACCAGTAGAAATTTGGTGCTGAATGGCTTCCTTAGCAGTCTGGAGTTTAACTTGGCCCATTTTTCTATTAGCATACTTACAAATGACATACCTGATAAAGCAGAGTCCTGAGCCCCAGAGGATGGAATAAGGGAGGCCCTCCACTATACTCATTTTGAAATTTAGTGTGTTTCTTCCCTATTTTCTTGGTTAGTTTTGCTAAAATTAATAAAAATGCACAGATTGTTCGGGTTATTTTTGCCAGCCCCTCCACTGTACTAAAAAATTCTGGGGAGAACTCTGTAAAGGAAATATGGAAATGTGATTATTTTCACAAGAAAATTGAATTATTTGCTGTCAAAGAAGTTTGCATCTCTGTTGAGGAAGTAAGTAGGGATGATATCTCAGAGTTGGCATCAGGAAGTACAATGAACTGTAAAAAGTGTGCAACCTCAAATCTTGCATGAGATGTCTTAGAGGTCAAAGCTAGGTCAGCGATAAGGCAGTCTGCCAGCAATTGTTTCTGTAAGTGAGATGGGGAACAACAGATGATAAACCAGGTAGTGTGAGTAAGAGCGTTACTCAGTCACTCAGTCAGTGAGTGTGAGTGTTGTTGTTATTGTTATTGGGTGGGCCGACTACTCACACTTTGCAGCCAGGGGCTGAATTGCGAGGAGCTTACAATAGGCGGGGCTAGATCGCAAGGGTCTGGAGCAAGCTGCCATTTGGTGCCACTCAGGTGACCTCAATACGACTGTCGCAAGTGTCTGTGTGAGTAAGCTAAATATGCCATAGCTATGTCTAACCAGTTGTTTGTTTGTTTGTTTGTTTATTTCAGTGCCGAGACTTTGTTCAGGCGGGAGCGAGTATCGGCGGCACGGTGACCGAGGTGGTGGCAGCGTGTGACATCACGTTCGGCTGTGTGTCCGACCCCAACGCTGTCAGAGATGTGAGTACTGATAATCAATCAATCAGTCAATCAACCTTAACGCTGTCAGAGATGTGAGTACTGTCTGTCAATCAATCAATCAATCAATCAACCAATCAACCTTAACGCTGTCAGAGATGTGAGTACTGTCTGTCTGTCTGTCAATCAATCAATCAACCTTAACGCTGTCAGAGATGTGAGTACTGTCAATCAATCAATCAATCAATCAAACCTAATGCTGTCAGAGATGTGAGTTCTGTCAATCAATCGATCAATCAACCTTAATGCTGTCAGAGATGTGAGTACTGTTAATAAATCAATCATTCAAACCGAACATTGTCAGAGATGTGAGCTCTGTCAATCAATCAATCAATTATTTAATCAATCAACCAGAGTACTGTCAGATATATAAAGTGTGTATATCTCAGTACAAAAAAACTCCATGTGCATACATGTACATTTATAGGCAGCACCTATTTTCTATAACACCCAGTCTATATTTTACAATTGGTTGAACAATAATATGCATCTCTAGCATTGACTGGCCCAACAAGTTGTATCTAGACTTGAAAAAACAACGGAGAACCTTAAGAACCGATCAAAAGACCCAAGGTCTAAAATCAGGTTAAGTATTTTTGCAGGCTGTCAAAACATGAAACTTTTGTATTGACTTTAAATTAAAATTGTTACTTACAACTTATATACAAGTTATCCAAGATCTCCAAAGTGACGAAACTCTACTTTGCGGAGTCTTAAGTTTTCTTGCCTCTCAAACCAAGTCGTCCTCCACTTCTTGACCTTGAGGCAGGCGGTTCCTTGACCCCAGCGCCTGCCTCAGCCGCTCCCAGAACAGCGCCCTCCCCGGGGGGTCTCCCGGCCACACCAGGTAGGTTTTCCTGGACATGAGCTTCTGCAGGAGGTGGTAGCGGGACAGGTGTGTGACCGGGATGTTCTCCAGTAGGACCAGGATCAGCACATCCTCACCCTCATCGAACAGCCGGTGCCGCGCCAGCTTAAACTCCAGGGTGCACCAGCCGCTCTGAATGAACCTGGGGGCAAAGTGGTCCTATGGTTAGGGTGGCTGGCTTCGGATCTAAAGGTTTAGGGTTCGAATCCATAGCAAATTGGTCTTGTGGTTAGGTTTGTTAGACTGAGTTTAGAATCTAAAAGTAAGGATTCTGGGCTTGAATCCATGTAGCAACTTGGTCTTGTGGTTAGGTTTGTTTGTTTGTTTAGAATCTCAAAATAACGATTCTGGGTTCGAATCCATGACAACTTGGTCTTGTGGTTAGGGTGGCTGGCATTAGAGGAGAGCCACGCCTCAAGTACCACCACACTTATTGGAAATATTAGGGGTCCTTCCAGGATCAAACCATACAGTGACTGTCCATTCTTACGCAGTCTGTACGCCACAAAACTGGTGGCCGTATGTTGTGCCTAAAGGTGGTTTATCAGTTATGCAAAACAACAAAAAACAAACAAACCTTCTTGTCAGAAGGCAGACCGTCTTCCTGCTCTGCTGGATCCCTTCCGTGATGTTCTCCACGATGTCTCTCCCCGCCAGGAAGTCTCGGTCCGCGATGCACAGCCTGTAGTGTGGCTGCCGTTCCTCCAGGTTAGGGATCAGGTGGTTCTGTACCCAGCGCAAACTTTCGCAGTTGTAGGACACGAAGGCGTCGTAAAGTATGTGTCGGTCTCTCCTCGGAATGGCCCTGTAGCCGCGAGCTTTCCCACGGAGGTACAGAAAACAGTACTGCAGGTACGGGTGGTACTTGCCGAGGAGGAAAGCCAGCATTGTGTACAGGAACACGAGCGTGGACATGACAATGCACATGTAGTAGGCTAATCTCCAAGCAGATCCTACGGTAGCATAAGACAGTATCAAAAGCTGCCAGAGGAGTGAAGCTGGCTTAGGAGTGTGTTTGGCTACCAGGGATCTGCCTCCAGTCGGCTAGAACAAAGGCTATTAACATCCAATTGTTTCCCATTCAAACTGTGCTTGCAGTGTAGGTGCTAATTGCCCTCCTTCCTGTTTGGTGTTAACTTCCAACTGAGACATGTGCTGGTCACTGACTTTGTCCCAGTGTAATTCGCTCGTAAAATAATTAGCACATGGCAACAGGGTGGGGCAGCAACACCATTGTTGAATAGAAATGCTCCTCCCTGTTTCAGTGGAGGCAGATCCCCGGTAGCAAAATACACTCCTAAGCCGGCTTCAGTCCTCTGGCAGCTTTTGATACTGTCTTATGCTACCGTAGGATCTGCTTGGAGATTAGTAGTAGGCCGTGTGGAGGTCACAGTCAAGTTTGAGATCGAGGAGAGGCACGTTCTTGTGCTCTGCGGGCGAAAAGCAGCTGTAAGACGTCTTGTCGACAAGGTTTCTTATTCTCACAGCAGTCGTGTTCTTGATCCAGTCAATGAAGCCCAGAAGACGGCAGGTGCAAGAGAATGGATTGTGGGAAAGGTCCAGGATGTAGAGACGGTGGAAGAACAGCACCGAGGGTGCCTCGATGGAGGAGATAAAGTTTTGGGTCAGGTTTAGGGTTTTGAGGGACGCCAGGGGTGCAAGGAGTCGCGGTTTTATGCTGTCAATTCTGTTACTCGAAAGATCAAGGAACTGAAGCCTTTTAAGGTCTTTGAAGGTGTTGACATGAAGGCTGCCCAGGCCGTTACCATGGAGATCAAGATGGGTCAACTTTCTTAGATACCAAAATGCCTCCTTGGGCACCAGAGTGAAGTGGTTAAGGGATATGTCCAGCCAGTCTAGCTCTGTTAGATTGTTAAAAGTCCAGGACATAAACGGATACGTTATGGGACTCGGCGAGCCTGCAATGTCAATCTTTCTGATTATAAGATGTTGCAGTGATTTCTTCAGTGCAAAATTCTGGTCTGTTTTGCCACCATGGCTACGAAGCCGACACCCAGTCAAATCCATGACTTGCAAGGATGCTGGAATGATCTTTAGAATGTTTTCAAGGCTGTCACCTAAGATATTCCGTCTGGAGTATAACTTGCTTAGTCGCAGCAGGAATTGGAAAATATACTGACTAGAAAACAGTGCCGCATTGTCATCTATGTTCAGTTCTCTTAGCCGCTCCAGTCCTTGAAAGTGAAGAGGCTCAAAAACAGTAATGCCATTGTTTTCTAGGTTCAGATTTTCCAGCTTCTGCAACTTTTGAAAGTTCCCTGGCTTTATTCGTAGATTATTGCCACCTAGGTCCAGCTTTTGTAATGTGGATGATATCGGAACGAAGACTTCCTGATTCAGAAAAGTGAGGTCATTCAGAATCAGATCCAGAAATTCCAGTTTTTCCAGTCCATTGAATGCCCCAGTCTCTATTGTTGATATTGGATTCAGGCCAAATTTCAGCTCCTTCAAGTTCGGAAGCCCTGCAAAGACATTGTTTTTTAATGTCTCTATTCCATTTTCTTGAAGATTCAGAGTTTCTACAGATTTGGGTATGCAATCGAGAGTTCCCTTGTTGGGTGTTCCCAAACCGATGTCAACCAAAGAGAGGGAAGAAATAGCGCCATTTTCCAGCTCGCTAAGATGTTGCCAAAAGCTTTGTCTTGTTCCTATTTTGATTCCAGATAAATCTAGTGTCTTTACCCGCCTCAGCAATGACAGGGCTCCCCTCTGTATCTGTGCCAGAGTTGGTACAGTCCTGAATATGGAGAAATGTTCCAATTGTAGCTGTTCCACAGCTTTGAGGTCTTCTGTGCTTATGTACGATACAGGATTTCTGTCCAGAAGGATTTCTTTTATCTGGTGCAGTCCTCTAAAAACTTGCAGCTCAACATATGTAATATTGTTGCGACTCAGTCGAGCATGCTGTAAACTAGGTAGTACCGATATCCCCGTGGGGATTTCAATAAGTCTATTCCAACCCAAGTCCAGCTTTTGCAGCGATCTTAGCGGTATGAAAACCTCTTGTCTTAAGGTAAGAATGTTATTACTTGACAAGTCCAACGTTTGCAAGTGGTCAAGACCCACCAAAGCATCTTCTTCCACGAGTTCTAGCCGATTATGGCACAACCATAGCTCCACAAGATGGCGCAAGCCTGGGAAAGAGTTGTTTCTTAACTCACGGAGTTGGTTGAAGCAGAGCTGCAGTGAGAGGGTGGTGTTTGGCAGCAGGTGAGGTACTGAGTTGAGCTGTAGTCCCAGGCAGTTTACCACTGTGGCGTCCACAATCTGACATGGGATCTCAGGACTGGGTGTTGAAGTGCTGTCTGCCACGCTCAGTTGTACTTGTACTTGTAGTACAAGTAGTAAGAAAAGAACAGGCCTCATCTTTACAGTAATTTCTCCCTGTGTGGCTTGTATACTGTACCCTTCCGAATGTTGACAGTTTTGGAACCGGTTGTTTTAGTTCTACTGAGAATGAGTCATTCATGCCCATGTGTGGTCTGACACTATCAGTTGCATGTTACTGTAAAGTTTAGAATTGTTGACAGAGGTTGGTAGTGAAGAGCTGAATGACTCTGTACAATTTTTAAGACAGACACAGTTCACAGATACTATATGTTACTCCAAAAGCAAAGAAAATTTTTATATCACTTTATTGAACCATACTTCTGCAGGGTCAGAAAAATGCTTGGTGAAGTTTTTTTGTGCATGTACAGTCCTAAATTGAGCTTAAAAGTATAATTCACTTCCTCTTGAAATGAAAGACCATCCTGTAAGCCATCCAGACTGAGTGGAATTTCAGGAACTGATACCAGAAAAGGGAACTAAAATTTAGTCCCCTTTAAAACCATTACTTATTTTCATGAGCCAGTTTTCCCATTTTTTAGGTCCTTAATCCTTAGTTCTACAGATTATGTGGAATTGTCCATGACAGTACCAGTACATTTCCTTACTGTTTTCCTTACCATTTCTTCGAAGTTGTTTTCCACACTCAGCTGATGTTTGGGACCAGCGAAGTTCTACAGAGCCTAACATGTTGTTTGTTTGTTTGTTGTGTACCTGTCCGGGTAACAGAACCGACCATTTCCTTACCGTTTCCCCCTTGTTGGTTTCCCCAACCTGTGTTCAGGACCAGTAGAGTTCTACAGAGCCTAACATGACTTTTGTTGTTTGTTTGTTTGTTGTGGAACTGTGCCATTTCTACAGAGTTCTTGTTGTGGAATTGTTCATGTAACAGTACCAAAGTTAAACAAAATTCCTTACCGTTTATTTCCTTGTTGTTTCCCCAGCTTGTGTTCGGGACCAGTGGAGTTTTACAGAGCATCAGGCCCGGCAAGGCGTATGTGGAAATGTCCACCATTGACGTGGAGACGGTACAAGACGTAGCCGAGGTAAGAAATGGTGCTCATATTGAGGTCACCTGAGTGGCGCCGAATGGCAGCTCGCTCCAGACCCTTGCAATTTAGTCCCACCTATTGTAAGATCCTCGCATTTCAGCCCCTTGCTGCCAAGAGAAAGTAGTCGGCCCACCCAATAACCCAATAACAATAACCCAGTAACAATAACAATATCTCATGCAACAGGGCCATTTCCAGCTTTGAATATTTTTCTCTCCCATCATTCATTGTTTGAGAGCCCACTTGTTGATTTTTGCTGTTAAATCTGTCATTTTAAGCCCATGAAAATAAATTTTTCATCAGTTTCCTGTCATGAAATTCAGATTTATGACAGACAGGGTTAAATTTTTGTTCACCCAAAGAAGCAAATTTCCATCCCTGGACAGAGGGACGGGTCCTGGAGACAGCCCTGAATTGGAACCAATGTTGGAAAGAAATTTGACTCACCCAATGTTGTTCAACTCCAGTCCTTTTGAACTATCCAAGTAGAGATAAAGCTAAAACTTACAGTTGCAGCTAAAACCTAAGAAGTGATTCAAGAAGTAGATGTATACAGGAATAATAGACTGAGGCTGTTCGTGATAAAGGCAGAAGTTGCACAGTCAAGTGAAAAGTTGGGTGGGCCCAGTTTCCTTCCGTGTTGGATGTGAATTTTGATGCATGTCATGATGATTTCTACATACATGATGAACTTCATGCAGCCAACAGATGTCTGAATATTGGTTGACATGCATTTTGAAACTCTTGAGTGAAAAGTAAGTTCTAAGTTGAGATGTAAATGGCCAGTTATTCGCTGGGGGAGAGACAACCTCTGCGCCCGCTTGCGTTATTGGCATAATAGTCATGTTTAGTGGTGCCTACCTAAAGCCCGGACTTGGAATTGGACCTAAAAATGTTTAGATCCAAGTCCAAAAAAAAACTAAATGTCCGAAGCCAAGTCCGGACTTGCAAAAAGCAATCTGTCACTTACATTCCCTTTTTTTGTTCTAAACCATCTAAAACCTTCCATAGACAGTGAAATTTGCACTGGAAAAAGACAAAAACAGTTCGTGTTTACACTGGCTGTCTATCATTTTCATGTATTTTTCACATTGCATTTCAATTCATGCTAACATGCAATTTTATATGCACCCCCCCCCCTCCCCCTAAAAAAATGCACATAATATGCAATGATGGAATTGCTGGACCTGAATCCGGACCTGAACCTGAAATTGAGTTTAGGTACGCACCACTAGTCATGTTTCACAGCTAGCAGCCCCCTCTAACAGTCTAAAATGGTACTGCAGCAAATATGCCACCTTTTAAATATAGCTGGTACTGCAACAGAACAGTTCTGAAAAAAATACACCGTGCAACAAAGTTCCAACTCATTCAAACAGTTCTGAAAAGAATACGCAAATCATATGATGACGCAGATCACATATCTGGAAATATGAGGAACAATGTAGAAGACAACAATCAACATTATAGGAAGATAGTTTGTATCCTGCTATCTTGTAACTGCTGTTCCTCATGTAGGGTATTTCAATGAAAAGTGAAAAAGGTAAAGGTACAAAATATAGTCCCAGAGCTTTTTTGAGGATGTAGGGGCAGTGGGTTGTATCCACTGTGTCTAGAGCACTGTTTTCAAGGGTGGAGCCTAACCCTGTCCTTTCCCCACATTTTACCTCCCCCAACCCCAAGTCAGGTAATGTTATCCATCTTACAATTGGGTGGAGGGAGGGAAGTGTCTTTGCCAAGGGCACAACATTGGTGGCATGTCAGAGGACTAGAACCCAGGACCTCTGGTTGCTGGGCTAAACACCTTAACCATTCTGCCAACACTGTAAACTCTAGTCTCCAAGCAGACCCTACGGTGCCTTAGAGATGGTATCAAAGCTGGCAAAGGTCAGAAAAATGAGTATAGCCTCTGGTACCCGTTTGACTCCCTTTGGCCGGCTATACTCCTTTGCCAGCTTTGATACTATATCTAAGGCACCGTAGGGTCTGCTTGGAGACTAGTGAACTCCAATATCTGACAATCAATGACTTAATTGTTTCCAAGTTTTCACCTTTTTTTGCCGGTTGCAGAGTATCGAGTCTCGCGGCGGGCGGTTCCTGGAAGCTCCCGTCATCGGCACGAGGAAACCCGCGGAGGACGGTATGCTGGTCATCGTTGCCGGGGGCGACAGATCGCTCTTCGACGACTGCGAGTCCTGCTTCCTGGCCATGGGCAAAAAAGCCTTCTATTTAGGTGGGACTTCAAAGGGGTTTATTTTATTTGTTTGTATTGCTTACCCGGTACAGGCGCACTCTTACTGCACTAATCTTGCGTCAAGCTTGCGTCATGACGGGGTTCGAAAGGGGAAACAAATTTCAGAGATAAAGAACTAATTTTCTTACCTTTTTTGTATTTTGTCGTCTTCTCTGTCATACTTTTACGTATAACGCAATATCTGAATTATAAAGAATCGGAGAAAATAACAAAACAGTGACGCAAGGAACGAGTCCTGCAGTGACGCAAGTGCAGTGAGAATGCCCCTTAAACCGCCTCATGGCGTAACACACCAGGTTTGTACTGAACAGTGCAAACTACATATTCAGGCAGATAAATATGATCTCACACTGAAACGTACCCATACTCTTTTCGATAAGTGTGGCAAGTTTTTTTTACATGTTTGAGTTGTGGCGCTCCTCAAACATGGAACCTCCATTTAACATCTTATCAGAGAGACTTCCCTAACTCAAGCTCATTTTCCTAGCTTGAGTGAAGTGAGGATAAGGAAATTTGTGTAAATTGCCTTTCCTGGGGGACTGAAACCCAGGACTTCAGAGCTTTAAGCCTACTGTTGTGCTACTTGATGCCACTACATTTCTGATCCTCTGTATTGTGTGAATTCTGCCCTCTTTTTTTGCTGTTGTAGGAGAGTTAGGAAGTTTGGGGCTTGTCTGCCTGTGTATGTTTCTGATCCTTGATAAAAGTAGTGAATTCTGCCATCTCTGATCGCCTTATTTTGTTTTTTTGCTGTTGTAGGAGAGTTAGGGAGTTTGGGGCTTGTCTGCCTGTGTCTGTGTATGTTTCTGATCCTTCATAAAAGTAGTGAATTCTGCCATCTCTGATAACTGTAAATGCAGAAACTTTCGCAGTGGTTAAATGTTCGCGTTTTTTGTGGTGGCCGCTTCACCGCGAACTTAAAAACACCTCGAACATTTTACCATGGCAGTGAGAGACTAAAGTGCCTGGTGCTACCGCAAACTTGAACAAGTGCAAAAAGTCCCTTTTCCAACTACTGGGAAATTGAATCCCTGCGAACTTAGATGCATTTACAGTAACTTGTTTTTTTGCTGTTCTAGGAGAGGTCGGGAGCGGCACGAGGATGAAGTTGGTCGCCAACATGGTTCTGGGAAGTGTCATGGCGGGGTACGCGGAGGGTATGTCGCTGGCCGAGAGGGCGGGGCTCGATCTTCAGACGGTCCTCGACGTCTTCAAGGAGGGGCCTCTCAACTGTGCCGCCGTCAGATCCAAGGGGGATGGTACGTCTCAAGACATTAATAGTAGATTGTTCGTTCAAGCTGTCATAGTGCCTAGTGGCACATAGAAGTCTGCAGGTTTTCTTGCTGTTTCTGTAGCAGGGTATATTTTTACAGGGAGGGGGGGGGGGTTGCTGGGGCAGGGCTGCCCCTCTAAGGTGCTTAAGGCATCTCCTCAAACACTTAACCTCCATCCGAAACACGGGCAGCCCTGACCAGTTGACACATGTATTGACGACTCAGCAGTTGTCGTGTACAGAACCGGACATGTGCAGGATACACGTGTATTGATGACTCAGCAGTTATCGTGTACAGAACTGGATATGTGCAGGGTGAACATGTACTGATGACTCAGCAGTTGTCGTGTATGGTCCCGGACATGTCCAGGATACACGTGTATTGATGACTCTGCAGTTGTCGTGTACAGTCCTGGACATGTCTAGAATACACGTGTATTGATGTCTCAAAGATCACAACAATCCCTGCCCACAATTGAAATCAATACCAGCTTATATATGTGTGTACAAATCTGCTGATGCCACAGTAACTGTCATAGATGTTGTGTAAAGTATTCTGCTGTTACACAGGTTTGGATGACTGTTCCAAAGAGTCACATTTCTTATTCCGTAGATTTGTACTTTTTCAGGCCGATTTCCCGTTTTTCTCATGATACCATGCCTACCACTAATGAGAGAAAGTTTTCTTGAAGTTTGTTAGTGTCAAGACTTGAGGGGTACTGTGATATTTTGGGGCTGTTGCTAGCCCCTGAAGCGATGTTATTCCAACACAAAGAACGTTGTGTAAGGTAGAACTGTGTACAGGATGTACAAGTATTGATGTCGGGACGATCACAGCAGCCACAAAACCTGCACACAATGCAAATCAATAGCAGCTTATGTTTCTGGGCAAATCTGCTGATGCCACAATTGTGGGTACCGTAAGTCAGCTTAAATATCCACAGCCATGTAGTCCCTAAGATATGCTATGATGTGATAGTCCAATTTTGAATTGCATGATAAGTGTACATTATCATCCTTAAGTTTCTATTAATTTTATGATACTAAAATTCTTGAAGGTAAACAAAGAAGGATTGCACATTCAAGTACTATATTTGCAAACCAGTGCTGACAGATTCAGGCCCCAAAACCACACGCACACTTTTCCAGCTGACTTTTTGTTCCTCTATTCCTAATACTAGCAAAACCTTGGGGTATACATGGATGGCTGGCAGCCCTTCAAGCAGAGTTATTCCAATACAAAGCCTTTCAATTGCACTTTTACTGTTACGGTAATACTAATAGGTAGACATGGTCACTAAAGGTGGACACCAAAGTGTACCCATTCTACAGTATGTCTGAGGTGCCACTTGACCAACTTATGAACAGTTTTGCTGATGTGGGTTTTCTCAGTGTATTTTTTGTCCCATCAAGTCGGTTTGAAGAGCTCTCCAAAACAAACCGTTGCAGAGCTTCCCTTAACAGATCAATGGGTCACATTGATTTCTCCTTACCCACAAACATTGTCAGCACATTTTATGTCGCAAACATTTTTGTCCATTTTAAGCGGCTCTTTCTGGATGTTGAGGTTTAAGTACCGGCTGTTGTTTTACTCACCTGACATGCACACTACTGGAAAGGGTCGCAGTCCTTAGGACGGACGGTCCAACGTTTGTTGTGCTTGTCAAAAAGAGCCAGGAAAATGTCCCCAGTACAATGAACCTGTAATTAGTGTAAACACTCACTGACTACATCGATAGCATTTGTCTTTTCTGTCACAACCAGTGGAAGATCTTTGCAGTTAGCTTAACTGGGTAGAGTTTTTACCTTTCCTGCTCTTGTTCAGTGAAAGTGTTAATCATTTACAGCAACTAATTCTGTGTCCAATTAGCTTCACTTATGTCTGACACAATGCAGAGACAGGGCTCAAAATAGTCCTCCAATTTAATCTCTTGGTAACTGGACAAGATACAGAGATTACTTCTAGACATTTTGATTGGCATCCATCACTCTTCTTCAGCATCACAATGAACTGGCAGAACAAAATGTATTAATGCTCAAAAAGACATGATCTATCGATAAGGCGTCAGAAGGATGAGACACAACGATTTACCGGTTTCGATCTTTTATTCAAAAGTCTTCACCAGAATAAGAATGTATTGATGCTTCTTTTATCTACTAATGTCAGCATTGGTTGCTCTAACAGATTACTATTTGATGGCGGTTATATAATGGCAAACTGGCTTTCGTAACAGTTTTTTGTAAGTATAGGTGACAGCTGTTTAGGGATTAAACAACCGTTCCTATTTCTGTATTGAAAAAGCCCCTGCTTAATGGGACTTGAAAAGCACCATACATACCCATGTTAGGTAAGCCCACGCTTATTGTTAGCAAACACTCAGCGATAGGTCAAGATGAAATGGAATAGTCAGGAGGCTTGAATCTGACTATATTAAGTTAAACCTGGAAACTGTATGATTGTGCACTTTGATATAGCAATCCCCGTACGCTCTATTTCTGTCTCCATATTGACCTTCCTGTCTATTGATTCTGAAAAACAACAAACCGCAGGTGTAGCCAAATGCTTGCAACTGTGACTCTAGATCTCTTCCTCACATACTGGTATTAAATGAGACAGATAGAAGAAGAAGAAAAACATCATTGACTGGTAGTAACTGTTACAGTAACTTTAATACACTTATACTCAGTAACATTTTGACTTAGCAACTTGGAAAGTGTTAGCAGTGGAAAGAGATGAAAACATTTTGTATGGATCTTTTTTTTTTTTTTTAATTTTTCGTCTTGAAAGCACGGGTGTTCTGCAGAAGATACCAGAAGACAGTATAAGACAGTATAAGAATTATTCTTTTAACTGTTGATTAATGTTTTTTGTCATCATTAAAGGCCACAGGTTACTGTCCGGGTACGGACCTGTACCTAGTGTACACCTGATGCTACATTTAGACACACGTTATACTCGTTTCTATTTCTGTGTGGGGAAAAGCTGAAGGTGTTAGTTGAGCCCACACACTTTGTTAGCAGAGATTTGTCAGCAGGTCAGGATGAAACGAAAGTGCCGGGAGGAAGACGTGACTCTGACCTGGAAGCTTGGTCTGCACTAAGATATAGTCTAGACACCCCCTTAGGCCACACCAATTTAATTTCTTGGTTCACGGATTCGCTCGCTTCAATTTTTTGGAGAAAGAAATAAAAATAAAAATTACCACTCAGCAAATTTTCACCATTAATGAAACCATTCACCAACTTTCTGGTGTAGCAAATTGGCCTTTATATTATAAGCTCCTTAAAATGTGGATATTATTATTGCAGTTAAATTTTTCATTTATGAAGAATGGGACAATGAACAGGTGCTGTTACTGTACAGTAATAGTGTTTTTGTACCTTTTTCAAGCTGAAAACTTTTTATTCTTTATGTTTTGGATTAGCCCTTACCTTAACCCCAACCATTTTACTATTTTTATTTTTATTTCGCCCTCTCGCTCCATATTTTTTATGAAAAAATCCGTGAACCAAGAAATTAAATTGGTGTGGCCTTAGGCTCTATACTTGGTACATGTTTATCTCTGTCTAGTTCAACATCTTCTTAATCCAGGAAGCAACAACTTGCAAGGGAAATGTCATGCTTGCAGCCATGCATCTGTTCCCCTTCCAATGGCAGAAAATTTAAATACATAATTATTGTGTGTGTCATCCTAACCTTGCTACAGTACAGTTTTTTGTACAATTCAGCCTATAGGCTGCGATGTTTTACAAATAAATCATGCTCTCTTTCTCTCCTGTTTTGCAGCCATCCTCCACAGCAGGTTTGAGCCTTCCTTCCCACTGAAGCACCAGCAGAAGGACATGCGGTTGGCGCTGGCTCTCGGAGACGAGCTCAAACAGTCGCTACCCGTGGCTGCAGCTGCAAACGAGGTCAGTCAGGCACTGGTGTCATTTTTCCACCCCTCCGTCAACCCCTTCTTCAGTTAGTCTTTTTCAAACTCTGAAACACCTTCTTGAGTTGTTCTAGCGTCCTTCCGTCCGTGGACAGAATTTTGCTGCTTGAGACGAATAAAACTTTTGCCCATTCCATCCTCTACAAAAATTGGCATGTTAAGATATTAAAACAGAATGCCTTTGAACCAAGCAGAGCAGAATCTACAAGCAAAATTTGTATTTCAGGGGGACTTTTAAAATTTCCCAGGAGGAACAAACTCTCAGACCCTCCATAGGATCGTAGCACCTTCTTCTCCAGAATCCCGACTTTAAGACCTTTTTTTCAGGATTAGAGTCAGAGACACAACATATTTTTTAGGCCAAAAGTAGAATTAGGTTTTGAACAGGAATTCCCAATCTCTGAGGTTAGTGACTTTTCGCATATGCCTTGGAGGACAAAAGTCCTTCTTTCAATCATCGAACCCAGATCCTTTCCACTTCAGGTAAATCTTCCCTTTCTGTTATAGCCAGGTCAGGTCAGCGACAGATCACGACGAAAAATGCTTTTCAATCCTTCAGCCGAAAACGACGATTCTCTGGCAAGGCTAAAGCTTCAGGTGTGCTACCTGCCCCTCTGGGTTGTTACATGGGACTCGGGTTGGTGGATTACAGGATATGGGAGTTTTCAAGTGATGTCAAATGGCCTAGAGGACTCAAGTTGAAGAGCTTTTCTGTTATTCCTTGAGAAAGGCACTTGGATTTACTACCGTTTACCTTTCACAATGTAATTTGTCAGCTCGGACGAATTTTCATAGCCTGGGTACCATCTGATTTCTACCGGGGCTCCTTACAATGCAACCTTTTAGGGTAACGAGTGTAAGGAGCTCCGGTAGAAATCGGATGGTACCCAAGCTTGGTATTTTATGTTAATAATCTTGCTTTTTTTTTCCTCAGATGTTCAAGAGGGCGATCTCTCTGGGGAATGGAGACAACGACATGTCTTCAGTCTACAGAGCCACAGCCTTGTGAGCGACGTGTGCAGGCGTTCGGCGACCAAATTCCTCTGTAGAGACCACGGATAGACAAAACAACACAGGGCACTGCAAGAGAAAACGTCTTCTCACACAACTAGTTCTTTTTCTTATACATGTACCAATGTTTTGGCACCCTCTCTTCCGCTTAAACCAACAGTTAAGAAGTGGAGATTCCGCTTTCCTCAATGGCTAATGATGCTTTCTGCTTATGTGAAGAGGGGGCATACAGACGCAGTCATGTTTGGGGCTACATTCATCTTGCTGTAGTGCCACCTTTTGGTGAGAAGTAGCAGAGTTTATGAGTCCCTAACACCTTATTTCCACCACAGGCTGTGCCAGCTGAGCAACCTGACTTTTGAGCTTCCTAGACGAGGAACGAACCTTTTTGCTTCCATCATTTTCTGTTATCTTTTATGATGATGATATTTATACATCCACCCTCATGTTCCAATCCTAAAAGCAATGGTCATGCCAATCTCCAGGCAGATCTACCGGTGATATAAGGAGTTTAGCTGACCAAGGAGCGGCTCAGAACACTTCTTGGCCAACTAAACTCTTATACCACTGGTAGATCTGCCTGGAGATTAGGTCATGCAAGGGCAATTTGGTCTGCTCACTGTTTGCCATTTTGTGGAAATAGGGTCTTAGAAAGTCAGGTTTCCCAAACATTGACCAGGAAAGAAGAAACTCAAGTTGTGTGAGAAGACTCTCTTTCTCTTACAAACCTGAGAAGACATTTACAGACAAGACAGAGCTCTGGGCCCATGCAACAAAAAACAAGGGACCGTTGTATATTCCAATATAAAGTACTACAGGACAACTTGTGTAATTTTGTTTCTAAACAGGCTCTGTGAGAATTTCCAGCTAGATAGTGACTTGTGTATACTACAGGGATAGTAATTTGTCCTACAGGAATTATAGTAACTTGTACTATGTGGATAGTAGTATTCTAAAGGATAAGGGCAGAAGTGCAGCCAATAATTCTTCTCGTTTTATTATCACCACTCTGTAGGACTACTAATGTTTTTTGTTAAAGCGTCTCTAGTTTCAGTATTGTACAACTTGATAAGATTGTGGAATGTTGTCAGAAGTGATCATTGGCATTTTGGAATGACAATTTGAGTTATAGCAACAATACTGTGCCCTGTTTCTGATACCAGCAGCTTGAAAGAGATCCCAACAAGTAACACTATAAACTGTATAAGTGTTAAATCGGGGAAGAATTTGCCATAATGTACCAAACAATTTTCAGGAGGTGAATTTGGTGCCTATGTGTACAATAGTGCACTTCTACCTGCCTATACATGTATGTGATAAAAGGAAAGTGAGGACGTACATGTAGCAGGTTGTTTTATCATTTTGGACCCAGTTTTATCGGCTGCGATCTCAGAAACTCATTCCGTGGTAAACAGTTTTGTTTAGTTTGTCAACAAGTCTTGTTTACTAGTACACACCGACGGGTGTACAGCTGATGTTGTTTATGATTTGGAAGGATTGTACAATCATCGTTAATCATTGTGAGGATGGAGAAATTATTATTAATGAATTCTCATTGGCAGCTTTTTGAAGGTCAAGGGGGGAGGGGGGCTGTAGGAGTTCCTTGGGTAATGTTAGTGGACATGTTGTTCAGAGATTAGCTGACCTTGAAAATTCCATTCAGCTATTTGATTGTTCAACCCATCTCCTATGGTTTGTAAAGCTTATAACACTTGAGAAATAACAAGTGCTTTGCTCATGTTTAAAACTTTTATGTGACAATAGGCATTGCACAAAGAAATGTTAGATATCCAGGTAATAAGATATGCAGAATTATAGTTAACCATTACTCAATTAACTGGATATGGTTTTGGAAACAGACATTTTAAACAGCATCCACTTTTGTCAGTGACACTCAGAGATGAAAGACAGTGGATACTGTCTTAAATATGTGACCATTTCCAAAGTCATGTTTCTCGAGTAACTGTTGTTCTGCATATCTTATTACCTGGATGTCCAGCCTTCATCGACATAAAGACATTACAATACCTGTTAACAATTTGCATATGACTTTCTATTGGCACTGGATTATCACCAACTAAATCTTGCCCATATTTGGGAAAAAGAGATTCATAAACAGATAATAACTTAAAGGCAGTTCAATGAACAAAATCTACTGATGTAAAAGATCGTAGTTATGATATGATAAGTTATCATAAGATATTACAAATGTTGAAAAAACGTTTTTTCTTTGGTAAGAAAAAAGCGATCAGTGCATACATGTAAATGAGACTGAACCAAGGAAGTCCCTTGGTCATACCATGTCCTTCAATGGTCTTAAATACTAGTATTCCTAGAAGTGGATGAAATTTGATTTTATTCTTTTGGCTTCAACTGCCAATTTTTTTCTTCTTTAAATCAAAACGGAGGAAAGAAGAATATTGAAGTATCAGAACCTCCAGATTTCTAAACTTTGTTCCTGGCTTGTATAAGACTTTGCCCCGAGTACGTCCGTGGAGTCGAGTCATTGATTATACCATGAGCGAAGAGCTTTTGGCGAGCCAAACGTGTACCATGTAGCCTGTGTGTGTAAGTCGAGGTAAGAGTGACCACGTCGTGATTGATATACCGTGTGTGGATGACGTTTTGTAAGTATACATGGAGAATGTACCCCAGCCTCAGTTTTTATAGATTCGTGAATTATTATTACTATTATTAACAATGATACTTATTTTTTAGACAAGCCTCCACCTAAGTGTATCTAAGTGTGCACCAATCATGCAGATATATGTAGTCAGTATAAGTTAGTAATAGTTCACATGTGTGCAAGATAGTCTATACCTTGCGTTGAAGCATCTGTAACCAGCACTAACGTTACAGACTATACTCTAACCCTACGTTGTAGTAGACATTTGGAAGATGATCTTTACTGGCCGGATCACCCACTACTGTTTCCGTTAGTCATTGTTACGTGGTAGAATTTGTACAGTAAGAAAAAGCTGGAAGGGAACTTATTACAGTTTCTTCGTAAAAGTGCTCTGGCTGTCGTCTCAATCCATGAGTGTATCTGTATCTATATATATTGTGTTTATTTCAAATTACAGAAACACTCAAACACAGACACACTCATGTGTACACACACTCAAACAAACATATATACACGCACACACACACATTTGGACATGCTCACACACCACACACACACGTATACACGCACACATGCACACACATGTATACACACATGTACACACACATGTATACATGCACACACACATGTACACACACACACAGATATACACTACGTCTTGCATATACAACTAAAAGGATCGCTGTACGGCAATACTACATTGGAATTGCAGAAACAGACTACTACGTGCAAAAGAGTGACTGAGTGAGAGTGATAACATTAACGTTACATATACAGAGGGAGAGATTCAGATCAGAAAGAGTCTGTTAAGTTGGTATCTCATTGCGCTTGTCACTGTGGGGTTCACTGCGTCACTGTTTTGTTATTTTTCTCCCATTTTTTTAATGATTTAGATATAATTGCGTTATACGTTTAAGTATGACTCAGATGAGGGCAAAATACACAACATTCGTTCTTTATCTCGTAATTCTTAAATTCGTTGAGTATCTTTTGAATCCTGCAGTGACGCAAGCGTGACGCTAAGTGCAGTGAGAACGCACCTTTACTTGATGAACAGACAGGGAAACACAGTACATCCACTTGGAATGAGTAGACAGTGGCTGCCAGCTGTTGATGAGCCATTGTTGGCACCTCGGCTACTTTTCAGACTCCTCCGTTACGGCTGTCAGAGGCACGCGCTGGGGTCCGCTCGAGGCGGGGATTGTCTCGTCCCGGGGGGCGGGGGGTATAATGTGCCACCTGTAACTCGGAGGGGGTGCCTCGAAATAGTCTCGACCAGACTCCATGGCCCAGACTCCGGCTAGGCCGAATAGTACTAGTAAGTAATAGGTAATCTCCAAGCAGATTCCTCCGGTGGCATAAAACAGAAACATAAGCTGGGGAAGGACTTCAGCCGGCAGAGGGGTAAAAATTTGCCGCGGTGGCCAATTTTACCCCTCTGCCGGCTGATCATGAAGTCCTTCCCCAGCTTATGTTTCTGTTTTATGCCACCGGAGGAATCTGCTTGGAGATTAAGTAATAGGGTACTTTGGCCAAGTTGGGAACAAAAGTCTAGTTAATTCTCGTAGGAGTGAACTGTCCGGCCGGCGAGTAGACTGCAGAAGACTGACTTAAATCCCATGGCAACTTGTTTGGCCAAATTCTTCTCTTTTTTTCATCCAGCTGACGCGTCTGTTTGGAGATGAGCTTGTAAGGCCGACGTCACATTTTCAAACCAGGACCTGGCCGGGCAGCTTTCGGGAACGACAAGTATGATATAAAAGAGAACAAGCTACACAAGACGTAAAGAGAATAGTCGTGGGCATTATTTGTGTATATTTTAACGTACACATTTCTATTTTACGTTTTATTTTTTGTGAAAATACGTTTACACGGAGACGAACCCCTGGTCTGCATGAAGTGTAGAGAAACCAGCGCCCGCTTAGATGGGAGGAGAGGAGAGTACATCTGCGAAACAAGTGCCTTTGGAAAAAAATGCAATTTTGGCCTGTGTGAAAACAAGGAGCTTTTTTAAAGCACCTTGGTGAAAAGAAGCATTTTCTAAAAGAATCTGGTATTAGCGATGCGATTATGCCAGGCAATGTTATCATAGGAGTTAGACATACTGCCTAAGTAGTCATTCTACCGACTTTGCATTCCCAGTCCAAAATACTGATCAATACTGGCAACAGACATTGTTGAGTAAAGGTAGACTTGATACGTCCACGTCAACGCAAAGAAAGGCGGGCGAGACTATTCGGGCCACGGCCAAACTGGTGAAAAACGTCCACTGTTCTGTTATAGGATGAGCATCAGTTCACATTTAAGAGTCTCTATCTAGCCGAAACATTATATTCATGACATCAATAAGGTTGATTTCATTACATGGATGACATCCGCATACGCATCGATTTTCGGTTTCAGAAAAACGTTTTCAACCATGCAAACAAATATATCTATATATATTCTATGTCATAGAATACCAACGCCTTTTCTAAGATCAAAGAAGATCTGAAAGAAGAAAAATGAAGAACCTATTGTTCGGATCACCATACTGTGTGTCTGGTCATCTATTCAACCTTCCTCCCCACCTAGGTTTCATTTAGGGCAATTTTGTTTGACAGATCTTTTCTATTCGCATCTTTTTTGCGGTATCCAGCAGACAAATAGTAAAATCGACGTGCCCTACAGGATCCTACAGTTGTAAGTTAGTATACAGTAGACAATGAAAGACGGATCGAACGAGAATATGGTACTTCACTGGATACACTTTGGATAAAGTCCATTTAGCTAACACACATATTAAAGTTTGTAGCCAATCATCCTGGACATACCAAGTACATAAACGTTATACGTAAAGTTATACAAACTACAGTCACATCACTGATTTATACACATGAAATGCTCCCGCCGAAACTTGAACTTACTTGCAGACTGTATGTCATAAGAAAAACTGTTCAGGTGTTCACCTGTAAAGACTGATTGCAGCTAGCTTAACTGTCCAGACCACCGCAGCAGCAGAACACAGTGGGCTAGACTATGGACCGGTATTTGAAAGTCTTTTTCAAATCGTTTGTAAAACGTCTACATTGTAGTTCTAGATCGTGTCATTTTGTGGCGGCGGTTTAGTACCTCTTGCCTGTGCCTCATTTGTTTTATGAAGACCGCACTTGTTACAGTATACTTAGTACTCTAGAGGTTCATATTATTTGCACAGTTGAACTGATTTGTGAGCAGCGTTACGCATCAACAGTGCCATGGAGTTTGCACCAGCCGTCATTGGGGCTGGAAAAAATAGAATCGTCCCGCCGGACTCGGATGTGTTACCGCTTGGAAATTAAGATCATTGTATTTCAATTCGCGGTGATTTTAGGTTCGCGGTTTTCGCGGTGTTAACTTTGCCGTGAACGCCAAAACACCACGATTTTTTATTTTAAGTACCCTAGCCTGAGTACCATCCTCGTTTTCGCTGGCTCAGTGACAGTACATTCGCTTGCTAACCACGGAGCAAGCGGTCACTACGGAGGATCACGGTACTCAGGCTAAAAGTGCCCGCTTTCCCCTTTCTATTTAAAGCGCTGCCTGTCGTATCAAATAATGTACAGTACTATTATGGCGTGTTGGAGGCCCCTGTTCTGCCCATCTATAGCACCCTTGCACAGTCGGTTGGAGGTTGACCTTACTGAGGACGCCGAGGCTTCCTTTACTCTGTACAGTACATCTTGAAGCCTCCACCAGGCCTTCCTACGGGGGTGCGTGCGGGGATCGTTCGACCAAAAATCGGGAATTTGGCCAGACCACGCTTAGGTTCACTTTAAACTTGACTTGACTTTTCCCCTACTGCCCGGCCGGCCAACTCCTCTGGTAGCAAAACTCCCGTGGCAAATCATTCTCCCTATAATAGTCAGCGTAGTCACTGAGTCTTGTAGAGACTACTGCATCATTAGTTACAGTAATATCCAAGCTGCTAGCAGATCCAAGTCCCGCGGCAAAGTCTTACCTACAACTAGTTCCAGCCAAAACCGTTACGGCTTCGGTCACAGGAAAATCCGACAGGAGAGTAGGATGTAAATTCTTTCTTGAGACTAATTGCAAGTACATGTACATGTATTATGAAAAGAGTGGACCCCAAAACTATTAGGTTCGACTTCGTGAGAGGTTAAACAAAGAGGTCGTAAAGACGTTAACTTCTTGGCGAGTTAGTCTGCCTCTTTACTCTCCAAGCAGAGGTTCGGCTCCGGCTGTTTTTGACGCTCTTTACGGCGTTTTTATCGGGCTTTGTACTTTGTACGTTTTCTTTACGTCCCACGCCCAAACCTCTGCTTGGAGGGTATGCCTCTAGGGCTCTCCAACTCTTCTTTATTTAAATTAATAGACCAATCTTGAACAATCTTCTTAGCTGCAAGAGGCGGGGGTGTTGAAACTGCCCCACCTTTGTTATTGTTTGGCGCGAGCACGTGTGAGACCCCGCCCCACCCATGTCACACCCTCGGGGGCGACCTGTCAGACAACTACATAAACCGTTTATGATAAACACAAGAGGAGATTTATAGCTCTACAATTAGATATCAGTATTCTGCGTCAGGACTCTCTTTTGCAGAGAGTTGTATGTAATATGAGTTAGCCTTTTTGATACATTGGTAGATATATGAACAGGACATTAAATACCTTACGATCAGTCGAACTGTCGTATTACATAATATCGAATCCGTTGTTGTGGCGGAAGATCTTAACATAACGTCGTCTTTCACAAACAACGACTGTTATAAACTTACGCCTCAACAACTTCTGGGAGATCTCACTGCCATTATATCTATACGGGTACGTCGATGTAGGTTAGACATCCAGGTAATAAAATACACCAAAAATAGTTACTCAAGCAACTGGAAATGATTTTGGAAACGGTCAGACGTTTCAACTGGAATCCACCAGTTTTCGTCAGTGACACTGAAGTGATCTGGAAGAAACAGGTCTTTTATACTCTAACTATGAATGAAGACAATTTCAGATGTCCAATAGGAAACGTTGCGAAACAATTACATATAAAAGGTAGTCCCATTGCTGTTTTTATGGCCGTAGGGACAGTGGGTTGCTCCCCAGTAGCTCCACTGTGCCAAGGGCACGGAACCCACCCCTCTACTTACCCCGCCTTTTAGTTTACCTTCCCAACGGAGCCCAGGTACCCATTCAGTTTACACCTGGCTTGAGCCAGGAAAGTCGTGTCAAGTGCCTTCCTCAAGGAATCCGTGACGTGTCCATTAACATTGTATAATGATCCTTTCCTACAGTCTGAGCGCTCGCCACTCTACCCCACAACAATACAATGGCTATACTCGGGAGCACAGATAAAAGCTACGTCTGAGTTTGAAAACCCAAGACCCTGGGAAGACATCAACTGTTGGAAAGACACTATTTAAGGCAACTGAAGCTAGGACAAAGAACCGAGCAATGCGAAGGAACCTCTACCAGGCTCCACAGGTCGCTCGACAAATAGTAGAAATTGGCCAAATAGATACTCTCTAAGCAGAAGTTAGTGGAAAAAATCGTGACCTTTTCCTTTCATCTGTTTTTTATGGACCGACCGAAAGGTACAAATAAACAGAAAACACACCAGAGGAGTTCTCGGGTTGGTCGAGGAGTGCAGTTTGCGACCTAAGGTCGACATGGTACTACAGGGATAAACAAGTCCACTAGCCCTATTGTCCAGGGCAAGTGAAAGTGCTGTTCGGGCAAGTGTATGTCCTACCCCACTTGTCCGATCGGGCAAGTAAGATTTTTCCATTGATTTTAGTGCAATTTTGATATACTTGTTACTTTTTACAGTCATGACATCAAGCAATTGTCTACAGAGAATTCCATTGCTGGAAGTGAAAATGCATATACTAGTAACAGTGACATTTGAATTTTGGGCAAGTGAAAAATTGGTTCGGGCAAGTACATTTTTTACGTGCTTGCCTGATAGGACAAGTGGATTTTAGAAAACTTGTTCAACCCTGACTAGAAGAACCTCACACAGAGGAGAAACTCAGAAAGGGGCCAGTTCCTGACCTAGGCACTCAGGCACTTGGGCATAGCCTTAGGATAAGGCACTTCGGCATAACCGCGTCCCTGGTATTGAGAGACCAGTCGTGCAGGTGTGTACGTGCCGCAAATCACGTCGGTGTCTCTGCCAGGGCAGGGCGGTGTAAAACAGCTAGCCTCTACCAGGCTTCGTGGTTTGGTGGTCTAATTGTAGAAATTGGTCAAATAGAGTAAATACAGTACGCTAGGGGAGTCAGCCGGCCGAGTAGGGACATTCTCCAAACCCGAAACGATTTACGACTTAAATTATCTCCAGCGCTGAGCTACTTCCTTTGTACAAATAATTGGGGGATTAATTTTATATCGTTTGTTCATAGCGACTCCTCACAGGCGTGTGGTTTGGAGAATGTCCCTACTCGGCCGGCTGACTCCCCTAGCGTACTGTATTTACTCTATTTGACCAATTTCTACAATTAGATCACCAAACCACGAAGCCTGGTAGAGGCTATAAAACAGCCGGATAAACGTTTGTAGCCTGGAGTCTGACCTGATGGTGCTTTGAAACTCGAAACTTTATTTGCCAATCAACTTTGCAGTCCCCGACGGGGCTGAATTGCATTGATTTTATAACACAAAATAGCACATCAATCATCATCATTACACTACAACAATTTGAGATAAAAGCTGGATAGAGCAATATCAATATAAAATCTTAAAATCTACAGTCTGAGAGAGCTTTGTGGGTTAGATCTAGAGTCGCTTTTTAGTCGCTTCAAAGGTACGCTTGTCACGTGGAAGCGTAACTCTTACCTTTCTCAATCTTTCTCAAACTATTACCTTTGGTGAGCGACTAAAAACACAACAAGCTTTAATTTATCTATTTTGCAAATTCATGCCCGTAGTCTACAGACAGAAAAAATGTAACAGGTGTCTATTCTATATAGCTATCTTATGAGGGTTTGACTTCTTCTTTGGAGGTAGTGGCTGATGAAAAGTCCCACTTATGATTAGTGGGGTCTGTGATTTTACCAGCAATGTAGTTTTTGGAGGTCTACTAGCTGGTGAAAGGTTAGAAATATTGTTTTGATTTGCATATCCATGGTCTAGTTGTAGTGTACTTAAGAGAGATTTGCGCCTATCTGTGTACAGTAAGCATTCTACAATAAAATGTACTTCATTCTCTACATAACTATCATTGCAAAATGTACATATTCTGTCGTTTGGAGGAGTCTGGTTGTGTCTACCAACTTCAATTTGTAGCGGATGGTGGCTAATCCTTAGTTTCGTCATGGCTCTGTGGTGATTGCAATTTTTTATATCAAGATTTTTTTCTCGCTCATATGTATGCTTAATTCTTCTGTAAATTCTAAGTTTGTTTCCTTGATTCTCTTTTTTTTCCGCAAGATTTTAATTCGGAGAAAAATGTTGAAGAAAGTTGTCTTTGCTTAGATAAGTTCTGATTGAGCAGACAATGTGTTTCGTTCTTCGGAAGCAGAAGGTAGGCACTGAAAACCCAACCCCTCAAGGGTTCTACTATTAAAATATTGGAAAACCAGCAAGGTATCTTACATCGGTGTAGGTCTGCTAAGAAGGCTTCGTATTGCAGGTTATCTTTCGGTATTTCTCTTACTAGTCTTTTATAATATGAATACATTCTATTGTACACTTCAATCCACACTGGGTATCTGCCTAGTTCCACCCTTATGGCGAGGTTGCTGGCATTCTTCCTGACGCCCAGGATCGATTTACGGAATTTTAAGTGTACTTGTTCTAATGGGGAATTGTCATTAAGCACATTCTTGTCCCATACCTCTGCGCCATACGTTAATATGGGAACTACACATGCATCAAATAATTTAATATACAGTCAAACCTGTATTAGGGGCCACCTCTACAGAGGGGCCACCTGTCCATAGTGGCCACTTTTTGTCGGTCCCTTGGGTATTTTATCTACAAGTTGCCACCTCTATACAGAGGCCACCTGTCTTTAGTGGCCAAATTTGTCTGGTCCCGTGAGTGGCCGCTTTAGACAGGTTTGACTGTACACTGAAATTGACGGGTCGCTATCTCCTAGGGTTGATTTTATACTAAATAGGGCTCGTAAATCTTCCACTACATCCATCTCACAGTATTTGCACAATCTATCTTGACCTTACAACTTTTTATAACGTCCCTTTTCTATCTCTAGTGGGTGAGCACTGATTCTTAGGCTGGACTCCAGGTTAAAATGTTTGAGAGCTGAGTAGGACAGAGACCTGCTCTCCAAGCAGAGGTTCCTCTCCGACTGTTTTTGACGCGTTTTTCAGGTGTTTTTGTTGGGTTCAAGTCTAGTTTGTACCTTGTTCTTCATGTCCGTCGGCCAAACATAAAGAAAACTGTACAAAATAGAAACCCTGGCAAAAGCCCCCCAACTCACACACACACACAAAATAACAAGCAGACGGAGACGAACTTTAGCAGATGTCGCCCATGTCATGCACATTTCAAGCAAAGGTAATTTTATAAGGCACTGGCTTGTTTTGGACTTGTTTTATTAGTTTTATCGGTCTTTCTATTTCATCAGTAGTTTTATATATACTGTAAGCCGGGGTCTAACATATGCTTGGAGTTAGTATATATATTAAAGTGACGTAATAAATTCATTTGTGATGTCAAGCATCTATAAATGTGGCAAATTTAAGTAAAGAAACAAAACAGATAGATAGAGATAGAAAGAAAGTGATTGAAGAAGATAAAGGAAGATAGAAGGATTGTGATTTTTGAGGAAGCTTAGATGGATTTGTCAGTTATTTTTGCATGCTAATTAAGTAGTGTTTTTCTCTAATTGCGTTCTTTTTCTCAACCTATACAGAACAAGCCATACACTTTGTCTATAAAAGAGCCTCATAACCTATCATTACAGTTTTAGCAAGGAGGTTGAAAAAAGGAATTGGTCTTAGTAAAGTTAGACACAGAAGACTCTTTAGCCATAGCCGAAGCTGAGCTGATTTTACCATGGTCGATATTGACCAAAGGACGCCACATAAATGTATGGTTTCGAAACTTTGGATATTTTCGGACGTCATCCAATGTCTAGTGTCGTTTGTTGTGGGAAAGGCGAGGGAAAACCCGGACATTGTGTATGATGTATGAGGGGATGTCCGCGAACGTCATCGAAACTTTGCTGGGGGGATTTTTATGTGGAGATGAGGTCAGGTCAACCCCGGGCGGCTGCAGCGACGTCATGCGGGAAATATTAAAATTGCACCTATACGTTTGTGTACGTAAATTGACGAGTTCAACATTTAGAATAGTAGGGGAAAGATTTGAATATCAAATATCTCTGAAGACAAAAATGAATCATGTATGACATTTAATGATATTCAAACATTATACTTATTGAGTTATAAATATAAGAATTATACTTTGTATTATATAATCTATAAAAATGTAGATGTTTCTTGAATATCTTTACTCATTTGATATTTCTGTACCCTCGTTAGATGGTACCGCCTGTACTTCCGGTCGCTACTTCCGGCTGCAAATCAGTCCGTCAGAGCGATTTTCCGTCCCCAATACCGGTTTGTGTACGCCGACTAGCAGACTTTGGTGCCCCGGAGCCAACTTTGGACCCAAATTACAGCAGCAACGCTTTCATTTCCATCGATTAGGGTGCCTGTCGGATCACCTAGGCCGGATTTCGTGGCGAAAATCTGGAAATATGTAGAGTATTTGTCGGGGATTATCAGCTGTTTTGGCCCGTACGCGCAGGTCTGTTCGGAGGGAGGCGCAGTGACGGCTTGGCTCTCTCCCAACATGTAACCTTTGGATTCAGCACAATTAGGACTAAACTGGAGGAATTTCACTGGATTTTACATGCTGTAGGACGGAACCATGGCTTCGACAAGTTCTGGCAGGTGAGAACATCTTGTTTGGCTGTATTTGGAGGCAGTTTGGACGTAGCAAAGACGGGGTAAATTTTGAATTTTGTGTGGCGCCTGTCGTAGTGGGGAGGGCAGAGGTTTGTGGATGCAGCTGATTAGATCGGGATTTTCTCGCCCTTTAAACTCAAATCTTGGCAGATTTCAGGAATATGCACAATCTACACACCACACATGATCCAAACTTACTCGTGACCTCTTCATTAGCAAGCGGTACTTTGGGGAATATATTTATGAAAATCGCAATTTTTCACGCCCACCGACCGAGGTCGCCTCAGACCTATTTTTGGCGCGGGTATTTTTTTTTACCTTTCCACGAATTCACGACTCCAAAATTCCCCTACAAATCCCCCAAAATTTGGGTCACCTTTCCTCAGTTCTACTACAGTATCGTTACTAGGAAAGTTCCCAGTCGGGAAGGCCAGCAGGCCCGAATATTCCGTAGTTCTGGTAGAATTTTCCGTTCCGCGGACGCCATATTGAAGTCGACCCAGTGTAGCGATTTCGGAAGTCAGCAGAATTTTCCTTGTCAAACGGGCCACAAAAACGGCAACTTTCCCTCCAACAACACCAAAACCACGACTTAAACTGCGTGTTAGATACAACAGGAATAGGATAATGTAGGTGTGAAGACCGCACAGTGTGATGTTGGTAGTTTTTTTGTGGTTTTATGCTAGTATTTTGATAGGCAGAGTGCAAGCTCCTCTGAACAGCCCGGGTCAGAAGGACAAGGCCGTGTGGTACAAAGGAGATCCAGCCATTCACAATATCCTCGTAAATTCACAGCTCCAAATCCCACATTTCCTGCAACACTTCAGGTATACAGGCCACCACAGAGCAGGGAAATCTCTTTATGTATAATTTATTGCTGCACACAGTTGCTACTTAGTGTAGCACATCCCAAAATCTCTGTACACAAAAGTGTGACCTACGACACTTGGGTCAGGGCTCCAGTTTCTGTATTTGAGTACGACTGATATTCTAAACTTTACTGGTGTGCGTTAACTCTTTGTCGCTCTCTTGGGTTGATCTTAGTTTGTTGTGATTCGTTCGACGACAACAAACCCACCTGTGTTTTTGGTACGGCCTTGCGTGACATCTTGTTAGGTATTTCATAACAGTTTTCAATTTCAAAGTCGTAAATATGTAACAATGTTTCCCCCCTTACTGGAAGGACATAAAGATTTGTAAAACCAAAGTGTTGACGTCATCTGGTGACCTCTGATGAAAACATGTCAGGACTAGTCGCTGTTCTAGTTTCTTCAGGGCACATCTGCCTCTCAAAAGAGTCAAATGTCAATGAACGATTTTAAGTTCATTAGTGACGTAAAGTTTGTGACCAAGTCACACTGCCTTACCCTTAATTGTAATTGAAATAAGAGTCCATTTGAATTAGAATGAGGATATTTTGTGTTACTTTATTAGATTTACACAGCTGATTCATGAACTGTTTACCGACCAAAGGAAAATATTCAAGAAATTTGCTAGGGGTCAACAACTGTTACTAATTACTAATGTTGCAGTTCTTTAGTTGTGTAATCTGCTTGGTTTAGGGTTGTAAGTATGTAGAAAATACTACTTGTAAACATCAGTTAGTATGCTGGCTAAGGAAGTTTACAAAATTCCATGTGTGTAAAATGCATGTGAACAGAATACGTAATGAATGTGTCATGTCCAGTAACGTATACTCTTATTAGTGACTTCCATTTAGATTCTTGAAACCTTTTTGAAGGTGGCAGACGTAAAGCCAAGTTCCTTTGTATAAAAACAGTTTGTTTTGGATCCTACCTTGAGCGGCCTTTTTTGTTCTGATACTATATAAGTTGTGTGATATTTAGGGAGTCCCCAGAGGGCCCAATTTCTGGCTTATGTTACTCACACACAGTCACAGCTAGCTAGTCCAGGGTTGGACAAGTTTTCTAAAAATTCACTTGTCCTATCGGGCAAGTACATAAAAAATGTACTTGCCTGAACTGACTGTTCATTTGCCTGAAATTCAAATAACATTTTTCCATGTATTTTCACTTCCAGCAATCAATGGAATTCTTTTATCATTGACTAGAGATATTCAACTGTATTTTTAAATTTTTTATTGACTTAGAGTTCACCGCAAAACAAGGCTCGTTGAGCCACTCAAGCATTTTTGGTTGCATAAACCAATGTATTGACCAATGCTTGATGCCATGACTGTGAAAAGTAACATGAAGTCATATCAACTTATCAAGTAAATCTCACTCATGGAAAAAGCTTACTTGCCCGATCGGGCAAGTGGGGTAAGACGTGTACTTGCCCGATCAGCACTTTCACTTGCCCCGGACATTGTCCGGCTAGTGGACTTGTCCACACGAACTTTCCTTCTCACTAAGTTCCTAACACTTCTGTGCTGGCAGAACTGGACCAGGGTTACTAAGTATACCCCAGGTCTGACAGGGGAGGAGATGCTGTCAGGGAGGGCACTGAACTGGGGTCCTTTTTTGGGGATCTAAACATTTTGTTACACTGAAAATGATTTGGGTGCACAGCCTAAGAAACAGTACAATGTTAGAAAAATGCAATTTCAAACCCTACCATCTCTCTTCAAAGTGTGAATCTGATATTTTATAGCTAACTTGATCACTAAAATTATCAACGTAACTTGACATCTATTAACTTTAAGATTCTAACAAGTAAATACTGTAATGGAACAAAGGTTTTAGTATTTTTTCTGACAAAAAAAATTGAATTTTATGTCATGAATGAACTGTAGAGTACTCTTTACACACATTACTATTGTGAAATAGTACTTTTATATAAATAATTAAATATGCTACAGTAAATAGATATGCTAGCCTACAGTGCATGTTGGTATGTCGGTCAAAAATTAGGTTTACACATGCACCCAGTTTATAAATCATGTTAAACCCTGGTTACTGGGTTCTGGTACACAGGTGAGCTTATTGGCTGACCCCTTTTCTATATATACCTCCTCCCCTGGTCTGAGTGTGCTGGTGCCACTTTCTCATCTGTCAGTCATTCTGTTGCCATGGCAACAAGGGGACAGGTCAGTTTGCTCCTCTTGTACCAGATGGACTGAATGGTACATTTGTACCTGTGATTATTTCTGCACAGTTAATCAAAATCACACCAATTTATTTATTTGGTTGTCAGACATTTTCAAAGTGAAGTTTTAGCAAGAACTGGAGAAGGCAGTGTGGAAACTGAGGGCTTGTATTTGCTCCAGTTCGTTTTAGTTGTAAATTGACTATTATTTAACCGTCAACATTATCATTTGACTCTGTTGATATTCTCGTCATTTTTACGTTGCGAAGTGACTTAGTTTATGTTCATGTCATCCTGAGTTATACGTTTTGTTGTATTCTTAATTTTGTTAATTTTGACTGTCATTTTATGTATCTTGAGCAGAAGACGTCTATAAGCTCATTACTGAGCTTTCTGTCCTAATACTCCTATGCTCGTTAAATGTATGTGAATAAAATAAAAAAAGAAATAACAGAGGCCATGGAGGAAAACTCGAATCTGACTCAGGGCTCAAAATACCACCTGCATATCCAGGTTGTTAGTGCAGGTAAAATTGGAGCTGTGCAGGTATTTCTGGTGTCTACCTGCATCTAACCTGCACTGGTCCATGTACTGGGTTTTATGCATAAATGTCCTATGACATTCGTGTGTATGGATTGTTACTAGCTGCATTGACTGTTACCACTTATATTATAAAGTATCAAAGAAAAATAGCAATGGTTCCTCAACAATTTTATTATGATCCATACTTCCTAAATTCAGAGTGGTGCAGGTAAAATTTATCTGGTGCAATTAATTTTCAGCGTTACCCGTACCAGTGCAGGTATGCAGAAAAAAGTATTTCAAACCCTGTGACTACATTTTCACTGTGTGAAACTATGTGTGCAGTGTACCAAGGTACAGAGTACCACAGACTTTCCCTCATACTCTGTTTTCATTGTTGATTGTTTACATAAGCTTTTTTGATGACCAAGAAATTTGATGGGTGTGTCCTCTGTCAATGATGACACTTATGACTAAACGAAGACCAAATACAGAAACGTCTGACAGTGGATGAAAAATGATGCATCAGCAAGTAGTAGCCAAATATGGAAATGAAAACACTGAGCAGAATACTTTTGATAACCTGGGTTGCAACAACAGTATACTTTTCATACTAAACTATGCAGTTTCGTGTGAATTTTACAGTAATACCTGACATAATACTAATGCATTAATCTATGCGTGAGGCCATAATTATTCAGCTACTTTGATGTTGATGTCAAATTAAATGTGTGCTTGTATTAGCGTCATTCTGCTGCGTGTAGTTTGTGATATTCTGAATCTTGTCAGAATAACGATTCTCCATGTTTCTTGTGAAGGGTGGGTTAATGTAGGTGCAGGGTTGTACAAGTCCACTAGCCCTATTGTCCAGTGCAAGTGAAAGTGCTGATAGGGCAAGTGCATGACCTACTCCACTTGCCCGATCGGGCAAGTTAGATTTTGTCATTGAGTGAGAAGTTATCAAGCAATGGTCAACACAGAAAAATAGAGACAATAGTATGAATTCCATTGCTGGAACATATAAAAAAGGCATTTGGATTTTGGGCAAGTGAAAAATTGGTTCGGACAAATAAGTCTTTTATGTGTTTGCCCTATAAAAGGACAAGTAAATTTTAGAAAACTTGTCCAGCCCTGTAGGTATTTACCCTCTGCCAAGTCAGCTGGTTCGCTCATTGTGTCCCCATTCAGCCATGGCTCACTCAGATGGCTGGAGACTCACTCGGGTATTGTTCCCTGTCAATTTGTATGGAGAGAAGTGGCATGACTGAGAAGTTTTAGCGGTAAGCCCGTTCTTGGCCGGGGACCATTTCTGTTCCCCCCAAAAGTGTTGGTCCCGACCCGAGATGTCTGGATGGCTGGAGGAGTCTGCAGGGCTCGAAAAACCACCTGCATATGTTTATGTTTATTGAACACCTATTTAATGCAGGTAACATTGGAGCTGTGCAGGTATTTCTGGTGTCTAACTGCACCTAATCTGCACTGGTCCATGTACTGGGTTTTATACATAAATGTCCAATGATGTAGGTGTATGTGGATTGTTATTAGCTGCATTGACTGTTACCACCTATGAAGTATAAATTAAAGAAGAGTATGGTTTCTGAACAAATTTAGTTTGATCCATGCTTCCTTAATTTAGAGTGGTGCAGGTAAAATTTGTCTGATGCAGGTAATTTTCAATGTTACCTGCATCAGGGCAGATATGCAGACAAAAAGTATTTTGAGCCCTGAGTCTGAGAAGACAAATTGCGAGGTTGCCAAGTACGTCAGGCTCGTTCCCTCTCGTGTGTCGACTGCAAACAATACTCCGGGCGGTCTGATTTGGGTTGCACATGCATTATTGATTGGTTGTGTAACTGTGGCTCCGTCGTTACTTTAACCAGTGTACAAAATACTTTTCTGGGCCAGGTTGCACAGTGTGCAACTTGGGGCAAAAACTAGGTTGCACAACTGAATTTCAAGTTGCACCACCTACAATTCACTAATTTCTGAAAAAAATGTACAATACATACATGTTTGGCTGATTTGAAACGGAGCTGCCTCGTTCCATTTATTTCTTCCAAGTAAATTGAGAACAAAATCGAGTTCTGAGGCTTAAAATCTAAGTTGCACCCTGTGCAACCTGAGTTTAGAAGTAAGTTGCACCAAGCAAAAAGTGGTTGCAATGTGCAAGTGTGCAAGTGGGTATTTTGCACGCTGTTTAACCGTGTGCAACGTTACGGGCAATGCTCGGCTTGATGTTATTATTGATATCATACTCGTGTGGGAAAGCCACTATAATCGGTCAAGTCCTGATGCACTAAGTCTTGTTATTAGGTTAACCCATTGCCTTCAGTCTTCAGTCGAGGACATCATATATGATATAAGTATAGGTTAACCCATACTGTAGGTAAACATTTCAAAGTATTCACAGGTGTTTGGTTATCAATAATCTTACTGTTAAGTGTTAGACCGATATATGTTATAGTGTTGGCCAAGACATATAGTACCATATACATCTATGTATTGAGCATGGAAAATTTCTTAAAGATCATCTTGATCAGTATGCCAAATGTTGTAAAGAAATGTTTGAGAATGTGATGCATTTGCAGTTATGGTGCATTTAGATGTTATGATGCTTTTTACAATTACAAATAACAAAAAAAATTAGTTGGCGGTCTTTCTCAACGGATCTAAAAGTTGCCTAATAAAAGTAATATAATATAGTTGCTACTATACAACTCTGGAATGACCAGCATGTATGTAGCTTCTCTTAAAGTTAAAGTGGTTCAGCTGTTACAGGGCTCGAAATTCATTTTTGGGATTAGGTGCACTGGTGCACCCAGCTTGAAAAATTGGGTGCACCAAAAGTTTTTTGGGTGCACCACTGAAATTCAAGTAATAAACTAATGATAAAACTTAGTTACAAGCTATCAAATTCTTAAACAAGTACCATGACAGACATTTTTATTATCTTTCTAACACTTAGATGTCAAGAATATGATGTATACTATATACTTTTATATGTTTACATACATAAACCTAAGAAAATATTTGGGTGCACCCTGTGCACCCACAGAAAATAATTGGGTGCACAGCTCCAATTTTGGGTGCACCTGGGTGCACATGCACCCAGTATTTCGAGCCCTGTGTTAGTGTTATGTTCGTTGCCCTGCAAGCTGCAGAATTTGCCCATTCATCATGATAGCTATGAGAGCGCAGTATTGCGTCAGTGGTAGGTAATGTACTTTGTGCCGGTGGCTCGAGTACTGGAAGCTTGTGTAATCGCGGAGCTCGTTCAGGGCTCAGGCATAATGGCAGCGTATTCATCAGAGTGGTGACGTCAAGAGGGGTCATTGACAAAGAGCTGGGTCCACAGAAAATAGTTCAGATTTATAACTTTTTCTTTATAACGGTACTCAAAGTTTTCACAATGATGGTGTTGCGTGTGACTTTGCGTATGCTGGCCCACATTTCTGAGTTGTTGTTGTGCTGTCAGTGTAAAAATTTATTACTGTAATTGAAGTATATTCAGCCATGCCACATAAAGTTTAATTCATGGCTTGTCAGACCTGCATGTTTACCAGTAGTGACACCCAAATACATACCAGATGAGATAGGGACTAAGAGTGGATACATACATACGTTACATCAATACTATTTTACAGTTACATTGGACATTCTTCATTCTAAACTTTCTGATCAGAATTTTTCTCACCATTTAAACTCCAAAAGAAGTGAAAAGTCATTACATACAACCTTCCTCTGAAGTACTGACTAGCTGAACCCATGTGCTCTATAAACAGGCTTGCTGCTTGCCTTTGCTCTCTTCTTGTTTTGACAGAAAACGTCTGCAGGGAACTAGTAAAATTTGACCCCTGGCCCTTCATTCCAAGAAATTTTGGAGCAATTATAACGTATGATGAAATGTTTTTGTGTAGTGGATTGTTGGATCCCTGTTCTTGTAAGCCACATGGTTAGATGGACACATTGACGTCAAAGTTGGGACTGGAAATCCAATCACCTGACCTGTATCTATTCTTAGGCCACCTTTTGGATTACCTCCTTGTTGTGTTGGAATTAACGGTATTGTTCGGTCCTCAAAGCTGCCCCTAACCAAGTCTTAATACATGTAAAACTTGTTTCGCCCGGTTTGTTGTAGTTATGAGTTGGTAACAAATTATGCTGAGAGGTAAAAATGAGACAAGGCCTCTTGCTGTTTAACATTCCCGGCATACGGAGCGATGTGGGCCTGATGACAAACAATGGGGGCCCTGACGTCAAGCATGGCAGAGAGTGCTCCATGTGACGCATATTGGTCTGCATTTTACATGGAGTAGTCGTCTGCAAACACTTGCTTCCTTCCCCCCAGCCTATCCGATTATCCCCCTCCTCATGCAGTTATTAGTTCAATCATGGGTCATGCATTTACATGTTGGCTGCACCCATTCAGTTCCTCGGTTCTTGTACAAATGGAGGTAAAATCTAAGCAAAGGGATGAAATAAAAACTGGGGGGGAAAACTTAAATCTGATGATTATTCCCTGCTGAAACTGAGTGTACCAAGGTACTGTACAGGCTTTCCTTCGTTCTCTGATTTCATGTTGATTTTTCCATATTAGCATGATATGTAAATTGAAATCTTTTGTCGTTACGTTCTTGCATAGTTTGTCATAGTCTGCAAAAGACTGATTGACAGAGAGAGAAAGCATGATATGTATAAATCTGAGAGAATATTCACTGAGAAGCTTAGGCCAGTAATGTTGAGTCTTATCTTTAATAGGCCCTGGTTTACTTGGTAAAACCCACCGCAGTCGTGACACCAAGTGCATCCAGCGCTCGTAAATTCTAGCCTTGTTCTGGTGCCAAGCCGGCCCCCAGTGGTTTGGGGGGTAGTCCCGGGCAATTGCTGCGGTGTGCAGGTACGGACCAGGGGTGATGAAGACGCAAAACGATTGACAAACCTCAGAGCGCCACACATTGTTGTTTTTCTGGTTTTTATTCATTCGTTTGAAAGTAAGATTTTAGCAAGAGAACAAGCACTTCAGTCTATCAGAATCCATTCACCTTTGACCTATTACTGGGGTCACATGTCAGGTCACATGTGAGTAAGGTCATTCACCCTGAAGAAGGTAGGGGGGTTGAGTAAAAAATGGAGGCAGATGCACTTTTCTTCAGTTGAAGATTTCAGGAAGGTGTCTGCTTCCCAATGTCCTTTCCTACTTCTATTCCACATCTGCTTAATCTGGCACAAGAATCATCCATTTTTTTCATCCCAGATCTTGTTAAGATCATCAGCCATCTGAAACAGATTAACTGAACAGCCACTGACGTCTTTCCAGCGCTTTGTCAGTCGTCCATTTGGCAAAATCCTCCTTTTTTCCGAATCATGTACAAGTTTGCGCGTGCCAGTTTTTCTGTTGACGTTAAATGTTTCCAGACTTGTGCCGCCGCAGACATGGCGTGTTTGCTAACAAGTCTGATATCCACAGCGGTGAAGATAGATTTGTCTGGGATTTTACATTATTAGGAGAATCTTGGAGACGGAAGGTAAGACAGTGTACTCCCTGTTGAGGATGTGTCTTTAGACAGTCAGTGGTGAATGACATGAACTTTGACAAGTCTGGTTCGTACTGAGGGAGGGAGTTTATCTCTGGGGCACTGTTTAGGTTGTGTTTGTGTGTTTATTTATTTTTTTTTGTTTGCTCCTAAAAGTTAAAACACAACGTCCTTTTGACGGATCTGTATGAATTTTGTTATGTCGGTATGTTTTGTTATGAGGTCCCAAAGAAGTATGGCCACCTAGATTTTTTGGCCACCTAGCAGCATTTTCAGATAGTGCAGCATAGTGTCTTGCCAAAAAAAAGGCATCTTTCTTTGGTCATAGTATACGATGAGCCAACAGGTAGCCATGTATAGAAAAATGTACGTCAGGTTACTAAAGACCTGCATTACAATGTCAATGTGACATGGTCGGCAGGGTTCATGAACGTGATAGCTGTTGTTGTGTGCAGTGTGTATTTGGAAGTTGGTTGCCACAGGGCTGTCAAATAGCAGCTTGTCATTTTGTTTACTACACAAAACATCATTGCGCTAGCAAAGTAACATGTCACGATGTCTGGTAGGAAGGTCACACTGACGTGTTCTTACCGAGATTTTTACAGGTGTAGGGGCGTCTTAGTGCAGTAAAGTCCGGGAGTTCTGGAGGAATCCTTCCTCCTCAAAAGTTAAAAATCTATAAGTATAACCCTCAGAAACTCTTTATCCTGCATTTTGTGGGCTAAGGGAAATAAGACAACATTTTTTTACATCTTCGTTACAAAACAACAGAATACTTGTCCCTTAGGATGATAGGGTCCCAAATCTCAGCATAGGGGATCCAAATCACAGTGTAGGGTCCCCCTATGCTGACAAGGCCTGACAAGAACACTTAGGCTGGTTTCGGTGATGAAAACAGAACACTTGAGTTAATGAAAGTTCCTCTGTCGGTAGAAACCATCCTGAAGTGTAGATGAACTGTAATCTCAAACATAGAAGTTGGACTTACCCAAATTATCAACCTTTATATAGTGCCAGCCTCTGTTGGTAGATTGCTCTTTTCCTTAAAAAAAAAGCCCACTGGAGTTTAAGTAAAAAATTTGGTAAGTTCAGTTTCTTTGTGTTAGATATTACTTTTAGAAATGTACAGTTCCACTTTGCATGGGTACATATGGGTTTCTGCCATTGATTTTTCTCATAGCTACTCCTACGTACGTAAAGTCAATCCTTAGTATTTTTAAGTGCATGTTTTCTTACATGATGTGGAAATTATGATGAATGGGGGTGACAGTACAACCCTGACTGCCATGTTTAGAGCTGTATGCTTACATGTTTAGTCTAAGAACCTGCGTACCGGTATATTCTTTCTTTTCTTTCTTTCTTTATTGACGATGAGACAAGTCATTACAAGGGTCTGCCTAGGCAGCTAGGGCTGGTAGCGGCAGAACCTACAAATATTCCAGTAGGTTTTTCTGAGGGATTTTTCTGAGGTCTAGCTTTATAGCGGTAAACAGTACTAAACACGCATACATGCTGCAGAAGTCAAATCAAGGATTCATACAACATTGTATAAAAGTGCTGTGGCCGTACCAATATTCTCAGTTGATGTGAATGCGAAGGAAAATTTGCGATGATTTCCAGGTGGTTTTGCAGTGAACAGTGTTTTCCATGCGCACAGTATCATACCATGCAGAAATGACAGGGATAAAACACTAACTGCTATGTTTATACGTAGAAATCACAGATTTGAGTAGGTGTGTGAGGGGGATGTTTCTCGTGTCTAGCCCAGTGTTGTCAGTGCACACATGGCGATGTGATGTGAAAGTGGCTGTGAATCAGGGCAGACACACCTCCCCTGCTATCCAAACCCCTGTCTATGTTTAGAGTGCTGTGCTATGTTTAGAAACTGCACGTAATAGTTGAGAAAGTTTGTTACTTTCCTAGTTCCTATATATACGGGTTGTCTGCACACTCATAACACCATGATATATAAGTGATGTTGACTGAATACCAACCCTGTCTGCTATGTTTAGAGCTGCATGCTATGTTAAGAAACTTTGCACAGTATTTGAGAAAATTGTTATTTTCCAAGTTCCTAAGCCCAGTACTACTACTAGTGTGGTCCATGAACTGTAAATGCAGAAACTTTCGCGATGGTTTAATGTTCGCAGTTTTTGCGGTGGCCGCTTCACCGCAAACTTGAAAACACCGCAAACATTTTTCCACGGCAATAAGAGACTACAGTGTATGGTGCTACCGTAAACTTAAAACCACTGCAAAAAGACCGCGAAATTAAATCCTTGCAAACTTAAATGCATTTACAGTATTGAGAACACTATGAATCTTATGATATGGGAGTGATGTTGAATACCATCCCATCCCCTGGCCTATGTTTAGAGCAGTGAGCTATGTTTAGCTGGGAGTCGGGTGCCAGACATCGCCACCATGCAGGGTCTGCTCTGACCCGGCCACCAAATTTGACAAATCAAAACACAGCAAGGATGTACACAGTCCTGCCAGGAGAAATCCATGTACTGAAATAACATCTTCTGTCAGAAACAAAATCCTTGCTGGTATCGTAACTTTTTGTACATAGCAATTTGACAAATATATCAAAGTCAGTTAATGTTGTTTCTGTATCTGTATCCATATTGCCGTATAACAGCCCTTCTGCGTAACACACCAGCTTTGCAGGCACTCGGTGCGGCAGCAGCTGGTTATATTACACTGTTTGCTACATACTCAAATAATTACCATGATATGCATATGCTGAGATCTACATGTTTATATATTCAGAAGAATACTTTCCGGATGTATGTTGTATTTAGGTTCCAGTGACTCAGTAGTCTGACTGCCTTGACATTTGTGGCTGCTTCAGATGCCTCCATGCCTCCATGACTCACTCCGAGGGTCACCTAGCCTGGTCACAGTCAATAAACTCCAAGCAGATCCTACAATATGGCATGAGATAGTACAAAACTGGCCAAGGAGTGTAGCCAGCCAAGAGGTGTCCTTTTGCCAATTTTCCCAGGTAGCGAAACACACTCCTAAGCCAGCTTCACTCCTCTGCCAGCTTTTGATACTATCTTATACTACCATAGGATCTGCTTGGAGATTAACAGTGAACAGAATGTGGTGCAAGTTTTTATCCAACTTTCATGTTTTCAATTTCTGTCATAATTCTTGGTCCGATGTCTGAAAACCAGCCAATTGAATTGTTCTGGCCCTAAGAGAAGACGTTGTATACGGACATTGTTGAATGTCAACATTTGTGTACAGGCTGGGCAGTTGTGGTTGGTTGGTTTGTGCAAAGGAACCTGCTTGGTTTGTGGTCGCTGAATGCTGGGAATGATAGGCTGTTTGTTTGTTTATTTGTTTATTTGAATTCATCACACAGTGATTGGGAGGGCAAAACAGGTTCGAACAACCTTTACAAGTTGCCCTCCCTCCCCTCCCTCACATAAAAATGACACCAGTACATACAAATCAATAACATACAAGCAACAACATCAATACATACAATACAGGTCATAATACAGGTCATATACATATATGGAAAGCATAATCTGGGCAGCACTACTTATAAAACTATTGCCTAGCGCGGCCTCAAAGCCACACATGAGCCACACCCACAAGAAGTGGACCAAGTGCAAGGTCGGTCAAGACTGTATTGTAAACTGAGTCTGTCATAGGCAGACTTTACCAACTGTTTGACTCAGGGCCCAGTGGCCCTGGGTTTGTATCCCCTGACATGCTCGGATGTTGTGTCCTTGGAAAAGACACTTGACACTGATTTCCTCACTTCACTTAGGTGAGTATGAGAAGCTAAGTGGGGTTAGGGACATCCCATGGATAGGATGTAACAATAGTTCACCTTTATCCACGTGGTAACCTATATCCGTTGTTTTTAAAGACGAGATATTTAGGGATATCTAGTCGACGGACGTTGGTTTCAAACTACAATGTTTTCATAGCATTCCAATCTGAAACGTCTGTCGATTTGATATCTCTAAATACCCTGATTTTAACATACAACAGATAAAGGTTACCCCGCGGATAAAGGTGAACTAGCGCTAAAATGGAGGCTCAGTGTTAGAGGAGAGCCACACCTCGAGCACTTACAAGAACCCACCACACTTATCATAAACGAAAAAAGAGTAGTGGTTCTTCGCAGTGTGTTTAACTTACACAATACTTGATCAAACTAGTTTGGTCCGGACAGGTCCAGACCTGTACCTAAAGTCTAAACTATGTACCTGTACCTGAAATTTGTTCCAGTACACATCTCTAACCTGGGTACAAAGTTACATACATCTAGATATGTTACGTGACTGCAATACATAATAGGACTTGAAGAATCTAACAAGATAAATCTCACATGATACCAACCCTAATGATAGCTGTCCATTCCTTGTTGACAGGAGTGTCCTGCCTTTTGACAGAAATGCCTTGAAGGGGTTCATACCTAAATTATTGTAATTAGTGGCAGGGTCATTGGAGGGCAATTTGTTACTTTTTGAAGTTTTTCAAGCACCTGCCTTTGCTTATCTGAAAGGAAGAAAAAGAAGAATATGGTTCTGCCCAGAACCATTTTGGGTATGTCCGATATTCAACTGAATAGGCAGCTGCCGTAATATTGACCTCTTTTCAGTGAAATCTAAAATCTGGAAGCTAGAAGTCTTGTGTTGTCAGTTTCGAAGTTGCTTGAGGGTCCGAAAATAGTTTCATTAGGTTGGTAGAATATAGGATGAAGGAGAATTCTTTTTACAAAACCAGTGGTTACTTACATGGCTTACGTTTCGATGTCTCTCAGACACCTTCGTCAGAGCTTCTAACTGGAGTTCTGCTTCTCACCGCTATATGTAGCCGATGTAGGTGGCGCTTTTGCGGTGAGAAGCTCTGACGAAGGTGTCTGAGAGACATCGAAACGTAAGCCATGTAAGTAACCACTGGTTTTGTAAAAAGAATTCTCCTTGCTTGAGGGTGTTTGGTTTGGTGTCCCCAAATCAATCAGGTTAATACTTAATGGTGTCAGGAGATTCCACACAAACCACGGAACACTCTGGTGTGGAACAAAAGAACAGTGAAAAGGGGCGGGGTGGGGAGTGTCATCAAAACTATCCAGCACAGACTGGGAAGAAAGAGGGAGAGTTCTACCTGCCTACCTACCGAGTTCACCTGATTCCAAAATTGTCTTCAGCTCTTTTGTTTATTTGTTTTTATCACAAAGTGATGGGGATGGCCAAACAGTTTCCAACAACCTTAACAAGTTGTCCTCCCTCACTTTTGCATTCATTGTTAGGGTATAAAAGACCAGTTTCTCCCAGATCTCTTCAGTGTCACTGATGAAAACTAGTGGATGCTATCTGAACTGTTTCCAAAATCATATCCAGTTGCTTGAGTAAGTGCTTTTTGGCGAATTTTTTACAGTGTATAACTTGTACAAGTGGCCACCATTGCACATGGAACACCTGACCAATGTATCCACTTTTTTTTATATATTTTCCCTTATATTGGTCTTTATTTGTTAATTGACAGAAGTATTAAAAATTCTGTACTGTACTTGTAGTGACAAGTTTTCCATTAACAATATATTTACTTAATTTTTTTAATTGAAATTTCAACAAGGCAGCCATGCTGATGTCAGGAGCCATGGAACATACTAGTGGTAGTACATATATTATACGTTGAATTGTTCTGTTAGTTTATCTGTGACGCTGACAGAGAGTGATGGATGTCACTCGATACATCCGGAAGTAAATCTCCATCTTTATCCAGTTGTAGAGATTAAACTGTAATCTCCAACCTTGACCCATGGAGGGTTTAGTGGTGATACCTGATTGGTGGTGAGATCCCGCTGTGCTTATAAATGCATATTCCTCAGGCAGTGAATGTGGAGGAAATTATAGGTTCTGTTGTATGTCCCTTTTTATTGATGATTTATCAGATGAGGACTGGCTGATGGGCTGGGAAACTGGACCGCTCACCTGGGTCACCTTTGTCACAAAGTTCACCTGCGTCACACACAGCTCACCTGTGTCACAAAGTTCACCTGCGTCACACAGCTCACCTGTGAGGTACCTGGACAATGGAAGGGCTGTTAGAAGCATACCTTTGTTTCCCATTGGTCTATCTATCTTGTCTTTATGATCTTTACACATCAATCCATACTTAGGGTATAAAACCTGCTTCAACAAGATCTGCTGATGAAATACCGGATGTTATCTGAAACTTTTGACCGTTTCATAAGTCATATCCAGTTGCTTGAGTTATTGCTTTTGGCATATCTTATTACCTGGATACCTAACCTTCATGGTTTAATCATCATCATCATTATCTGACGGGCAGGGGGAGACATACTCTCCAAGCAGAGGTTAGGCTCCGGCTGTTTTTTCAACGTTTTTTAGTCGTTTTTATCAGGCTTTTTATTTTGTCTTTTTTTTTTTTTGCTGTGTCCGGCCTAACCTCTGCTTGGAGAGTAGGGGAGACATACAGGGAGACAGGCTAACTTAGTGTTGTCTGAAGTGGGCTTAAGACTAGTAAAGTAACTGCCGTCCTTGTGTCAGCCTTCACAGACATACCAGTAATGTTTGTTCACCATTTCCACAACACTTTGATGTTGTTATTGATTTCGTGGTCCTTTGGTGATAAGGCTGAACTGGTGAAGAGTTCCTCCCTATTTGGAAGTAATGTCCAAAACGGACAAGGCTGTGGCTTCTCCCAGAAAAACATGGTGGGGTATCTGACAGTCTGGTTATGGAGGGACAGGTCTCCTGGGAGGGGTCAAGCTTTTGGGCCATACCAATGGGACTCAATCTTTGTTTTGAATAAAGGTAATATAGGATCAACATGAAATTCATTTTGAAGTTTGGGGCTTGTGTGTGTGTGTGTGTGTGTGTGTGTATTTGTGTCTGGTGTGCGTGTGTTTGTGTGTGTATTTGTGTGTGTGTGTGTATATACTTGTGTGCATATGTATTTGCGTGTGTTTGTGTGTCTGTTTGTGTGCGTGTGTGAGTGCATATGTCTGTGTGTGTGTATGTGAATGCGTGTATATGTGCATTTTCCAATACCGGCCCATACACAATTGCTGTTTTTGTCTTGTTGGCACTGCAGAGGTTGCATAGCAGCATGGGTAAGGGTGTGAAGTCTGCCATCTCTGATTGCCTTGTTATATCAAACAGTTGATCAGCATGAATGTTTCTGAGTGCCCCCAGCTCAGTCTTGCCTCCATGTCTGGTGCCTGCAGCTGTCTGGATGTGTTGGTATGGAGGAAGCATCAGTGTGTGTCGTCTCCATGGAGATGGGCCGTCACCATGGCAACGTGATGACTCCGGGAGGCCCAGTGTTTTGTTCAGGTTGAGACATCCCAGGGGTCGGATTTCAGGGTCACGGCCAAGTTCGCCCAGGGTCAGGCAGAGTTCTGATGTTCGCCTGACACAGTTTATGTTTGAGGAGGGATGGGTGAGGTGTTTGGTTCCAGGATTTCCATAGTTTATCCCCGAAGGAACGGCCAGATACAGCCTCTGTAGGTTGGGGTCATTCCTATGGCAGCCAACGGGCTAAAATCTGGGCTGGCAAGCTGGCAGAGTCATGTACACGTGCCCACAAGTCTCATCACTTTAGTTTAGATTTAATGAAATTGAAGACAATGTAATACATGGCAAACTCAGGCAGCTTAGCTGATATTGGGTGCCAACACAGCGTGCAAAATACCCACTTGCACACTTGCACATTGCAACCACTTTTTGCTTGGTGCAAGTTACTTCTAAACTCAGGTTGCACAGGGTGCAACTTAGATTTTGAGCCTCAGAACTCGATTTCGTTGTCAATTTACTCGGAAGAAATGAATGGACCGAGGCAGCTCCATTTCATATCAGCCAAACATGCATGTATTGTAATTTTCTTTTTTCCAGAAATTAGTGAATTGTAGGTGGTGCAACTTGAAATTCAGTTGTGCAACCTAGTTTTTGCCCCAGGTTGCACACTGTGCAACCTGACTCAGAAAAGTATTTTGTACACTGCAAAACATACACACATTTACACTTCTCATAGAATACTCATAATTAGCTGAAATGGTTAATACTTAAAACAACTTTGTACGTAGCCTAAATTTGTTCTGAAACCTGAAATAATCTCTCCATTTTACGTACTGAAGGGAATGGTCATTATATTTTTACTATGGTACTAGTGAAATCTGGATGTTTGTCCTTTTTCAACATTACACAAGTGTACAACAAGGGTTTGTTGTAAAAAGAACATGACATGTGTCCATTCACATGGAGATCAGAAAATGTTCAGCATAATATCAATGTTAGATTATTTATTTTCCAAGTTGAAGTAAGGTAAAGTTGTTTCTTCCCTCTATCATACATTCTTCAGCTATTTAAGAAAAAAATGATAACGTTTATACAAAAAGAGTTTTAATTCGTGAGTGTGTTTGTCCTTGTTGAAGACCTGAAATGTACAGATACTCCCGCCTGCATCAGTATGCGAGTCGTCAGCCTACCTGGTGTAATTACCATCTGGTGTCATCTCTACATAAATATTTTATAGGCTTATTGTGCCTTTCTTCTGTTGTCCCTGTCCTTTGATTTGATGCCACATATTTGATCATATTTAATCCAGTCAAGTATTTTAACTGTCAGTTCAAATTAAGTCATGAAGTCATGCATGAACCAATTCTGAAATAGTGCTGATTGTGTAGTATTGTGTTAGAAGACTGTATCATATTGTATACAAAGTATTTTTATGCAGGAGGAATCACGAGGATTATGTCTTTATTATCCCTTTGTCACCACTTGAGGGACTCTGCTTCCTGGCCCCTTAAGTAATGTTATGTAATGTTCCAAAAAAAGGCATAATCAATATTTAATCTAAACCTGGGTTTGAACTGTGGTATACACAACGAAGATGTCTGATCAGGACTCAAAATTCATATTGTCCCAGTGTCAAAGGACAGCAAAATTTGGGTCCAGGACAATTCAATTTGTGTTTTGGGACAATTTCGGGACAATAAAAAAATTGTGACCTTTCTTTAAACTAGATCTAGCATTACGAAACAACACTCTGTTATCGTTAATTCATAATTCCTAAAAACAGGTTTTGACAGTCCATCCGTACTTCAGGACAATCAAAATCTATTTTGGGGAAACTTCGGGAACAGTAGTGAAAAAAAAGTTCATTTTGAATGCCTAATGATGTATGTAAACATAATCTCCAAGCAGATCCACGGTGGCATAATATATGGTATCAAACTCACACTCCAGTGCCAATTTGACTCCCCTTGACCAGCTTTGATACTACTACTAGTTTATGGCACTGTAGGATCTGCTTTGAGATCATGTAAACAATGTGACAGAAGTAACTGCCCTGAGGCATTACAAGGACCAAGTTTGAAGAAGAGCCAGTACTAATAAGTTGTGAGCCCTACGGCTGTCCACAGTAAGCCCTTCCCTGTTGTACAGGAATGTTCCCCTTTGTACACACATATCATGGTCGTCACGGTATTCTCACGGATCAATGATTATCTTACATGCTTAATTAATGACACCAGTTTTGCAAGGTAGCACTCCCTTCTAGGAGAAATCATAGGTTCGATTCCCAGTATTCCATGCTATATGTTACGGCCTCAGCTGAAAAAGACAATTTACACAACTTTCCTCATACCATATCCCATCATAAAAATGTTAACCTGGTTTTGGTTGGGGAGGTAAGGTTCTGGACACAGTGGATAACAAACCACTGCTCCTATGGGGCTACCATTACCAACTTTATTCTCCCTACTACATGTACCTTTGTTACAAAATTAGGGCATTTGTTGTGATGCTGAATAATTCGACATTGTAAGGAATATGCTAGTAACATTATGTTTGAAAATCTGAGAAGCAACAAATTAATTTCTAGAAGTGCCGAAGAAGGGCTTGTCCCAATAATGGTAAGTATTTCCTGTAGGGATCTGACTGTGGGTACATCCTGTGCTTAAGCAAGGGTGCACCACAGGAAGTTGCTGTCAAGTGTAGGTGTGTGTAGGGTGGTACCCAAACCATTATACTTACATCCCCATGCTGTAGGTGTGTGTAGGGTGGTACCCAAACCAGTATACTTACATCCCCATGCTGTAGGTGTGTGTAGGGTGGTACCCAAACCATTATACGTACATCCCCATGCTGTAGGTGTGTGTAGGGTGGTACCCAAACCAGTATACTTACATCCCTGTGCTGTAGGTGTGTGTAGGGTGGTACCCAAACCAGTATACTTACATCCCTGTGCTGTAGGTGTGTGTAGGGTGGTACCCAAACCATTACACTTACGGTCTCATACCGGACTTATGCCGTCCCCTTTATAACAATGCTTAATTATGCAACTTTAATGGGCGAAAATCCAATAAAGAAACAAGTTCGGCCGGAGACGTTTCAATTTCTATTTCAAGATCACATATCCAGTAATCAATAAAAAAATTGTTTCCAAAATCTGACCGATGGATCGATTTTTATAACATCTATAACTGCACAGAAATACTATCCAGAAAGTGGGGCTTTCCTTCAGTGACCCGCTGACCACATTACTCAGGACAAACAAACGTACACGTCCGAGAATCGCCCGAATGCCGAAACTTTTCCACCCGATCCTGTCAGAAATACACAACCTTTCATCTCAAATCCTTCGATATGACATGGGAGCGATAAAAGGCAATTTATCATCTACATAAACACACGATTTCGGGGCCCCATTCATATTTCGGAGGGAATACGTTTGAGTGCCCACCAGCGGAGTAATACCGGAACGAGACCTTAAATCCCCAGGCTCTCCATCCTCTCTGCACATAGAGAGGAAGGAGAGAAGAATAGAAGAGATTTGGAGCTATTGTAGGTGTGGATACCTGGCTAAGGTGTGTGTGTGCCGTACCCAAGGCTACTCCTATATGTTGTTTGTTTGTGTGTTACATGTGTCTCCATGAAAAATGGAAGTATTGTTTTGGTATGTGTGCGTGCGTGCGCGTGTGTGTGTGTGTGCGCGCACGTGCGTGTATGCGCATATGCATGCGCATGTGTGTATCTGTGTGCGTGTGTGTGTGTGTGTGTGTTTGCATGTGTATGCACATGCATGTGAGAGTGTGGGTGCGTGCATGTGGGTGCCTATGTGTGTGTGTTTGTGTGTGTGCACGCATAGGTGTTGGGAAGATGAAGGTTGGTCTAAGAACTATGTGAATAACATCTGCACCTTTCACCCACAGTTTCTTGGAGTGAATGTTGCCAGATTCACCTTTTCCTCCTACCTCACTGTCTTTATTCCATCCTCCCATGCTTAATTTTCCCTTTGAAATATGCAAGAACCAAATTTTAAAGATAATTCTTGCATCTTTGGCTTATGATTGCAAATCAGTTCATATAGCCTGATATTTCCTGTTTTCCTTATACCGTATATTCTCGAATAAAGTACGCACTTTTTTAACTTTTCAAAATTGAAAAGGTGCTACAAGTTGTTGCCAAAGTTGGGGTGCGTACTTTATTTGAGGTCACTGCACAGAGAAATGGTAAAAAAAGCCTAAAATAAAGCAAGGTGGAGCTACACTTCTGGTAATTTTTCAAAACATGCACATTGTTGTTGTCTTGTAGTTGTCTAAACATGAAACAAAGAAATTGTCTAAACATGATTTACATAAGATTGGCATTTGCATACAATCCTTTTGAGTTAGTGACTTTGACTTGTACAACTGTTTTTTCCTGATTTCTTCTACCAGTTCACAGTGATTTTTATAATTGCAGTAGGCAATTCTCCAGGTTATCTTATGCAAAATAACCGGGGGAAAACATCATAAATTTGAATTTATCCAGTTAAAGGTCTGTTCAAAATTGGTGGAGAAGGGGTGCGTACTTTATTTGAGTTTTTCCATTTTACCTTTCAGTCCCAAAGATCTGTCTAAGACTTGTCCAAAATCAGGGGTGCGTACTTTAATTGGGGTGCGTACTTTATTCGAGAATATACGGTAGTAAGACTCTCTTTGGCAGTTAAGCCACAGGAAGTATTTTGAGTACATACTATGGTGCCCCAAATAGCAGTTTTCTTGGCTATAAGCTTTATTCATAGCTCACCATCAGACAATATGTGTGCATACGTAAGTCATATTCCCCTGCTAGACTCTGGCAACCCCTTTGATTCACACAGGAAGTGGACCTGAGCTGTTGTGATTACCGAAAGGTATCCAAAATATCATGAAAGCATTTCTTTTGCTGAAAGTATGAATATGTGCTTTATTCATAAGACTGAAGTGCGTATTTCCGCTTAGCTTAGGAAGTGGAAGGAATTGTCTGCATGGTAGAACTTCTATCTCCATGGTTACCGTAAGCCTTTTTCCTGTGGCGTATGTGTATTTCCGTATTAAAGCTTAACTCACGTGGACTAAGTCATATCTGAGTCCGTGGTTAACCTCAGTTACACCTTCTTTGAGATCATTTACCACAGAATGAAGGTAATGTAAACAAACGTTAGCGATGTGTTTTAAATGTAATATATAAACATTCATGGTATGAATATGGTTTTCAAACACAAATGAATGGTTTAAGGTAGCCAGAATGTCTTTATTTTAACATTTATGGTTGCAGTTATTGAAGAAATACTACTGACAAACTTTATAGAGGTCTGTTCAATCTTGTTAATTACCACATTGAATTTAAGAAGTAAGAAAGCAGTAAGAATTAAGACACACTGCTAAACATGTGTCACAGATTCTCAAGTCCATTTTTATCTGTTCTTGTAGAAAAAGACGTGGGAGAGAACAAATTAGATAATGTGTGTTTGGTGTTAAGTCTGTATAATTAACTGTACCATTGCGGTCAATCTGACTCGTATAGCCAAACATGAGTTCTTTACTATGATGACAAACTGAAGCCAAAATAAGACAGTAGTTCCCACTCTAAGCCATTTGGTGTTGGTTTATACAAATCTGTAGCGTTACCCCAACTCAAACATTTGTGCAGAGTCAGCGATTTATCGCATTATGAAGAGTTTAAGTCAGCAAATTTAGCTGTTGTATATTCTCATGGCTTTAGTGGAATCACACGCCTGAATATACTGTATACTTTTAGTCCTAACTCCTTGTCTTTTGGTTTGTAGGAAAAAAAATCACCTCTAGTTATGTTATATCTATAATCAGAAAACTCAAGATTCTGTATTCTTTTCTTTCATTATGAGTACATTAGATTTATCAATGTTCATAATCTTCAAAGCAAAGGACCCTGTCTTATAATGACAATGCTCTGTTGACATGGCAAAAAGTACAGTTACTTTTGTATGGTCAACTATAATTTATATAAACTAAAAAAAAGAGAATACAGAATACATCTTACAATTCTACTAATTAAACAATGTAGGATAATAAGATTCTACTAATTGAACAATGTAGGATAATAAGGGATTGTATGTATTCATTTGAAGCTAAGCATATTCTTTGCCACTTATTTGATGAAGTACGGTGCCAGTGCTGGTTTGGTGGCTTTCTTAGTTGTTTTGTGACACATTCTACCTGACGTTACACATTAAAGACAATACTTTATGCTTTGCTTGTACGGTCAAAGTCTGTAGCATTTTAGACCCATTCAACAGTAGCAAGCTTATCAACTTTTCTGTTTACAAAGACAAGCCTCCTGATTGGCCAGGTGGCGGTCACATGATCCCGAGGTCAGACCAATCGTGTCAAAGCTGTGACCTTTAGAAAGTTCATCAGAGTTCAGCCCAGTTTGTGTGCAGTACAGGAAGCCTCCGTGCCTGAAGGCTTCTGCAGGAGCATATTTACTACGTGAGCATGATCATTGCCAGGTTTGTCAAGCTTCTCCTCTTGTTTTTAAGCTGGTTGTTTTGCTTAAACGTTGAGAAGTGTTCTGTTTATAGCGCTGTCGTTGTTGTGAGCGGGTAGGTTTGCTGGGGGGTGGGGAGTGAGTTTTGGCAGGTGTGGGTTGTTTTTGACCCTGTGTTCTTTCTTAGAAGTACACGGGGACTGACTACCGATTTCTGGGTATGATACTTTAAAGTATATATGCTTGTGTTTGTTTCTTCGTTTGAAGTCTTTTAACATTTGTTTGATGTGTGATATGACTTGGTTACTCTGTAGGTTACAAAAATATGACTTGTTATTGATGGCATCTGGTTGTAAACAGAAATTTGGGTCATTTTCAAGTCTTTTAACTTCTAGGTTTAGTAGCCTATAGCCTGGGGTGGTTAGTCTTTTTTTCTCTCTGTCTCTCTCTGTCTGTCAGTACAAACTGCAGAAATAGCATTTATTCTGTGTTTATTTAGCTTGCTGTTGTTTTTCCCTTCAGTACAACTATGTTTGATCAAACGTTTCTTGCCCGTGCCAAAGTAGCGTTGGGCAATCTTCCAGGTATAAACAAGTGCTGCACTCGATTTAGGGCTGCGTTCTTTAATGTAATATTAGCCTAACACAGGTACATTAAGGTAAGGGATGTCCCTGTAGCTCAAGTGGTAGCAGCCTCACAGTCGAGCTCTTGCTTCCGCATTTGTTGGTAACTTCATGACCCCTGTTCTAAACCCTTGAAAGGTATCATGGGCCGTAACGTCTAAAAATGGTCGCCCCACATTCGAGGAGGTACAACCTAACCCTGTGAAAATGTACGCTGCCGAAACATTATTCAAGGAAACTTGCTGAGGCCTAGGAAAAAAAATGTTGTGTTTCCTGTTTCAGTCCTGAAAAAATTAGGGTCGGTAGGTAGGGGATATCTTTTTTTTTTTTGTAATTTTTTTTAGGCTAGCCAAAAATCTAGTGATACATATTACAATACAGTTGAACAAAGGAAACTGAAATGCATGAGGACACTTGTCTTTCGATGTCAAACTTTGATTTTGTGCACAATAGATAGGACAAGCAGACTGTTTTTACTTCAATAGGAAGCAGGCTGAATAAAAATTCTAACTGGAAGCTATGTGACTCTACTGCCCACCCAAAAAAAAGTCTAGGGTCGGCAGGTTTTTCTAGGGAAGGTAGGGAAACAGGAAACACAACATTTTTTTTCCTAGGCCTGACCTATGTGCCACAACAGGGCTGGAAATCCTGCATATGCAGGTTAGTGCAGGTAAAGTTGGAGCTTTGCAGGTATTTCTGGTTTCTACCTGCACATAGCCTACACTGGGTTTTATACATAAATGTCCTATGATGTAGGTATATAATTATTGATTGTTATTAGCTGCACTGACTGTTATCACCTATCAAGTATGAAAAAAAAATAGTTTTGGATTCTGAACAATTTTAGTATGCTCCATACTTCCTAAATTGTGGTGCAGGTAAAATGAAGTGTCTGGTGCAGGTAATTTTCGATGTTACCTGCACCAGTGCAGATATGCAGAAAAAAGTGTTTCGAGCCCTGCACAAGTGCTGCAATAACAACATGTACATGTTCTGGTACTGAGGTTTATATAATTCTATACTAATTGGCAGCTATATTTAAATAGTTAGTCTTGGTATTGTCTGAGAATGAATGGGAAGATAATTGTAATTTCTGCATTTTCCAGTATTCCCACTCTAACGCTGTGAAGTGTCCCACTTCAGTACTATTTATGGAGTAACTGTGTCACATATGGTTCACATAGGGCATTGACTTTTATGCATATAATTGTGTAATGTAATAACGGTTTCAATTGGTTCTGGGATAGGCCTTCTTTTCTTATGCCAATCTCAACTTCTGAGGATAATTTGGGATCCTAACATTACAAGTACAATATAATTATATCATTGAGCGGTAGACTGACGCAAATAGATTTTTCACATGGACCATACACGTGTAGTAAGATTTCAAAAGCTTACTAGAGTTGAAGCACCTTGAACTGAGGTAGGTTCATATGCTAAATAGCTGAGTTACTGAAGCAACTGGATATGACTATTTGCATACTGTAAATGTATTTAAGTTCGCAGGGACTTAATTTCGCGGTTGCGGGAAAAATGACTTTTCGCGGTGGTTTTAATTTCGCGGCAACACGTTAGACTGCAGTCTAGTACCATAATAGAAAAATGTTCGCGGTGGTTTTAAATTTGCGGTGAAGTGGTCACCGCGAAAACCGCGAACATAGATCCACCGTGAACATTTCTGCATTTACAGTATTAGTTCATATAGATGATGATTAGTTCATAGCAAGGGTATAAAACCTGTTCTATAACGGATCTGCTCAGTGTCAATGTCAGTGTCAGTGTCAGTGGACGCTACCTGAAATGTCTGGCCACTTCCAAAATCATATCCAGAACTTTGCTTCAGTACCTGCTATTATCTTGCCCAACCTTCATAGACAAATAAGTACAGTATTAGATTTGAGGGTATAGTACTTAGATACAGAATTCATTCGGAGATTGCTATCACTCAAGTATCATGCTATTTCATTGTATAGTTACCTACAAAAAACGCTCTTATTGATAGATGCTGACAATATAGGAGACAGCACTATAGTTACAATGTAAAACATTTTGAAACATATTGTATAGTTTTTGACAAAAGTTTTTAAAAGAATCAAAGGACCAAAAATGCAAGTTTGTGTGTCCTATCATTGCATTAAGTATCCATTGCAATAGACCCATAAACTGGACCTTGACCTGTGATGAAACCTGTTGTGTCAGAAGGTACTGTAAATCCATTTATTTTCACTGTGCTGTAATTCGTGGTACAAGGGAAAACTTAGATTTTTGCAGTGCATTACTTTGTTAATTGGCAATTGAAACAATCTTGCATTATTGTAGTCATTCAAGGGACTTTTTGGCAGTGTCATAGATACGCAGTTGAGAGGTTACATGAAAAACATTAAAATATAACCACTGCAAAGGGTATAAGGCTTACAGTATAGCTCTGGATGGTCTAGTCAGCAGTTAAACAAGTTTCCAAATATGTACATAGTAATAGTATTGGTCTGCAGTGAAACTGGTATGTTGTTATGTCCGTCGTCATTACACATTTTAGCAGGAAGACCTTCTAATGTACGTCTGTGTAACACAAACTCTGCTGTTCGGGGTTGTAACTGGCTAGCCCTCCCCTCTAGGAGGCTGGTGGATGTTTGGCGGGCTGCTTTAAGCAAGATTTAATCAGGCTACTTCTATTTTTCTAACGTTAGTGGTTAAAAAAAACTCAGTGATGATATGTTAACTGCGATGTTTATAACATTGGTGTGACCTCTCCAAAAGGTCATGTATAAGAATGCAGATTCCGTAGGTCTAACCTTGAGCAAGACGTAGCTGTATGCACCTCTGGGGATTTTTTTCGTCTATTTTTCTATTTTTTTGACCAATTTGGTGTTCTATTTGGATGAATGATGTAAATAATTTGTTGTGTGAATTGTAATTTGTTTATCATTTTTTTGTTAATTACCCATTGTAACAGACTGTTGATAATCTAGGGAGTCGCAAGCCATTTCCTGCACATGTAGGGCTGTAGTTTGAATAGATAAATGAATAGAATGCAGGGCTCGAAATACTGGGTGCATGTGCACCCAGGTACACCCAAAATTGGAGCTGTGCACCCAATTATTTTCTTAGTTTTATGTATGTAAAGATATCAAAGTATACTAGTATACATCATATTCTTGACATCTAAGTGTTAGAAAGATAATAAAAATGTCTATCATGGTACTTGTTTAAGAATTCGATAGCTTGTAGTTAAGTTTAAGTGGTACACCCAAAAACTTTTTGGTGCACCCAATTTTTTAAGCTGTGTGCACCCATGCACCTAATCCCAAAAATGAATTTCAAGCCCTGGAATGTCTTCAAACAAGATCTGCACCAGAGCTAAGAGTATTACCGTATTGTGTAGCTGTAAATATGTCTGTAGTTGAAAGATAATGTCAGGAGAATGTGAAATGATATCACTGTGTCTGACAGGCCGACCGGAGGGACGTTATTACCTGTACTGTAATAAACCTGGGGCACAACTAGCTTATTCCCTTGGTTTCAGGCATGATTTAGACCATAGCAATTTAATCTATTGTTTCTTGGACATGGTGTAAAATTTTAGCAAGCAGACAAAACTCGGTAAGACTGTGACAGTGTGCAGCAAGGTACAGGTTTTCCTTTCTTATTCTGTATGTCGATATTCTAATACGGCACTGCTTTTATGTTGATATTCCAATATGGATTTTTTTGAAATTGGAGAACCAAGAAATTACAATGGTATGGACTTAAGGTAAAAGTTGACAAGATGGAAACTGAAGAATTGAAGAAAACTTGAATCCGATCATGTCCCTCCCTGGAACTGCCTGTGGGAACAAAGGAACAGATTTTCCTCTCAGAGTCTTTGTTTGTTTGTTTGTTTGAACTTTTGTTTATTCATGAAAGCTCAAATCGGCCTGCAGGCCGCTTTTCATTGAGGTCATGAGGGAAGAGGTACAGCTGAGACAAAATGTATAACATCTAGTCAAAGTTTACATCAGAATCAGACTCAGTTTTTATGTTGATCTTCTGAGCATATCTTTTTAAAAATCTTTGCACCACCAAATTGGATTATCCTGGCCTAATAAACCTGAGAATGTGATTCAGCAGAGCAGGTGCAACTTTATTATATCCCGTCCACAGCCAGCATGTTTCATTACTGCTGGTATCAACAGTTCCTTTCACGCTAATTGCGCCCCGGTAAAGCACCGGGAAGGGCTCAGAGTCAGAACACAGGCGTTGATACCACCATGTTAATTACACAGTACCTGATGATTTCATGTGGCCAGGGTCTGTTTTTTATGTGGGTGATGGTTAGTTTGCCTTGTAAGTTCTATTTTTACATTTGGGGTGGTTGGTAAAACGTTAGCCAATTTTTGTTCTGCCAGGTTCTTATCTATTTCTTTCTAATAAGTATTCTTTTATGTGGATGATGGTCAGGCTTCCAGTCAGGGGTTCTTTTTTAGGCCACACTTATGTGATCTGTTGTTTCTCGGATTTGACAATGCCGTGCTGAATCACAAAGTCAACATGCAGGGTCTGAAGGAAAAGTGTGTACCTTGGTACACTCAGTTTCATTGGGTACATAGGGTCAAATTCTACTGTAGTTTTCCTCACTGGCCATATGCTGTTTTCCTGCTCAATTTCCAACAACCAAGGAAATGAATTGATATGATTATGGCCTAAAACTTTTCTTGTTTTATTTGTGAGGGAGTTTACTGTCAGGATGAGGAGATGGTATTTTGTACAGTAGGGTATGAGGTTATACACCCAGCTTACCAAACTGCTGGTATGTTTTGATTATGTACTGGCTTGTATTCCGGTTTGTTGTCATCTGTTTACTTGTATGTACGGACATGATTATATGCAGAGGATGGCCGATTTGTAGGATAAAACATGATGTAGCTTTATTGGGGGGGGGGGGTTCATTTGTATCACGATTGTGTATTTTGATTTAGATTTATTGAACAATACATGCCAAACCCGGGCAGCTTAGCTGATCGTGGGTGGTTATATTACACCGAACGACTCGTTACCCCTAACTTTTGCACATCTATCTGCAAGCGTTCTTTGAAACTACCGAGAGAAGATGCCCCTACTGTACTTGGTGATAACAAGTTCCACTCTACGATAGTTCTGGGAAAGTACGAATTTTTGAACACATCAATCCTAGGTTGGTAACTCTGGTATTTGAAGGCATGACTGTTTCTTGTTCTTTTTTGAGCTGGTATTAGATACTTATCCGTCGGCACGTCCACCAGTTTATTGGTCATTTTGTACATCATGGAAAGTCTGGACATTTTCCTTCTGTCTTCGAGTGACATCCACTGCAAATCTGTCTGTATCTGTATTTATAAAGCCGGTATAACCGCCGTTCGGCGTAACACACCAGCTTCGCAGGCACGCGGATGTGTCAACACATACATACATTTACACTTCTCATTGAAAACACATGTTAACTCAACTGGTTATACAACAAGATTAAGCCTAAAGACAAACCTTGTTGAGTAGAACATATGTTAAACATGACATATAGGTTTGTATTTTTAGAATGCATGATACAGGGAACTGTAGTATAAATGCTGAAATCTGGGGCAGAATTTGTTTTCTTGGATAGTTGGAAAGCTTTGCTGTCATAGTTTTTACCAAGGCCTCCTGATTCCCAAATCTGTGGACTCAAACACTGTCCTTGGACCATGAACCTGCACAAGATACAGGGACAAATGTGAAGGTAAAATCTAGGTCATGTTAAATGTGTTTTCCACGTTTGGTTTTTCTCAAATACGTTTTGATGTTCCTTTTGCCCATGACCCCAAAACCTGATAGACACAAACGTTACATCCTTGAAGTTGCCTTACCAATGATGTCATCAATCTGGAAAGACAGACGTAGTTATAATAATTTGTTTTCCATGTTTTGTGCATGTGAATTTTACTGTTAGTTTTGACTATGATCAGGCAGAGTCAAAAGTTTCCTTCCAGTTATCACTTGAAAGATGTCATAAGCCCACAAATTATTCTGCTGAAATATAATTCATGATACAATAGAACGAAGTTAATTGCACAACGGATAACCGCACACTTCTGTTAATTGCACGGAACCAAAAACTTTGTTCTCTTGCACCATCTGGATAATTGCACGAATTATGCTGGTAAATCGGGTGTGCAATTAAACGGCTTCTACTGTAATATGTTCTTCATATATTGTTTTTGTCAACATTAGATATTTAACTGTAACTTTTAGCCCTGACCTCTAAACCTGTAGCCTCTAAAGCTGTCCTTGTGATTATAGTAATGATGTCATAAGTGCGTAGGGCTGTCCTCAGAAGTGGTGAGGTCACCAGAGGACACGGCGGTGGCCCAGATAACACAGATACTTTACTGTTGGGATCATGGACCAAAACATGTCATGCATGTCAGTAACGCACATGTCCCAAGGATGGCACTGATGATCTACAGTAACGCACATGTCCCAAGGATGGCACGTTGATCTACAGTAACGCACGTGTCCCAAGGATGGCACGGATGATCTACAGTAACGCACATGTCCCAAGGATGGCACGGATGATCTACAGTAACGCACATGTCCCAAGGATGGCACGATGATCTACAGTAACGCACATGTCCCAAGGATGGCACGATCTACAGTAACGCACGTGTCCCAAGGATGGCACGATGATCTACAGTAACGCACATGTCCCAAGGATGGCACGATGATCTACAGTAACGCACATGTCCCAAGGATGGCACGGATGATCTACAGTAACGCACATGTCCCAAGGATGGCACAGATGATCTACAGTAACGCACATGTCCCAAGGATGGCACAATGATCTACAGTAACGCACGTGTCCCAAGGATGGCACGGATGATCTACAGTAACGCACATGTCCCAAGGATGGCACGGATGATCTACAGTAACGCACATGTCTCAAGGATGGCACGATGATCTACAGTAACGCACATGTCCCAAGGATGGCACGGATGATCTACAGTAACGCACATGTCCCAAGGATGGCACGATGATCTACAGTAACGCACATGTCCCAAGGATGGCACGGATGATCTACAGTAACGCACATGTCCCAAGGATGGCACGGATGATCTACAGTAACGCACATGTCCCAAGGATGGCACAGATGATCTACAGTAACGCACGTGTCCCAAGGATGGCACTATGATCTACAGTAACGCACATGTCCCAAGGATGGCACGGATGATCTACAGTAACGCACATGTCCCACGGATGGCACGGATGATCTACAGTAACGCACATGTCCCAAGGATGGCACGGATGATCTACAGTAACGCACATGTCCCAAGGATGGCACAGATGATCTACAGTAACGCACGTGTCCCAAGGATGGCACGGATGATCTACAGTAACGCACATGTCCCAAGGATGGCACGGATGATCTACAGTAACGCACATGTCCCAAGGATGGCACGGATGATCTACAGTAACGCACATGTCCCAAGGATGGCACGGATGATCTACAGTAACGCACATGTCCCAAGGATGGCACGGATGATCTACAGTAACGCACATGTCCCAAGGATGGCACGTTGATCTACAGTAACGCACATGTCCCAAGGATGGCACGGATGATCTACAGTAACGCACATGTCCCAAGGATGGCACGGATGATCTACAGTAACGCACATGTCCCAAGGATGGCACGGATGATCTACAGTAACGCACATGTCCCAAGGATGGCACGGATGATCTACAGTAACGCACATGTCCCAAGGATGGCACGGATGATCTACAGTAACGCACATGTCCCAAGGATGGCACAGATGATCTACAGTAACGCACGTGTCCCAAGGATGGCACGGATGATCTACAGTAACGCACATGTCCCAAGGATGGCACGGATGATCTACAGTAACGCACATGTCCCAAGGATGGCACGGATGATCTACAGTAACGCACATGTCCCAAGGATGGCACGGATGATCTACAGTAACGCACATGTCCCAAGGATGGCACGTTGATCTACAGTAACGCACATGTCCCAAGGATGGCACGGATGATCTACAGTAACGCACATGTCCCAAGGATGGCACGGATGATCTACAGTAACGCACATGTCCCAAGGATGGCACGGATGATCTACAGTAACGCACATGTCCCAAGGATGGCACTATGATCTACAGTAACGCACATGTCCCAAGGATGGCACGATGATCTACAGTAACACACATGTCCCAAGGATGGCACTATGATCTACAGTAACGCACATGTCCCAAGGATGGCACGATGATCTACAGTAACGCACATGTCCCAAGGATGGCACGATGATCTACAGTAACGCACATGTCCCAAGGATGGCACGATGATCTACAGTAACGCACATGTCCCAAGGATGGCACGATGATCTATCAGTAACGCACATGTCCCAAGGATGGCACGGATGATCTACAGTAACGCACATGTCCCAAGGATGGCACGGATGATCTACAGTAACGCACATGTCCCAAGGATGGCACGATGATCTACAGTAACGCACATGTCCCAAGGATGGCACGATGATCTACAGTAACGCACATGTCCCAAGGATGGCACGGATGATCTACAGTAACGCACATGTCCCAAGGATGGCACGATGATCTACAGTAACGCACATGTCCCAAGGATGGCACGGATGATCTACAGTAACGCACATGTCCCAAGGATGGCACGATGATCTACAGTAACGCACATGTCCCAAGGATGGCACGGATGATCTACAGTAACGCACATGTCCCAAGGATGGCACGATGATCTACAGTAACGCACATGTCCCAAGGATGGCACGGTTGATCTACAGTAACGCACATGTCCCAAGGATGGCATGATGATCTATTACAGTAACGCACATGTCCCAAGGATGGCACGGATGATCTACAGTAATGCACATGTCCCAAGGATGGCACGATGATCTACAGTAACGCACATGTCCCAAGGATGGCACTATGATCTACAGTAACGCACATGTCCCAAGGATGGCACGATGATCTACAGTAACGCACATGTCCCAAGGATGGCACGATGATCTACAGTAACGCACATGTCCCAAGGATGGCACGATGATCCACAGTAACGCACATGTCCCAAGGATGGCACGTTGATCTACAGTAACGCACATGTCCCAAGGATGGCACGGATGATCTACAGTAATGCACATGTCCCAAGGATGGCACGATGATCTACAGTAACGCACATGTCCCAAGGATGGCACTATGATCTACAGTAACGCACATGTCCCAAGGATGGCACGATGATCTACAGTAACGCACATGTCCCAAGGATGGCACGATGATCTACAGTAACGCACATGTCCCAAGGATGGCACGATGATCTACAGTAACGCACATGTCCCAAGGATGGCACAATGATCTACAGTAACGCACATGTCCCAAGGATGGCACGGATGATCTACAGTAACGCACATGTCCCAAAGATGGCACTATGATCTACTGCAAAGTCAATGGAACTGATACTAGTGACGGAAGCAGGGGGGATGGGTGAATGTTAAGTGTTTTAGATTATAGTCAGCCTGAATCTTTTTTTACGTCCCCAGAATTTTGAATTTGGTCCAGCTTCTTTAGTAGTGGTTTCTATCTGAAACATCTAACCCTTTCCAAAGTCATGTCCAGTTTCTTTAATAGTGGATTCTATCTGAAACATATGACCCTTTCCAAAGTCATGTCCAGTTTCTTTAATAGTGGATTCTATCTGAATTGTCTGACCCTTTCCAAAGTCATGTCCAGTTTCTTTAGTAGTGGATTCTATCTGAAATGTCTGACCCTTTCCAAAGTCATGTCCAGTTTCTTTAGTAGTGGTTTCTATCTGAAACGTCAGACCCTTTCCAAAGTCATGTCCAGTTGTTTGAGTACCTGCTGTTTTAGGTATCTTAACTGGTGATACAGGGCTTGAAATACTAGGTATTCTGTGCACCCAGGTCCCAGGTGCACCCAAAATTGGAGCTGTGCACCAAATTTTCTTAGTTATGAACTAAAGGAAGTATTACCCGTAGGTATTTCTGACATTCTACTGTACTACACTATTGTATGTGGTGCACCCGGAAATCTTTTGGTGCACCCAATTTTTTTAGGTTGGTTGCACCAGTGCACCTAATACCCCAAATGAATTTCCAGCCCTGAGATGTATGAGTGTGGTGCTATGTGAGCCCCAGGAGGCAGACATAACTACCACAACATGTGCACGCAGGGCGATAAAGTCACTCTGACGTCAGCCGCTGCTATCACCTGCCACAAACATGTTCCGGCTACTCCTGTATGGTAACCTAGCCGGGAAGTCAACCGCTAACGCTTCAGGTTTTACTGTCTTCATGCCGGCTTTATGGCATTTTTATTTCCTTTCACAGTAATGTTTTCAAGGTTTTCGGTATTACGGAAAGATAAAAGATACCCCCGTGTACATCATAACAATTGTGTGTGTGGAAAATATTACATAGTTTTACATAACAATTCTGTTTAGTTTTGTGCAATTATCAACAGTAGAGACGTTACTGAGTAAACTCTAATTTGTGTAATTAACAGAAAAATGTGGCAAAAGACGATAACTTAAGGTGATAAATGCATTCCTTAGGCCACACCAATTTAATTCCTTGGTTCACGGATTCGCTCGCTCCTATTTTTTGGAAAATAAAATAAAAATAAAAATTACCACTCAGCAAAATTTTCACCATTAATGAAACCATTCACCAACTTTCTGGTGTAGCAAATTGGCCTTTATATTATAAGATCCTTAAAGTGTGGATACAGGTGCTGTTACTGTACAATAATACTGTTTTTGTACTTTTTTCAAGCTGAAAACTTTTTTTCTTTATGTTTTGGATTAGCCGTTACCTTTACCCCAACCATTTTACAATCTTTATTTTTATTTTTATTTCGCCCTCTCGCTCCATATTTTTTATGAAAAAATCCGTGAACCAAGTAATTAAATTGGTGTGGCCTTAGAATATATTTGAATGCAATCTTTCATATATCTCAAAGTCAAATAGATAATAATGAAAGTAAAGGTATCATGATCAATATCAATATTTTGAATTATTTTTAGATGTACAGTGATATTTGTAACTGTGTGTGCCTTGTTTAATTCTGTTCACACAATTTTTGCGTTAGAAAATCATCACCCTTGGGTCTCATTAAAACTGGTGCACACCAACACGTGTCTGCCTGTGTGTAAACGTTATCACACTGTAACTGCCTCGACTCTGCTGTCATTACGGGCCATAAAAGCTTCTCACACAGGTGGGGAGGTTCTCAGGGCAGGGGAACCATGTTTGGACTAGTCTGCATGATTTGTTTGGCTGGAAATACCTGTTGGTTCTGTTACCCCTGGTAGAAGTAGAGTGGAAGCCGCTTAATTGCACACCCAATTTGCCAGCGAATCCCGTGCAATTATCCGGTGTGTGCGATAATGCGAAGTAACCCAGTTGGACCGCACCGCCACGGGATTTTAGGATTCCGTGCAATTGACCGAAGTGTGCGTTTATCCGACGACCGACGTGCAATTAACTGGCTTCCAAGTTGTACTTATATACAGGTAACTACTCATGACACTTTGCCTGTTCTGTTGTAGCTTACTAAATCTCAAGTTGTATTTTTTCCTGCAACCTCACCACATAGCTAGAAATACTGAGTGCATGTGCAACCAAGATTGGACCTGTACTATACTACCTGTGTATCTGTCTACAGTGTTAAGGACCTAGGTAAAAGCAATTATACACTTGTATGTAAGTTGTATACAACACATATTCTGAACATTTGATTGTCAGAATGAATAATCAAAACCCGCTTCTAACCAAAATTTGGAAGGTAGTTATAGAATTTCAGATTATGAATTGAAGAAGTGTGTTTTTGGAGCCCTGGTTTTGACCTATTGTGTTTGAGGTCTTCAGTTCTGAAGAGTTTGCAGTGTATTTAGGTCGACAGTGGAGTACAGACTAGGGCTGGGTATCGGTACAGCGTACCGGTACAAAACCGGTTTTTCTTAATGGACCGGTCCAGAAAAAACGGACCTGTAAAAATTAGGTGGACCGGATGTTGGACCGATTAGAAAATTGAAAGATTATTTTATCAGGCATTCACACGTTTTGGGCTTGCAGGTGGAAGAAAATAACAAGAGTAAAGTAGAGTAGAGTTTGTAGTAATTTCTACCAAGCTTTACAGCCAATCGTACAGGTGCAGTTAGCGTTGTAGGATTTTAAAACGCCAGTGTAAGTCTAATACTCCACCAAACAGATTTATTTGTAGTGATGGTATGTGTCATACTGAATCAGGTCCAGGTTCAGGTCCGGACCTGGACCTGTTTCTATGGACCTGAACCGGACCTGAACCTGAATTTTCTGTACCGGTACCCACCCCTAGTACAGACGCTAAATCGTTCGGCCTAAGGGCTTAAAGCAGTACGAGCAAACCTGAAATTTGGGACAGTATTGTTCATCAGAGTTTTCATTCAAGTTCAGTATCTTCTTAGCAGTTGTAGTAGGCCCGTCATCAGGATAGTTGTAGTGATGACACGAAAGAAGAAGAAGAAGTATCTTCTTATAAACCAACAAATTTGATTGTGTTGGAAACATTGTAAACCTTAAAGACTTATGACATTCCTACAATGTAAATCCAATTTTATCTTGCCTGTTGCAACCTAAAATGTGGGACAAGGGCAAAGACCTTAAAAAGGCTAAATATATATATAGTATGGGAGTACCTTGAAGGATTCATAATATGATCAACAGCAAACAAAGAATGGGAGGAGTCAAAATCTTTCACGACCTTCCTAACTTCTTTAGCAGTGCTATTCAAGAACACTTGACACACGCACCCAAAGATATAACCTTCTGGGCAAAGGTGAAACAGGACTGACATTCTTACAGAAGCAGTTCAGGTCATTCACCCAGATGTGAAGGGTTTTAGGAGAACAGTAGGGGGAGGGTACTGCAGGTCAAGTTCAACATGGCAGGGATTTGTTGTTCCTGTCGGGCTACAGAAATTCACTCCTAGGTCCACTGTCTTGCCAGGCCTTTTCAGCATAGGGGACCCTTGTCATTTGGTCCAAGCTTTCCTCCAAGCCCTAGGCTATGTTTTCATTGTTTCTTCTTACTCTATATTTTATACCAACATGCCTGAAAACCAAGGATATGTTTGTTTGTTTGTTTGTTTTATTGGGATCTCCATTAGTGATATGTGTGGGTGTGATAATACTTTGAAGGAAAAAAATCCTTTTTGACAGAAACAGACAGCGTCGTGTATGTAAGCAATCTAAGTCCTCTTGTATCTGCATGGCTTGGTAAGACGTCACACCTGTGCATACTTCTGTAAGTCTTCCCCGCAGGTGAAAGTGGGTGGGGCTGGGAGGAGACTTCCTCAAATACTTTCCATTTTTTTCTCATACTGACTTCCACTTTCTTAAAGAGTCAGGTCATGTAGATTATCAAGTCTTGACTTAAAAGCCTTAAGAAGCGGTGCAGTTTTTCTATGTCATATTTCTTCTATGATGTAACACAATGTCTGGAGTCTTTCTATTGAGGTTTAAACTCTGTAACAGGTAATATGTTGTGTCCTGGTAAAATCCCTTTCCAATAGGACAGCATTCTCGCCAAGCTCTCTCTGTGACCTAATATTTGACGGATCACTAGCACGCTAAACGGACTATCGGACTATTGAAAAAAAATTTTTTTACGCTCTGTGTGTTTTGGTGTCTTTTCAGTCACACCTTTATATTTTGTACGATATACCCAGTATGAAATCAAAGGTAATACACATCCGTTTGAGGTTGCAGTGAGAGCGCAGCACGATCGACGTCTAGTGAAAAGGGGACCTTAAAGCGAATGAATTGAAACTGAAACTGACAGTGTTACTAACGTCTGCACCTCTCGGCCCCAGCAGCTGAGTTGAGTTTCTCGAGTTCATGTGTTATTATTGAGCTAATGTGTTATTATTGATATCAATAATCAATAATCACCTCTCGCCCCCTGTAGCAGTGTGGACCGCGTGGAGCTCCGTCGTCAGGCACAGCTCCAGCGCGCCGGCATGAAGGTTTCCACGGAAACCCCCGCCGTGTCCAAGCCTCTCTTCGACGCACCAGTCAAGGTGGGTACAGTAGCTCTTCCCTCTCCCCTCTCTCTCTCTCTCTCTCTCTCTTTCTCTCCTTGTCTTTGCTCTCTTTTACCTCCTAGTCTGTCTTGTTCTTTTCTTTCTCGTCCTCTCTTCCTGTCTCCTCTCTCTCTCACCCTCTGCCTTTCCCTACCTTTCTCATCCTATCTCCTATCTCTCTTTCTGTCTTTCTTCTCTCTTTCCTCTTTCTCAGCCTCTGCGTCTCCTTATCTCTATCTCTTTTTCATTCATTCCCCCTTTTCTTTGTCTTTTCTTGTACCTTGAAACTCTCCTGTTGTTGAAAAAACAGCACAAGAAGTTAATGTGATACAATCTTAAAGGTTTGCTGTGCATGTTGTTGAACTGTCCCTAAAGCTCTGTATATTGCAGTTATCTCTCTCTCTTTCTCTCTATTTTCTTTGTCTGTCTGTTTGCCTGCCTTTCTGGCATTGTTTATGTCAATGACTATGTCAAGAGTTTTGAACCAAGTTTCAATAACAATAAATATCACATAGCCTGTACATGTGGTTTAATTTCTTACGAACCAAATGTAGAATTTTGTCTCACAGAAAGAAGTTGTTCTGGTCTGCATTTTTGTTGCTGTAGATGAACAGAAATTAGCTAGATCTTGGCTCGAAAGACCCAGAATAATTTTCCCCTTGTTTGTTCCAGATTGACCCCCCTCCTGACGACCATGTGTACCGTAAGACCCAGAATAATTTTCCCCACATTTGTTCCAGATTGACCCCCTCCCGACAACCATGTGTACCGTAAGACCCAGAATAATTTCCCCCCTTTTTGTTCCAGATTGACCCCCCTCCTGACGACCATGTGTACCGTAAGACCCAGAATAATTTTCCCCTTGTTTGTTCCAGATTGACCCCCCTCCCGAGGACCATGTGTACCGTAAGACCCAGAATAATTTTCCCTTGTTTGTTCCAGATTGACCCCCCTCCCGACGACCACGTGTACCGTAAGACCCAGAATAATTTTCCCTTGTTTGTTCCAGATTGACCCCCTCCCGACGACCATGTGTACCGTAAGACCCAGAATAATTTTCCCCACATTTGTTCCAGATTACCCCCCCCCGATGACCATGTGTACCGTAAGACCCAGAATAATTTTCCCGTTTGTTCCAGATTGACCCCCCTCCCGATGACCATGTGTACCGTAAGACCCAGAATAATTTTCCCGTTTGTTCCAGATTGACCCCCCTCCCGATGACCATGTGTACCGTAAGACCCAGAATAATTTTCCCCATGTTTGTTCCAGATTGACCCCCCCCGATGACCATGTGTACCGTAAGACCCAGAATAATTTTCCCCTTGTTTGTTCCAGATTGACCCCCCCCCCGACGACCATGTGTACCGTAAGACCCAGAATAATTTCCCCTTGTTTGTTCCAGATTGACCCCCCTCCCGACGACCATGTGTACCGTAAGACCCAGAATAATTTTCCCCTTGTTTGTTCCAGATTGACCCCCCTCCCGACGACCACGTGTACCGTAAGACCCAGAATAATTTTCCCCTTGTTTGTTCCAGATTGACCCCCCTCCCGACGACCATGTGTACCGTAAGACCCAGAATAATTTCCCCCTTGTTTGTTCCAGATTGACCCCCCTCCCGACGACCATGTGTACCGTAAGACCCAGGAGACGCTGGGCCAGTTTAACCTGATTCGCCACTCCATGCTCAGCAGCCACAACCAGTACCTGCTGGGGATCCCCAAGGGGCCGCAGACGCCCATTCTCAACAAGACAGCCGACAGCGTCTGGGCCTCCAAGTTCCCGGCCAATGGGCAGCTCCCACCACAGAAGCCCGCGGGAGTCCACCGGCCCAAGCAGTCCGGACGGAGCTCGAGCGCAGAGCGCAGCCGCGGCTCCAAGTCTCCCGCGGAGAAGCGACCTCACGGGAGGTCATCGGCCAATCACAAGTCTTCTTCTCACGGAGCGAAGGGCGCTGACAAGCCTGAAGAAAAGAAACGACAGGAGGAGGCGCGGGACAGTAAGGAGTCGCGACCGAGACCGTCTGAGGCGGGCCATGAGAGACGCAAGTCCAGCGGAGGCGGCAAGCGGCGCTCCGTGAGCCCGCACCCTCCCAGAAAGGACGGGCAGGTCACGTCAGGGCAGGTCACGACAGGTCAATCACACAGTAGCAAGGCCCCCGGAGAGCCCAATTCCAAATCCGCGCATTCCAGACCAGAGAAGTCTCCTCCGGTCCAGCCGGACTCCTCCTCCTCTGCAAGCTCCTCCATCAAGATGGAGGCCTCGTCCACGAAGGATGACGCCTTCCAGATGCCAGCGCCGCTCTCGACCGCGCCCGGGAGCCACCGCCCGAGCCACAGCGGCGGGAAGGCGGGCGACAGGCCCGAGGAGAGGCTCAACGGTCTGCTCGCCGCCCAGGGCCATGGTGGTAAGAAGGAGGGAGTGGAGAAGGAGCTCTCCAGGGAAGACGTGAAGAGGAAGCTGACGCTCACCATGCCCGACACTTCAGAGGTAAGAACGTCTTACTCATACTCACGGGTAGTAAATGAGCAAATTAAGGAATGGGTTCCAGAGCGCTCGATCAAACATGACGTCTTACACAAAGTCACAGGTAGCATGGGTGCCGTGCAGGTAGTAGTTCACTCCTATGGTTGCTTCTGATACTTGTCTCAAACTACATATTCAGCTCTTTTGTTGGGGATATCAGTTCATGAGTGAATTAAGTGATGGGGTCTGGAGCGCTTGGCCAAACAGGTGTCCCAACAGCAAGCAGATGGAGGGTTTCTCTGTGGAATGCCAGTACAAATGAGTACTTGAACCCATTCCTTAATTCGCTCATGTGTAGGGACCAATCAGCACCCTCGTCCAAAATTTGGACAATTCCAGATGTTAGAGATGTCAAGGTTCTCAGTATGTAGTGTATGATAGAAGTCAGAGTGAACTACTATCCGGATGGTACCCAGACTAACTCATGGGGGTTTCCCCAGTAATAAATTGCATAAGGGAACAAGAGGGTATATCGACTAAGTTGTGGATTATCCAGTGTTGAGTTATACAGAATTTTATATGATATGATATGATATGATAATCTAAAACTTCTGAAGAGGAGAAATCACTATCAGTACTGGTCACACGTGTCCTACATGTTAGTAGCATCTCTGGTCAATCTGAATTTTGTGCTTGTCAGAGGATCTGCTCCCTGGACAAGGTGATGCATGGTTGACTCCACTTTCATCTTTTGTTTGTCACTCAATCCATCAAATTGTCCTTGCTTAACTCACCTCCTGATATGTGTGTCATAGTAGAGTTGATATTTGTGCAAAATGCATTCTCTGATAAGAACAGATTGCACACACATCTGTACTTCTGTAGATCAATCAACCAATCAATGCGTAAGTGAACATACAAGTATGATACTGCATTAAGTTGATTTTTTTATGTTGGAATAATTTCTAACAACCATATTTACGCTGAGAGCATGCATGCTGAAGATACAAAAGCACAGAACACAGAGTCCACTTTGTAATAATATACCAAATTGTGTACATATGCGTAAGCAGGTACTTCTGCTGTCCATATGTTCAGGCTTAGAACGGTTTAATGGCCAGGCTGTGTCAACATGGCGGAAGTCAAACACATTTCCTTGTTGGCGTCCATTTTAGTTTGTTACCCAGGTTGACATTAGCTATCACCTGTCCGCAGTAATGTATGTACAGTTCTCTCTGCGTGCTGCAGCTGCATAGAGGGGATGGAATCAGGGCCACCAGAGATGGGGCAATGTTCGGTTCTGTCTGTCACTGGTAGGAAATATGTTGGGAACAGTACTGGTGACCACCTCTACAGAAGGGCCACCAGCAAATGGGCAATGTTCGGTTCTGTCTGTCACTGGTAGGAAATATGTCGGGAACTGTACTGGTGACCACCTCTACAGAAGGGCCACCAGCAATGGGGCAATGTTCGGTTCTGTCTGTCACTGGTAGGAAATATGTCGGGAAGTGTACTGGTGACCACCTCTACAGAAGGGCCACCAGCAATGGGGCAATGTTCGGTTCTGTCTGTCACTGGTAGGAAATATGTCAGGAACTGTACTGGTGACCACCTCTACAGAAGGGCCACCAGCAATGGGGCAATGTTCGGTTCTGTCTGTCACTGTTAGGAAATATGTCGGGAACTGTACTGGTGACCACCTCTACAGAAGGGCCACCAGCAATGGGGCAATGTTCGGTTCTGTCTGTCACTGGTAGGAAATATGTCGGGGATTGTACTGGTGACCACCTCTACAGAAGGGCCACCAGCAATGGGGCAATGTTCGGTTCTGTCTGTCACTGGTAGGAAATATGTCGGGAACTGTACTGGTGACCACCTCTACAGAAGGGCCACCAGCAATGGGGCAATGTTCGGTTCTGTCTGACACTTGTAGGAAATATGTCGGGAACTGTACTGGTGACCACCTCTACAGAAGGGCCACCAGCAATGGGGCAATGTTCGGTTCTGTCTGTCACTGGTAGGAAATATGTCGGGAACAGTACTGGTGACCACCTCTACAGAAGGGCCACCAGCAATGGGGCAATGTTCGGTTCTGTCTGTCACTGGTAGGAAAGATGTCCGGGATTTGCAACATGAGCAGCAAAATTCCGTCAAGAATGGAATGACAGGCAATGGCTATAACCCTGACCTGGCCACTTTTTGATAGACTCTTAGATAATCCCGAAAATAAGTTCATTTTTCATTTAATTTTCTCTTGCACAACCAAGATGAAGAACTCCAGTTAGAAGCTCTGAGGAAGATGTCTGACAGACATCGAAACGTCAGCAGGTGAGATAAACTGGTCGTGTAAGAGAAAACTCTGATAATGTTTCCAGAGAACACTGTCTATAAAGACCACCTGTTCACACATCCACTGAGTGGCCTTCTTGTGCAGGTATGACTGTAGTAAGACCAGCAGTTGATGCTAGGCTCTGTCTTCACAATCTATCGCTGGCTGGGGTTAAGGTGGTAGCAACTGTAGGGCTGGCTGCTTGGAGTAGGAGTAGGTTTTAAAATATATTTTTCTGTCGAATGAATGTTAGGAAGCATTTCTAGAAATGAGTGGTATTTGCATTTTCTTGCTATAAGTTAATTTTATGTTAAGTTGGACTGTCATCCTAATCATTGTAAATTCTAATTGGAGATCGAAATAAACACATTCTCCAAATTCAGTTTTGTGATCTAGTCCCTTCTGGCCTGCTGTTTGCATTTGCCTGTTCTAGGGTGTTTCTTGATTTCACTAGCTCCAACCAGATCTTTCTAGACTTTGCAAAAGCCAGGGATATGTAGTTTTTGTCTGGCTGCCAAGTAGACTTGAAATACATCCAAAGGTTTTATAAATAGAAGCAGCACAAAGCTGTATAAGACAGCTTTTCCCTCTACAGTTGTACTTATAGCTGCCTGGATGGGGAGTAATTAGCATATTCATAGCTGCTGTAATTGATTGTAGTTGAAGGTTGCCAAGGTCATTTGATTTTGATGAGTTCTGACAACGGAAGGCAGGGCAATGCAGTTTTGGCATGGACTGCCAGGGGGCATTAATGTCACTTCTGGAGTGGAAACTGAATGAGTGCCAAAGCAAAGGGATGGAATTTTCCACTCACTGAGTCGAATCGTGACCGAACTGATTCAACTCGACAGTCCTGTGTGTCAGGGATTTAAATACTGGGTGTAAATGTACTCTTTTGTACCATTGGAGCTGCGCACCTGATTTTTAATTTTGACTGAGCGCACCAGTACAGAAAGACACATATATTTTGGTCAAGACACTATTCAAGGTTCTCACTAGTATTATTTTCTTAGACCATGGGGGCATCATAGCATGGCGTAGCCACATGTCACTTGAGATGTAAATGAAAATGTAGGCTTGAGCACTGTAGGTAGGGGGGTCTGGGGGTATCCTCCCCCTGAAAATTTATATTTGTGAATCTTAGAAACACCATTTCCTGCATTTTCAGGACTAAATGTTATGAAATAAAGTCAAATTTTTTAAAAACCTTTATACAAAACTGGACCCTGGTGTATTAAGTTCGCAACCAGTGACATGGAAGATATCAGATCTATTTCTACTCTGGTTTGATGATTTCTAAAAACGCTTCCTTCCAATGAAATATACATAACACAACATTGATCTCCTGAGGCGGTAGAATATTACAAATGATTGTGTCCGGAAATTCCTTGTGGCTTTGATATTCATCTTATAGAGAATTAATGTCTTGTACTGCTTATCTGATGGCTTAATTAGTTGAACTGTTGTGTTAGGCAGGGCTGGAAAGGCTGGGTGCACCTCTAATTTGTGCACCTAAAATTGGAGCTGTGCACTTAATTTTTAATTGATATTGTTAACCAGATATTTGTTGAGGCTATGTACACTATTGTACTGTGTACTATTGTACTCTTTTAGTATTATACAGAAAATGCTTGAATTTTAAGTATAAGAAAAAGCACTATCACACTTTGTTGTACTTTGTCAAAGTTAGCTACGTTTTATGGAATTACAGAGTCAAGTTCTGCACAGAGTGTTTGTAATTATGTTTTACTGACATTTTACTTGATCTTATATTGTGCACAAAAAAATGTCTTTGATTTATTCTAAATCTTTAGGTTAGGTGCAGTAGTGCATTAATTCCCCAACATGAATCTACAGCCTTGGCGAGGGTAGGGACTAGCTGCTCATTAATATTCCATGATATCAGACTCATCTGCGGCCTGAATCATTTATAAGGCATTCCGTGAAGCGGACTGCACCAAGGCTGGACGGGAATATCAAACAAGCAGAAAACAATCGGACACTGATACACAATCATGTAGATAGGAAATATGGACATCTCAACAGCTTAGGCCCCGCCAAGTTATTTCCTTGGTTAGGGCAATTTTCAAAGTTAAGAGCAAGATGACAACAGAGGGCTGGGAAGAAAGTAAATCTTAAAACTAAACTTGCCGTAGTCTTTAACTAAAATAAGCCTAAACTGAAACCTAACAGAATGATGATAAACATAAATTAAAGGTTCTTGAGACTGTATGTACCAAGATCCAGACTTTACCCTCAGACTGTTTTTATATTAGTAGCTTCTACTCTATCTAGTAGCTTAAATGAACTCTAAGGTTCATGATTAAACTAATTTCAATAAAATGCATCAAATTTATGTTTAATAGTGTGGCAGAAAAGCAGACAAGAGAGCTGTACTATATGTCCTCCTCATGTAATTGAATGATACTAATAGTCTTTCTTCTTTCAATGTTCATCATAATTATATAACGCTCCCAAAATAGCTGTAGATTCCTGCTCTACAGTCAGCTGGAGATGAAAGGCTTTGTTGTAGGTTCAAAGGTGTCAGTGGGAGGCATTGGCTTTGCCGCAGATGTTTCGTGTTACATCAGAGAGAGCGCAGTTCGTACTTGGCAGGAGAGTTAATACAGTTGGTAATGATGTTCCCAGAATAGAACTCTGCTTTAGAGAGCGGTGCTACAAGTGCATATATATGTATATATAGAAACTGTCTGCCAAAAATAGCACACAGATATGTCCCTTTAGTGGCAGTTTCAATTGTGTAGAAATGTTCTAATTTGGTACTTATCGTCATAACACCTATACTTATAGATTTTTAGATTTGGAGCATTTGAAAAATGAAGGACATGTTCGATAATACGGTAGGTCTCCTATTGGCTTTCTAAGGTACTGCAGCAGAACCTACGGTTTTGATGTGATCTGTTTGTGTTCTAGACATGCTGTGGTCAATTTTGAGTAAGTGTTATTGTAAGTGTTAAAAACTCCCCATCATTGCGCTAGCTGTGTGTAAATGGATGTTTGTGATTTGAATATCTGTCACCAAAGCCAAGTGCAGGGTTCCTATTAGGGCAGTGATGGCAACCCAGAGTGGGTAAATACGTCGTGAAGAATGTAGAGTCGATAATTTGTCTAACAAGCGCCGGGAAATGTTGGTGTTGGAACAGGGTTTAACAAGGGAGTTGATTTTACCGTGTGTGGCAGTGATGTTTAACGAGGGAGTTGATGTTACCGTGTGTGGCAGTGATGTTTAATGAGGGAGTTGATATTACCGTGTGTGGCAGTGATGTTTAATGAGGGAGTTGATATTACCGTGTGTGGCAGTGATGTTTAATGAGGGAGTTGATGTTACCGTGTGTGGCAGTGATGTTTAACGAGGGAGTTGATGTTACTGTGTGTGGCAGTGATGTTTAACGAGGGTGTTGATGTTACCGTGTGTGGCAGTGATGTTTAACAAGGGAGTTGATGTTACTGTGTGTGGCAGTGATGTTTAACGAGGGTGTTGATGTTACCGTGTGTGGCAGTGATGTTTAACGAGGGAGTTGATGTTACCGTGTGTGGCAGTGATGTTTAACGAGGGAGTTGATTTTACCGTGTGTGGCAGTGATGTTTAATGAGGGAGTTGATGTTACCGTGTGTGGCAGTGATGTTTAACGAGGGAGTTGATTTTACCGTGTGTGGCAGTGATGTTTAACGAGGGAGTTGATGTTACCGTGTGTGGCAGTGATGTTTAACGAGGGTGTTGATGTTACCGTGTGTGGCAGTGATGTTTAACGAGGGAGTTGATGTTACCGTGTGTGGCAGTGATGTTTAACGAGGGAGTTGATGTTACCGTGTGTGGCAGTGATGTTTAACGAGGGTGTTGATGTTACCGTGTGTGGCAGTGATGTTTAACGAGGGAGTTGATGTTACCGTGTGTGGCAGTGATGTTTAACGAGGGAGTTGATGTTACCGTGTGTGGCAGTGATGTTTAACGAGGGTGTTGATGTTACCGTGTGTGGCAGTGATGTTTAACGAGGGAGTTGATGTTACCGTGTGTGGCAGTGATGTACCCCGTGATGCGGAAAGGAGACAGGGTTCGGAGATTGCTGTAGTTGAGGTAATTTTGCTGCGGAATTGGGAGCGTATTAAGGGGACCTTTCGGCTGTTCCGCTGATCCCATAACTAATGAGCAGGACCTCAGGCTCTCCCTGCTGCACAGACTTGTCTTCATGGGTTTCTCATGTTTCTCAATCTCTAAAAAATAACTCTAACACAGTGCTAGGGTCATTTCAGGTGATTGTGTCTGTTTGGCTCAAAACTGCTTGGAGTACTTGTGTAATCTTATTGATGCATGGTTAGTGTTGAAGAGCACAAGAAACAGTCAACACAGTCAAGTAGGACTGGTCTGTAATCTGAGTTATAATTCTATACACAGCTTTGTCAGCAGGGCTAGCCCTTTGTAATAGCCATAGGCTAGTTGGGCAGCCCTGGCTGTGTGTTCTGAACAGCCAAACCAGTAAATAAGTAAGTTAATAGATAAATAAATAAATACACAGCTTTACGTGTATAGGGACAGTGCCCCTCTCCATTTCTACAGCCCATGGGCCACACAGGCCACTACAGCAAGGGGCTAGTTCACTAGCAGTGGCCTGTGTTCAACTTCCATACTCTTTCGTATAACTTAGTACTAAACTGTGTGATATTCCCACCAGGAAGTTTGCAGATTATGAACTAGAACGCTAAGTAGAGAAATCTTGATATGGCCCAGTCAAGGTTTGAACCTACGACCTATTTATCTCCTTGGTCTTTGCACTAGTAACAAACTATCAAACTAATCTCTTAATGTATTTATATTGGGTGTGATAGAATATTGATGTTACAAAAACAGTTGTATTTTGCAATGCTCCCCCTTGCTGTTTACTCGTATAACTGCAGTGAATGTTTGTGTTCCATGCCATGCTTCGGTTCAATCCAGTCCTGAAATGCATTAGTGGACAGGTAATGGCTCTCAGCTTTGCAGATCTTATAATACTTAGTCATCAGGGCTCGAAATACTTTTTTCTGCATACCGGCACTGGTGCAGGTAACATTGGCAATTACCTGCACCAGACAAATTTTACCTGCACCACTCTAAATTTAGGAAGTATGGATCATACTAAAACTGTCCAGGAACCATTGCTTTATTTTTCTTTTATATTTTATAGGTGGTAACAGTCAATGCAGCTATTAACAATCCATATACACCTACAATTTTGTTATGTATAAAACCCAGTACATGGACCAGTGCAGGTTAGGTGCAGGTAGACACCAGAAATACCTGCACAGCTCCAATTTTACCTGCACTAAGCTGCATAATCATGCAGGTGGTATTTCGAGCCCTGTAAGTGGACAGGTAATGGCTTTCAGCTTTTCAGATTTTATAATATTTAGTCGTGTTAGGAACCAAGGACACAGCGGTAAGCCTGGATAAGGAAAATGTAAATAATAATGGCAGGAATTATATCAGTGCCCTCTTACTGATTCTGCACACATCAATTCAGCTTCAGTTCTGTTTATTTGCAATTACTATAATCATCGTTAATTGCTAGCTGTTTTATTAAGTCTCTGTGGTGGAATTAATTGGGTGTGACGAAAGCTTTGTGTGAAGTTTGTTTTTTGTCATGGTGTGAAGTTATTTCATGCAAGAGTACTAATCAGTAAGGCTGCCTTATATCTACTACCAGGGTTCGAAATTGACATGCTTAACTTGCAATTTGCACATAATCTTTGAGATTTGCATGTAAAAATTTTCTGAACTTGCAATCTTGCATGTTGAAAATACATGGCCTATGGCCACGATGCCTTTGTTTGTCTGACGGGGATCGTCACCGGTTGTCAGAAGGTGTTATAAACAATCAAATTCGGCTTTGCTGCAAACTAACATGCTGATAATGTGGATATCTTTTCAAAATTTGCAGTTCTGTCTATATTTTCATGTGCCAATTTCAGTCCATCAACAGTGACAGAATGGGCAAAATTCTTATCCATCCACAGGCCTCAAACTTAACTTTTTTCCCTACTGTCCCGCATTGTCCCAAAAATAAATTTCAACTGTCCCGAAGTGAGGATGGACTGTCCCAACCCTATTTTCAGAAATTATGTATTACAACAACTGTAAGTCAGAGTATGCACGCCTGACAACCGCGGGGCAGGCTTTTAGCTAGGAATTCTTTTAGGGTGTACATCTGTAATGTGTTGTACTCTCCGCACTGCGTGGCTGAGCCAAATTTTTGTCTTTGCTGCAACACTACTTTTGTCCTGAGAATGGGAGGTATGTGTTCTTGATTTGAGGTGGGTATGGCTTAAAGAATACATGAGGTAATTTTCAAGTAATATAACACTGATTCCTTACAATATAATGTTTCATGAGTTAATACATACAATCAGGGAGAGTAAATTAACCTTACTGCTAAAGGTGAAACTTGACTGTTACATATATAACAACAGCAAGCTAAAGAAGTCTACAAGAAAATCTGCAAACCAACAGAGGAGAAAGTGTAGCCAGGACTGCCAGGTACATCTTATATTTCTTTTGTGTATCTACTCTGTTAAGAACATAGCTGAAAATAAATGCACTGAAAAGTTACTTGTAGCCTGTAACATCAGCGTTTTAACTTTACACAGTTACAGAAAAATGTGTACAAACATTTAATTCATTGAAAATATATAACAGAAAAGATGTGTTCCAAGGGCAAATTAAGCGAAATTTTCTCAACAAACAACATCCATTTATCAATATTTTAAAAATAAAGACTACAACAAAAGTAATATCTCAAGTTACCGTGAAAAAATCGAGACCTCAGTTCAACATTTTCTACGAATTCAGTGCCGACACCGCCCCCCTCCCCAGTATGTCATCGTCACATTAGCTGTTGTTTTTCCCACATTCTACCGACAAACAAGCAAAAAAAACCTCCAAAACAATCCTATACATGTACTTATCACCATGACTTCAGGCATTCGACGAGTTTTCGTAAACAAATCAAAGTTTTTCCTGCGTGATTATTCCCGCGAAAACAGCGGGGATATCAGATATTCCACCAATAATGGCGCCTGGGCGCGCTACGTCACGCCGAAATGGCCAATGGGGTGCGACTCTCGCGATTCGCGAGATGTGAGTGAGTGCGAGATTGCGCGATACTTGAGGTAGAATCACCCAAAATGGCGGCTCGGTGCGGGAATCGGCAAATTTTGAACTTTGAGCGAAGTTTCCGGGGGAAAATAAGGGCGTACCAAAGGCGTATATCCAAAAAACAGGGCGTACATTTTGCGATTTTTTTAGCGAAGGCCGTACATTGTACGCATTGCTAGCTAAAAGCCTGCCGCGGGGAGATCGGACATTCTGATGTTGATTCGTTGATTATTTTCCTATTGTCCCAAAAGTGTCCCAAAAAGATTTTTCAGTTGTCCCGGCCTAAATTTTAGTGGTCTCGGGACATCGGGACATAGTTAACTTCGAGCCCTGCATCCAGAGCAGCAACATTCCACCAAAGTACAGAATGATGGATGGTGGCTAGAACATTGCAGTATAGACTAGTTGTATTTTGCATGTAAATATTTTAAATTGCACGTAATATTTTTGCCAACTTGCAATTTTGCATGTAGCAATAAAAAAGTATTTCGATCCCTGACAACACTAGTGTATTGATGTCTGGTAATCGATTCTTAATACGATGATGACGATTCACTAATAATCAATTTTCATGTAAAGAGGAATAGTAGTTCGTTGTCGATGGCTTGATGGTTTGAAAAAGTGTCGGCCGTTGATTTGTATTGTGCAGAGTTGTTATAGCACATTACCCAAATGGTGTCATCCCGTTTCCTGGCCCTCGTCACGATACCCTTCTGAGAAATAAACCTATCGGTGGCACCCTGCCCAAATCGCCAGTCAGACTTACTAAACCATTTATCCAGGCTGTTCACATCCGGTCATTCTGCAGAGTAAATTAGTCGTGCTTCATAAATTCCTGTGAAAAGTGAGGCTCCGGCACGTTCGGACGGTGTTAGAAAAAACGGGGGGGAAAGTGTCGGGGAAAATTGGACAACAGCTGATTTATGCCATAATTAGCGTTTAGTGGTGCTTTATGGCGGGGTGCTTGGCGTGGTGTCGCCGTGGCGCCGCGCTAAGTCTCGTCTCGATCTGATAGCCGGTGAGCGGAGGCTGATGGATGCGGGGTTACGCAGAGGCGAGGCATTACTGCTATTGATCCTGCACTCGGGTAATGGCATAGCGTGGAGTGGGAGCCACTGCTGTAGGGGTGGTTAAGAACAGCTACAAGGTCAGAACCTTGGACAGCACAGGAATATTGCTGTTCTGTACTAACATTGGACAGCACAGGAATATTGTTGTACTGCTATTGATCCTGCACTCGGGTAATGGCACAGCGTGGAGTGGGAGCCACTGCTGTAGGGGTGGTTAAGAACAGCTACAAGGTCAGAACCTTGGACAGCACAGGAATATTGCTGTTCTGTACTAACATTGGACAGCACAGGAATATTGTTGTACTGCTATTGATCCTGCACTCGGGTAATGGCACAGCGTGGAGTGGGAGCCGCTGCTGCAGGTGTGGTTAAGAACAGCTACAAGGTCAGAACCTTGGACAGCACTGGAATATTGTTTTGTACTAACATTGGACAGCACAGGAATATTGTTGTACTGCTATTGATCCTGCTCTCGGGTAATGGCACAGCGTGGAGCCTTAGGTGTGGTTAAGAACCACTACAAGGTCAGAACCTTGGACAGCACTGGAATATTGCTGTTCTGTACTAACATTGGACAGCACAGGAATATTGTTGTACTGCTATTGATCCTGTACTCGGTAATGGCACAGCGTGGAGTGGGAGCTGCTGCTTTAGGTGTGGTTAAGAACAGCTGCAAGGTCAGCATTTGGACAGCACTGGAATATTGCTGTTCTGTATAGCAGATTGGACAGCACAGAATCACAGCTATTTAGTCTCAGACAGCACAGCACTGGAATATTGCTGTTCTGTACAGCAGATTGGACAGCACAGAATCACAGCTATTTAGTATCAGCTCCACGGACAGCACAGGAATACAGCTTTCAGAGTCAAGACAGCACAGCAGAGCACAGCACAGGAATATAGCTATTTAATACCATTGGACAGCACAGAAGTGCAGTTATTTGGTATCAGCACCATGGACAGCACAGGAAAATTGCTGTTGTGTATCAGCACATTGGGCAGCACACAATTACAGCTATTTAGTGCCAACAGCACATTTGACAGCACAGAGTCAAAGCTATTTAGTATCAGTACCTCGGACAGCACAGGAATATAGCTGTCCAGAGTCTGCAAGGGGAACAGCACCAAAATACAGCTGTTCTGTATCAGCTGATTGGACAGCACAGGAAAACAAGTATTCAGTGATTCACATCATTTTAGTGCCTTAGGCTGTTTAAAAGTGACATTATTGTGGTTAGCAGAAAAGATAAACAATTCACAATTCGGTAAGCTGATAAAGTTAATGATTATATAAGATGATATATATGAGATATTATATAATCCTTATGTCAACAAGGACACAGGCAAGCAGGGCTCTGAATAGCTATTTATAGCATGCAATTAACAGAAAAAAAATTGTTGATAAGAAATTTAGAAATAATTTGGCTGGCTAAAATAACCCAGGCCAAACTGTTAAGTGTCACAATTCACATGTTGCAAAAATGGAAATTGTGTATTTTGATCCCTGGTTACAATAGCACTACTTTGTGATAGACGTTAGTCCCTGCTATATTATGTTTTTTGAGGTAATGTGATAGCGATGACTTGTAAGTATGGCACATTTAGTTGCGTCATTCAGATCCATGTTATTCCTCTTATTTTTGGTAAATGGTTGATTTGTTGTCACGTTTGGTCCAGGTTTCAGCAGGCAGTCATTACCGTGCCCCTCACATGAGTGAATCACAGATATAATTAGAAGTGTATATCTGCGCGGGAATAATTGCCTAATAGATCATTCCCTGCCATTGGGGAAATCGCTCCGCAGCCCAAAAGGCGGCGCAGCAATCCGATTGGACGGTGGGATGAAGGGGAAACGCAACACGACCTCAAGCACGCTCCCGCGGGATTCGGTAGCTCCGCTGGAAAATATAGCTATTAGCCGTTATATGGGTTAAGTAAAATGCTTTTTGTCCATAATCTATGTGGAAATGCCGGCGGCCCTTCGGCAGCGGTTAGCTCCTGAGGCCTGAGTGGGGATGGCGGGTATCGTACGCAGCAAGGCGGGGGCGATGCGAGCCGCACACGCCCGGAAACGCAAACAGAGCAAACAGGTAGGATAGGATGTTGTTTGAAGGTGGGAGATCTCGGCAGGTCCTTTGTGTTACATGTATGCCTGTTGTTGGATGAATGTTTCATGTCGGCTTGTCCTGTTGTACACAGACATTCCCACGGGTACCGGCAACACTGTGGTGTGTTATCACTCCTTCTGTTATACACCCTGTAATATCTCCTGGCATATGTAATTAGAAGTCCTGGTGTTGTCGTGTGTAGAGAAGGGCCGTTAGTAATGACGGGTGGCTAACGAGTTGGGCCCTCGGGTCGAACGAACAGATGACTGCCCTGAGGTGTTAATTACGGGGTGATTACAGGTAAACTCTGTTTAATGTAGGTAAGCACCACTTCATACGGGAGCGGATAGCACTGGTGAGTTAGGTTACTTTTTTACAGGCTAGGGTATCAGACATTTGTGGTAGGATTTTTTTGTTCTGATTGTGCTTGGACAATTCTTTAAACGATGAAGATATGGACACTCAGTCATTATCATAATTATTGGTCATTCTTAAAATGATACCCGAGGGTTTGAGTTTGTAAACCAACAGTTTGATACGTCGATGAAGGTTAGACATTTAGGTAATAAGATTCACAAGGTAACAGTAGCATTTGGAAATGGTCCAAGGTTTCAGATAACGTCCGCTGTCTGTCGTCAGTGGCTGATGTTTTGAAGCATGGATTGACCAATGTTTCGATACACTGTCATGATAAATATTTAAATCTTACGTTTGGTGAGTTATTCCCAGGAGTATAGTAGACGTAATCGGTCAATCAGATTTGGGCTCCAGCCCATCTTCATGATGAAGGGCACTCTCTACGTGTTCATGAATATCTCTTCGTGGTGACTAAATGCCTTTTCTTACTCAACCCATCCCATGGCTGTATGTGTGAGTCAGTTGGTCATGAGTCAGGAATGGGCTGGAACCATTGATGTCTTGGCATCACGTCTGATATTCTTCCTTTCTTCTCTTCTTTCCATTTGGTCTCATTTAGTTTCTAATTATCAGTCAATTTACTAATTTAGACATCCAGGTAATAGGATAAGTTATCAAAACAAATTAGCTTTCGACAATCAGGTCAAGAAGTTGACTGATACACCAGATAATAGTTACTCAAGCAGCTGGATATGGAAAATTTGATGGTTGAAACGGTGATCATTTCCAAAATCATATCGAGTTGCCATATTGTTTGGCATATCAGTCAGCTTCATGATTTGATTATTAAAAGCTACATTTGATTTGAGTAAATAACAGTTGAGTAATTGATGTATCATATCCATGGATGCCCTGCGGACTTGTTCATCTGTTTATTTTTCTCCGTACTCTCTCATTTCGTCCTTTGTCCCAGTAACAAGGGAATCGTCCTGGTAAAGTACAGAATAAAAGTCAGGGTCATGAATTACTTCCTAGGAATTGGCTGGCAGAGAAATTGATTTCGGAACATTCCGGGGTCAGGAACTGGTGGGGTTATGGGCAAATAGCAGGGAAACAAGTTTAGCATTGATCGTTTTGCTGGGCTGCGTGTGGAATGGGTGACATCACGGGGTGATCGGCGTATCGCTTATCACTTGTGCTGCATCTCACTGATTGTGTAGATGATTGGATCATTCTACTAGTTAGTACTTGATATATCTTGAAGAGTTTTCTTAAGATTGGAAACATCTCAAAAAACCTGGGAGCCTTAAGTTTTGATGACACGATAGGGAGAAGGACCCATCACACCTGCTGCATCTTTGATCTTGTAGATGTTTAAAATTATGAATCTTGTCGATGAATCTTGAAGAGTTTTCTTGACATTTAAACATCTCAAGGAATCTGGAAAGCTTTTCATTATGATGACATCATAAGGAGATTGACCCATCACTTATCACCTGCGGTATGTTAATCATCATGTAGACGATTGGCTGATTCTTCTTCATAAATCTTGAGGATTTGTCTTGAAATGGAAACATCTCATTACGAACCTGGGAAGCCTTTTGTTGTGATAACATCATATTCATAACAAGTTGGACCTGTCACTTATTACCTGCTACAGTATGTTACTGATCATGCCGATGATTGGATCGATGGTTCTTCTAATGATAGACCTTAGAGAAGTAAGAGACTTTTTTCTTCAAATGGGAATATCTCAAGGAGCCTGGAAAGCCTTAAAGGTTAATCATGAGGAGATGGATCTATAACACTTATCACCTGCTGCGTCTTATTCATCGCTTGGATGATCAAGTGATTCTCTTTGATAAGTCTTAAAGGGTTTCTCTTGCGATGGCAAGTCTTGAAAAATCTTAGGGAGCATAATCTAGTTGTGATGACGTCAAGAAGAGATGGGCACATTCCTTATCACCTGGTGCATCTTCATTATCACTTAGATGATCTGTCTCTCTACCTGGCTGATGTAAAGTGGTTCCTCAGTAAGTGTTACTGTTAACAAAGAAATGGCTGTACTGAATCTTTTCAGTTTTGGGGTTCATTGGAAAAATGATCAAGTTGTTAATCATACTGAAAAAGTAATTAGAAGATCATAAAGTCATAATTATTATGTTACAATGTCAGAGGTCAAAGACCTCTAGGTGCATCTTTAACTATTATTCAAGATGGTAAGGAAATCAATGTAGATTTCACTGATTTTAGATGCCAATGAATTTTACACTTTGAATCTGGGAGGAAGCATTTCCTGAAACAACCCATGACTGTGAAAAGGACATCAATGCTTTTAAAATTTTTGCAACAAATGTTAGAGAACCGCCCAAATTAAGTGGCATGAAAACAAGGGAGATAAAATGAAATAGATTTCCAGTTCTGGTGTTGTGTCCTTGAATATAAAAAGGGGATTACAGATGCAGGCTGTTGCCAAATGTACATTCATAAAAAGATACTTGTCACTGGGAGAAAACAGTTTCCAAGTAATCCGTAAGCCTACGAGCCCTCTGTGCCATGTTCTGTGGTGGCCTTCTGTAAATTTTGAAATAAAAATAGTTCCTTTAAGTCAAGCAATCCATCACTAATCCTACACGTACCCTCAGCACTTGTAGCTTACAGACCAACAGTGTAGATCTTAGTGCTGCCATGGGTAATTGTGTCCTTGAATATCTGCAACTGGATTATAGGCTGGTATCCAGTCGTATTATAGCTCCAGAGTCTCTTTCTTCTTCTTTTCATTTGTATACGCCACAAGTGCTGAGGGTACTAGTAAGACTTGTGATGGATTGCCCAACTTAGAGGAACTATTTTTATTCTACAAACCAACAGTGTACACCTCAGTGCTGCCGTGGGGAGTTGTGTCCTTGAATATCTGCAGGTGGATTAGATTTAGAGAAGGGAGTTGTCACCACATGTAGAGCAGTATACAGCTGGTGCTCTGCACATCTCCATCTGTATTACCAGGGCTCGAAATACATTTTTCTGCATATGGTGAAAAGTGAACATTGAAATTACCTGCACCAGACAAATTTTACCTGCACCTGGTCCACTCTGAATTTAGGAAGTACGGATCATACTGAAATTGCTGAGGAACCACTGCTATTTTTCTTTTGTACTTAATAGGTGGCAACAGTCAATGCAGCTAATAACAATCCATATACACCTACAACATGTACATCATAGGACATTTATGTAGTATATGGACCAGTGCAGGTTAGGTGCAGGTAGACACCAGCAAATACCTGCACAACTTTAATTTCACCTGCACTAACCTGCATATGCAGGTTCGAGCCCTGAATACTGAATCTACTTTGGATCTCACTACACAGCAAACCATGCTTGTTGTACCTCAAGGAAAGTTTATGCACAAAACGCCTGAAGAGTTAGATAACAAAATGCTATTTTCATTCAAAATTTGACTGTCAGCTGAGGATGGAAAAATGATTCAGGACAAGGCGTGAAACTATTTTTTTACTTCCCCTTCAGAAAATGGACTAGTCCTTTGAACGCCAGGTCGTTGGGAGGACATTAGCTAAATAGGAAGACAGAGAGCTGTCAAATGAGACATGTATGAATGAAATGCTCATAGCATGCACTTCATTTGCATTCAGAGCAAAATTTATGATTAATAGATTGAACTTGAATGTATACATTTGTCTCTAGTTTTAAAAGATTTTTTACAAGTGAGATTACAATACCTGTCAAGTCTTTCACTTTTTAGTTTACACTGTATCATTGATGACAGGCACTTTATGATCTTGATTTACCCACAAAAGTCTACTTAAAACATCATCCCCACAGTCCCATAATAATAACATGAGCGGTGTGTTTGGTGGCACGTGGTGTGTGGGTGTGGGGGGCAGCTGCTACTGAGAGTGGGTGTATGACAGGTACATGTACAGATGCAGGTGCAGGTATTGTTATAGTAATCAACTTATAGTCAGGGTGGGACCTGTTTGTACTGAGGGCAGGACTGTTGGAACACTGGGGCACCTGTGGCTTCTGTGTATTGACACACGTGAACTTAAAAGAGGTGAACTTTTGTTTTCCAGTTCCAGTCAGTAAGTGTTTCGAAAATTTGAATGTTTTTTTTTCTTACATGATTCAGCATAAAGAAGATGTTTTCTTATTGGTAAAAGCATGAGGAGGATACAAGATAAGCAATACATTCCTTTGTTCAGGAAGTGGTGAAATAACAGAAGGTTATCTGAAAATAGAATTAGAAATATCAATTATTATTCTGGAAGATGAACATGTAAGCAGAGTCTTGACTTGAGGGAAAACTGTGTCTTAGAAAACACAGTTTCTCCCTGAACCTGCAAATTAAATAAATCAACCTGGTATGGGTCCATTCACTTCAGTCTGTGACATCTGTTTGAAAGAAGTTAAAGGGCTATCAAAGAATGGCAAAATAACATCAGATACTTTAAAGGCAGTATGCCTTTAAAGGCAGACTAACAGATGACTGATGACTGTAAGTGTAACACACAGTGTTGAGGCATGTTCTGGTACCTGCATCAGTTAAAAATAATGGGTGCCGGAGGCAGCGTTGTTTGCGGATTATTGAACAGATGATTATCTGGGTTTGATCACTGGGCTGTCAGGAACCGCAGGGTGGGACTTTATTTCCCTGCCGTATTACCAACACTGATGGATTGGCATGGAAGGACACCTGTGGTACTCAGGAAGTATGGTAACATTGGTAAGGTCCCCTCAGTTCATTATTGTTTGGGGTGTGTCTATTTGTGTGTGTTTGTATTTCCGGATGTTTTTCCGGTCAGTATAACTCATGAACCTCTTGATGGATTACGATGATATTTGGTTTGTGGGTATATGGCTAGGTGCTGGGAAGAAAAAGGTCAAAGTTGATTTTGGGCCGCCTAGTATGTGACCTTTGTACTGCAGCAGAACTTCCATTTTTTGGAATCTTTTTATGAGTTTATCTTCTAGTATAGCATTTCTTTTCCTGTCCATTTTTTTGGCTATTACACAATGTAACCGAATTTATACTGTTTCTATGGACATTAGGCCACACCAATTTAATTTCTTGATTCACGGATTTTTTCATAAAAAATATGGAGCGAGAGGGCGAAATAAAAATAAAAATAAAAATTGTAAAATGGTTGGGGTAAAGGTAACGACTAATCCAAAACACAAAGAAAAAAAATTTCAGCTTCAAAAAAGTACAAAAACACTATTATTGTACAGTAACAGCACCTGTACCGACACTTTAAGGAGCTTATAATATAAAGGCCAATTTGCTACGCCAAAAAGTTGGTGAATGGTTTCATTAATGGTGAAAATTTGCTGAGTGGTAATTTTTATTTTTATTTTTTTCCCCCAAACATAGGAGCGAGCGAATCCGTGAACCAAGAAATTAAATTGGTGTGGCCTTACGTTGTTAGTGTGTTGGTAGTCAGACTTATAGTTGTTAGTCAGCTGGCTGAGCCACGAAGCCCCTAGTAACCAAGTAGCCTTTCCCTAGCAACCGCGTAGTGTGTGTTCGCTCAGTAGCCGGCTAACGTGTGTGTAAGTACTCCTATTAATCTGTATCAACGAGGTGTCGATTCCCCCGGCTCATTACAAGTCCTGGACACTATATGCTTGTTAGTGGAGAGAGCTAAGCAAATGGTACAACACAATTAGGGTAATAAATTGGGCCATTCCAATTTATTTCTTTGGTTGTAGGAAGATAAACAAGTTAGGGGTAATGAGTCGTTCGGTGTAATATAACCAGCTGCTGCCGCGCCGCGTGCCTACAAAGCTGGTGTGTTACGCCGAACGGCGGTTATACCGGCTATATAGATACAGATACAGATACAGATACAGGACAATTCAAAGTATAAAGATTTTGGGATATAGGAGAATTCTCTTACACAACCTTACTCATAGCTTCTAGCTGCAGGAAGGCGTCCAAGAGACATTGAAAAGTAAGTAAAGTGAGTAGAATTTGCTTGAAGTGAAAAATAAAACTTTTTTTCTTTATGTTTTGGATTGGCCGTTACCTTTACCCCAACCATTTTACAATTTTCATTTTTATTTTCATTTCGCCCTCTCGCTCCATATTTTTTATGAAAAAATCCGTGAACCAAGAAATCAAATTGGTGTGGCCTAAGATGAGAAGCAAAACTGCATCTAACCAAATAGTAACATACAACTTGGGTAGCGATTCATTTCTGGGTTCTTGCCAACTTTTTTAAAAGTAGAATTTCAACATCAAGTCTCAGGACATCTCTTAAAGACAATGGTCTGAGAGAAAAACATGAATCTGGCTATATTTGAACTGATTCAGGTATTCAATGTGAAGTAGGCTGTGTGTACTAAGCAAGGACACAGATTTTTCTTTCATGTTGATCTTCCAGACGAGCATTATCCGCCAAATTAGCTTGGAGTGGCCCGAAGGCATGTAGGGCTCGTGTGGGCTAATGTATGCCCCTCACGGATCATCGGGCACGAATATCCAAATGTCACCCTGTTTGTTTTGCATACCTGGCAGAACAGGAAGATCAAACATATCCTCTGTTGTTCGCTGACGTACCCGCGACGTCATCTCATTTGTCACTGCTGCCGACACCACGCAACCCGCGGCGTACAACACCGCCATAAAAGGAATTCCCAGTCCACGGAAAACTTCTGTCAAAACAATTTTCTACGTAGGAAATTTGCACAACTGGTAATTTTAAACTGGCCTTTTGTATGGCCCTCCTCCCACCTTTTCAGCATTAATAATGCACATAACAATGTAAAAGAGTGGCCAGTCACCCAACAACTTGTCTAAACAGATTTGTAATGACTCCTTTAATAAGAAGTAATTCTCAGTCACATTCTGTGTGCCTTCTTTTCAGTTATGCCAATTGTTCTAGTAATTGTGCACACGACATGACAATATAAAAGGAATCCCTATTATAAAATATGATAAATCAATCAACCGAAAGCTTGATTTGTTACTCACGGGTATAAGTAATTCTCAGATGCATTCTGTGTGCCTTCTTTTCAGTTATGCCAATTGTGCTAGTAACTGTGCATACGACAATATAAAAGGAATCCCTAAATGTGATAAATAAATCAACTGAAAGCTTGATTTTCTACTGACGGGTACAAGTGAGTAATTCCTTCCTTCATTCAGTTCTGCCAATTGTGCTAGTATCTGTGCACGCAGCAGTATAAAGGAATCCCAAATCAACCGACAACTTGATATCTGTCCAAACAGGTTTCTAGAAACTGATAATTCTCGGCAGCATTGTGTTTGTCCCACCTTTTCAGTTCTGCCAATTGTGCTAGTACTTTTAACTGTGCACACAGCAATATAAAGGAATCCCCAATCAACCGACAGCTTGATATCAGTCCAAACAGGTTTCTACAAACTGATAATTCTCAGCAGAGTTCTGTGTGTCTCCTCCCACCTTTTCAGTTCTGCCAATTGTGCTAGTACTTTTAACTGTGCACATGTAGCAATATAAAGGGATCCCTAATCAACCGACAACTTGATATCAGTCCAAACAGGTTTCTACCGTACAACTGATAATTCCTGGCAGCATTGTGTGTCTCCTCCCACCTTTTCAGTCCCACTAATTGTTCCTGTGGTGCCTGGTGGCCCAGTCCTGACGTCAGCAGGGGGCCCGCGAGGCAGCTGTGCCAGCCCAGTTCAGTGGGTTAGTGTATGATGTGTGTGTGGACAGTGTAACCCGCGCGCCCCACCGCTGACGTAGGTCTGTGTGCATACATCACAACCTGCTGCATGCCAGCAAATCCCTCTCTTCCCACTAATCCCAAGTGCACATGAATAAGTAACAGGCACGCTCCATTCCTGTACGGGGGGGCAAGCCGACGAGACATTGTCCTAATCAGTTCATCCTGCTGAAACGGAAACTTCATTGTGACGGCAGTGCTTTCTTTCTCCTGTAGGAAATTCACAGCAATCTCTTAACACCTCCAGTGAACATGCTTTAAGCAAGGAATAAAGGATATATAATCGAGACCCCCCTATAGGTATGTGGTTACTGGATTGAGCCTGCCTGGGCCACAGTCCAGGTAGCTGTTGAAAGAAATCCTGTGACAAACTGCCCAGAGCGACTCCCAAATCTGTGGACGGAGGGTTTGTTTACAGAGACAGGAGGAGCCATTATCTGTGTGCGGGTTACCAGGTCAGTAAATCACTCTGATGGAGGATTTCCCTCCCGTTTCCATGTTCAACACCGGAGGCTGTGAAATATTCATGGGGAATCTCGTCTGCGTTACCGCCAGGGTGTCAGGCGTGTTTAAAGCTTGGTAGAAACAAGACAACGTGCCTTACGTGCTCTTGAGATATATGTGTTCTTGAAATTTGATTCGGAACTAGAATTAGTGAATTTAAGATAATGCCTATGTTAAGAGGGGTTTTTGTTCCTTGTAGGAAATATTAGAAGAATTCTGTGTTGATAATCAAATTACAAGTTCAAGTAGAGAACTTGTGTGTCTTTTGGTCACCTGGGATTTAAGGAAACCATGACCTTCCTCAAGGTCAAGGTATCTTGGGAGGAATGGCACCCAACCGTGCCCTAAACTCTGTTATGACCCCAAGTACAGGCCTGGTAATAAGACACAAATCATGTAGAGTTATAAATGGCCCGTGGATGTAATATGATACCCAGCGCAGGCCTGAACCTTGGTGTGAGTCCATGAAGAGAAAGTGGTGGTTAAGTCTGGCAGCTTTGTTGTCCTGTGAGTCACACTATTGTTGACATAGTCAAGATTAGACAAGGCATGCAGGCTGTTGGGGCAGTGCCAGGGCAGGACAAGTGCCAGGACACTTCAGAATGGTAGCTGTGAAATAGTCTGAAGTGTGACAGTGTTTTCTCCTGATACTCCAACTTGGCAGGGTGTTTGCTCGTAAAAAGAAACAGAGTCTTCAAATATTTTCAGCTGTGTACACAAAGTGATTGTCTTCAGTTTTGAATTTGCGGACTATAACTTATAAGTATAAGCATTTATGTCAAAGGCTAAAGTGCCAGTTATAAAAATTTTTTTTATTTCATTCACCTGCATTTATTGAGCATTAGACAAGAAGCACTTTTGCTTATGTACATCATGTACTCAAAATACTGTAAGTGCAGAAATGTTCGCGGTGGATTAATGTTCGCGGTTTTCGCGGTGACCACTTCACTTAAAACCATCGCGAACATTTTTCTGTTATTGTATTAGACTGCAGTCCATGATGTTACCGCGAACTTAAATCCACCGCGAAAAGTCCATTTACCCGCTACCGCGAAATTAACTCCCCGCGAACTTAAATGCATTTACAGTAACATAGAATAATATTTGACAGTCAAAATTAAGAAAGAGGACTTAAAGAGTACAATTATTATAGTAACATCCTTACACTTGCAAGTTACAAAAGCCGACTATAGCTTAAAACTTTTGCGGTTTTTATACTGCACTTTTTTTACTTCTCTAGTGTTAATTGATTCACACCAAATAAGCGTTTCCCATGTATAACTACTGCACTACAGATAATTGTTTGAACCAATGTTTCAACTACGCATGTAAAGCATGAAATAGAACCACTGCAAAAGCAGGTGTATTTACAGCACAGTTGATGTCCAGAGTAGAGTTGAGTTGTTGTGTTGCTGTGTATTTTTACAGCACCCTCCTCAGTAGGGAGGTTTTAATGACACACATTCACTCGTAGCCAGTCTGCTGGTACGTTTCCATGGTGATGCTGTTATGCCGTCCTGTCCGAAGCGGGCGGCTCGTTTTGATGTTGTAGTGCAGAGGGTCTTCGGCCGTTTGAACAAATACCCTGGATTTTATTAGAACAGAGGAAAGCTCTTGACATTTCCATCTGTAGGAGCTTGGTACTTTCTCTGACATGTTTGCATATTTAGCAGGAAATTAGAATATACAATGTTTTCTTGATCAAAGTGTGTACCCCTGATTCGGGGCAAATGTGCAATGGAAAAACTCAGCCGATCTTGACAAAATTTCCATTAAAACGTTTAAGTTTTAGTGTTGTAGAGCCATCACAATGAGCCCATTCTGAAAGTGCAATTGGAGGATATTTATTGAAAATTTCATGACAGTTACGGCATGTTTATCACATCCAGAAGAGCAATTATAATGTAGGAGATGTTAACTGACATTTTTATTAGTGGAACAGGGATACTTTCCTCCTTACAAGTATGGCCAATGTTGTATGTTACAGTTTTATATTTTGTAGTTGTATATTTATGTCACAAATACAACAATTAACAATGTTTTTGTATTTGTTAGATAATCTTATGTTTAACATTAATCACATTCAAATCAGTTACAAGCATGTTTTGCGAGCATGTTTTTAATTGCATTACAGCCCTACTTTCACACTTATCAGTGAACCTTATTGCCTTTCTAGTGACCTGCTTTGGAAGTCACTGGACGTGTTGTCAAATTTTCACGTTCGCTTTCACCATGTTTTTCACGTTTATCGTATTCACATCAGCTACAGATGGTTGCATTTATTATCATTTTTATGGGCATTACAGCCCTACTTTGACACTTATCCCCCCTCCTGCCAGGACAGTGACCGGCTTGTAAACTGGGTCCCATTGGTTCATGCAGGTGTTCCTATAGTTGATCACCAACGATCGCTGCCCCCATTTTTCCTCCTGGCTTGTCCCATCAGGACCGTTTGATGAAGTAAGCGACGCCCGGCCTATTGATCATGATTCTCCCCGCTCCGATAATCAGCACTTGTCATCGCCAGTTTGGAACACATGACGGAAATGTGTTATACGGCCTCTTAAAGTGGGCAGTTCTGGTACACATCCTTTCAAACTGTCATAAATATTTATAAAATACTATCATGTGATACAGTCATAATGTTCGCCATCTCTAATTTTCATCTTCATGAAATAGAGACATATTGTTTTTGCATAATTTCTTCTTAGTCTCCTTCCAAACAAGGTCAATGACCTGGTTCTGTTCCATGGTTGTCTCCATGGTTACTGGTATGGAGGATATGGTGTTCAGTTACATTATGTAGCAAGTGGCAGGACTTGGATACTAACCAGAGGTTTTGGTTACCATATATTATGATTTTAATATGTGTTTGAGTTAGAATAAACAGATCAGTAGTTTGTTTAAAAGGAGACATTTGCAGACGATGTGAAGGTAAACATTGTATTTGCTTGCAAGGCTTGCCATTGTAGTTTGTTACTATGATACGTTGCTTTCAGTGTTGTTGCAAGAATGATATAACATTGCATCATTGCAATGCTATTTCATGTAGTTTGAAGCCGTTGGCTTAGAAATATAGAACTGTTGGATGATGTTAGGATTTTTTCTGCTCATTATTTCCTACCCAATTCATGAATTAGCGTCTCTGTTTAGGCCTGTTGTACCTTTCTTTCAAGTTGTTTTGGTATTACAGTTGAAAGGTGTTCCAGGAATTATCAAAAGAACGTTGTGAGGTGAGGAGATTGCTTTGAAAACAAAGTTGTGTAATGAAGCAAGGATGGCATGTATACCTTACCTTACATAAGTCAGTCTGCCATTATACTATAACTTATAGCATTTCAGGAAAAAAACAACAACCAGAAAGCAAAGAATTCTCAGAATATACATGTACCAAGAGCATTGAAGAAAATACTTTTTTATTTATTTTTAAAACCACTGTTGTAATAATGTCTGGCCAATTCAAGAAAACCGCTTTCATCAAAATCAAAACAAGTTACATTGATGGAAAACACGATCAATTCCCGGCCCTGTGGCCCGCCCGTAAAGTCGTTACCGCGTCCTTTCTCTCTGATTGGGAAGCCACACGTAAAAGGGCCAACCCTTCGTTCCCCCTCCGTAATTGAATGATATTTGCGGTAATAGAGTTATTAATAATTCGTAATGAAATCTTCGTCAACCCACTACAACCCTCTCCCATCATGCTTAGTGGGCGGATCTGGACAGCCCCCGGATCCATCACGGTGAATCGCCGGGATTGAGTCGGTATCGCTGGGATTGACTGCCGTCCCTGTCCCCCCCAGTCAATAACAATATTGCAGCAGCCTTGATTTTTATGTTCACTGAGAGGGGGGGGGGATAAAATCAATACACCATTTGGATGCAAAACACTCGCCAAACGGCGACGGAAAGGAGGGCAGTAACTCTGCGGAGCGTCACGGTCGGGCGGACAGACCTTTTCTCCATTCCTCATTTCCTATTCATTAAATTGGTTGTTGTCATTACGGGAATGGCCGGCACGGGTCTCGCGACGCGCCCCGCGGGATCAAACTCGCCGGAAAATAAAGCGCACCGTCTCCGCCCCGCTGGTCGGACTAGCGGAGCAGACCTTTTACGGAATCCCGGCCCGTGAACCCGCGGTTTTCTCCCGCGGATTGCCAGGCTCGGCCCAATTGGCCCTGTGTGCCGTTGGTTAACACCCGCGGCCTTGAGGAAAGCAAGCTGTGGACTTTACCGGCCGTTTTTCATCCCGGATTTGTGTTGAATCTGGCTGCACAGTGGCAACCTGGTTAGTATACTGTATAGTGGGCAGGTGGTTAGTACAGTGGAAGGTTGTTAGTACAGTCACTGTGGTAGCTTGGGACAATGTCTTAACCCTTAAACTGCCAGAGTTTCAGCCCTATAAAATACTATTAGTGCCAGGGTTGACCGCTGACCTCTAAAAAGAGACCCCAACAAGTCCGAAGTCCCTAACTTCCGGGGTTCGTGTGCTACCCGCACGCAAAGCTGCTACTTCGGGGGAATACACTATCCTGGTTATAACCGGGCATGGCACACAGGACATGTATATGTGTGCCGGATATATCCGGGTTTGGTAGTTTAAGGGTTAAAACACATATTAATGATATCTCTGATTTATTTACATTGTCTTCATTTACTGATTTAGGAATCTCTTAGTAGTGGGTACTCCCCACAGTTAACTTCGTACAATATAGTAAGATTATTAAAAAAGAATACTAAGTTGAACATAGGATTGAATGAATGATAACTTGACAAATTTATCTTCATTGATTAAACAAGTATCTATTTGAGTCTGGTACTGGACTTTTTATTACGGTATGTGTATTTCTCATTTTCTGGACCACTTCTGAGAATCTCCTCCCAGCCTCCTATGGCCTGCAGGTCGCTGCCATTTCCTTCCTATCACCTTAATCCCTACTTAATGCTCACCTGTGCTCACCTGTGCTCAGCCCATAGCCATGCAGATTAACCCTAACCTTTCTCAGTGATTAGGTTCTGAGGCATCGGCCTAGTCAGGGTTCCAGCTCGTGCATTTTAGCGTAAATATGTGATCAAATGAATGATTAGATGAAGGATTGAAGGAAGGAACCAACGTACAGATGAAATAAGAACTTGTGTAACACTTGTCCTAGTAGCCTGATTAAATCTCGCTTACAGCAGCCCGCCCAACATCCGCCGGCCCCGCGGGGAGGGGCCAGTTACAGCCCTGGACAGCGGAGTTTGTGTTACACAGACTATTGTCCTAGTAAGTGTCAAGCTTGGTGACAGACATCAAGCTCTCATTTTCCAGGCCTCTTCTGAGAATCTCCTCCTGGACTGCTATGCCCTGATGCAGTGGAACCAAATCACTGTTCACAGGGCCCGAAATACTTTTTCAGCCAGGTTGCCCAAGTGGCAACCTGAGTCAAAAGCCAGGTTGCGCCATCAGCATTTCAGGTTGCCCCACTATTAAGTTGTTCCTTTTTTCAAATCAGCTACTTATCCATTATCTTTTCTTCTATATATATTGTAACTATGTAATATGTTTTATGTTATAAAAAAAAATATACAAAAGCTTATGCACGTAGGTGGAGGAAAAGCAGTGTTCCAACTGCAAAATTTCAGGTTGCGCAGCGTGCAACCTGCGTTTAAAACCAAGTTGCGCCAAGCAAAATGAGGTTGCATTTTCAAGTGGGCAAGTGGGTATTTCGAGCCCTGGTTAATAGATGAACACTAACCTTTCTCAGCCATTTGGCTCCACTGAATTGGCCTAGTGGGTTGAGTATGCAATGGCCACGTATTCAACCCCCCACCTAGTCATCAGCCGTTAGCCAAAGATTACCCAAAGGGTAAAGACTCTGTTACCACTCAGCACATACTCTACAGGGAAGGAGTTTGGATATGGATCACATTACACTCTCCACATCCAGTAGCCTGGCCCCCTGCCGTAGTGCTTACTTAACTGTGCGGCCCAAGGGCTGTAGAAACAATCTCTCACTGGAAGTGGTGTGGTATAGTCCATGGACAGCTAGTCAGTGCCCTCCAACCAAGAATTCTTGATGAGAGGGAAATAGCTTGGACTGACTAGGGAAGAAGGGAAGGGGAGAATCACTAACATCTGTGATGGGGATGGCTGGGTTTGATTAAGGAGGGGAAGATCACTAGCATCTAATAGTTTAGTTAGGTGTGACATGTTCAATTTCTTGTTGTGCTGTACAGGAGTCAAGGTTGAAGTTGTAAGCAAGCCCTCTTACTGTACACAGTTGTGCTTGCAACTGTGTGGCCCAAGGGCTGTGGAAATGGAGATGGGGATTGCCCCTTATACCACAATGGTGTGGTCAGGACTTTCAGAGCCATTTGATCTAAGAAACTTTATTGAAGCAAGAAAAAGTACACTAACAGTCAAATTTAACTGCAAACTAGAAATACATATGGAAGTGGGCCAAACTAAGACACTGTAGATCTGAATGTTTTTGTTTTGATTTGCAGGAAGCAAGACTGAACTCCAGTGGGGGTCTAAAGAGCGCCGGCACTGAGAAGGTGGAAATCATCCTCAAGGTAAGAACGTCTTTAAATAACTCTTACAGGGAGCGGCCGTTGTCTTGGAACGTTCTTACACAGTGTTTTGACTTGGACATGCTGTCTTTCCATGTGTGTAAGTAGAGAAAACATTAGGGTACTGCTGGAGTCATTGAGAAGGGCCTAGTACAAATTTGCAATGTCTTTCCTGGCTTGATATATGAAACTGGTCTTCCTCAAATGATGATGAAAAAATTCTACTGTAGCACAGGTGCAGTTGGCCCTTCCTATTCACAAGCACTGTTTTCATTCCAATTTGTGAAAGCGATTAATGGGGATTAATGGGAAATTGCTAATTAATTTACTCATTTTGTTTACTTTACATTCTTGACAGATATATTCTGCTTAGAAGGATTTGGTAGTGAAAATTATTGCATAAGTTGTAACATCAAAAAGGATGACACAAGTTTGTAAACGTTGGAATGTTCTTCCATTTGTCTAAAGATTAGAAAACAACTTTCAATAAACCTACCCAGAAATGTGACTGTGGAGGTACTTGCCATGCTTCAGATTCCTTGTACTTAAACTTGTGTACACAGGAGTAAGGGGGGTCACACGAGGTCACATTCTCTGTCAAAGTCTAGGGGAACATCGTAAATATCTTGTTAATCCTTTTTCCCTCTCTGTAACATAGCGTGCAAGGTAAGCGTGCAAAGTAGCCGGAAAATGGGGAGTAACACATTTATGTGTGCTAATCTTCTTTCTCTCTATATATCTTATAGGATAAAGTGTTCTTGTTGTTTATGACCAGTCTATGTTTTATTGCTTGTATGTTGGTTTTCTGTGATCCTGTAGTATTATATGTATTTATTTATAATGATAAGCCCTGTCGGCCAACATTGAAGGTTGAAGTTATGTGGAAATGAATAACTGATATTTCAATTCTAGGTTACGAAGGAATATGGTATTATGAATATAATTGAATGATGTTATTTCCATACTAATGTCACAATGGTTTGAATTATGAACCAGCCATCGGACATGATTTTGCGAAGACAACATGTTGATCTTCAATTTTGCTCTTTCTAAATCTGGGAACCAACTGATCAAGTTATCGCAGCCTTAAGGTCTCTTTGGTCTTATTTGATTACTTCCTTGATTTCGGACAAGTGCAACATCACCCTAGCTTAAACAGAAAGGCCTTGAGTTGGGGGGGGGGGGGTCTAGAATTACCCTACTCCACCGCAGGTTCCTGATCTATTGATTATTCCATAAATGCACTTGGGTGCTGCTGACAGCAGCGGAGTCAAGGCTGGGGGTAATAGACTTGCATGAGTCCGGCACGGATCACCGGCGTGCCGTCTTTTGTATGCATACACGCCGGCTCTGGGATGGCCTTCTGATCTTTCGCAGGATGAGGAGAGAAACGGCCGTAATTAGTCATTTTTGTTTGCCTTATTCAACAGTTCTGGACGTGGATTTGCTTCAGGAAAGTTGGGCCCGGAGGCCTTTATGTGGAAGCAAAAGTTTTCAGCTTTATGTTAGCGATACAACATGTTTTGAAGTTAAATCTACTATATACAAGAGTCTATGTTTTCACTGGTACATTTTAATAATGATTAGAGAATAAACCCATGCTTCTCATGCTCTTGGTTGGTTGGTTGGTTGGTTGGTCGGGCATTATGATAATTTGAAGTTTTATAGATTACATTGATTTCCTTTTTTTTCTATAAGTATAGCTTTTAAATTAACTGATTTGATTTTGGAATAAATCTTTGTCCAGATTTTTAGATAGAGCAGTTCTATCAGACACTTTTCCTCTTCAGTGCTGTTTTGGTAAGTCTTTTTCCTACATCCCGACTAGGAAGCCCCTGAGTTCCGTACCTGTGATGGTTTAGTCCCCACCTAATCTGTTAGAAAGGTTGCCAGTTACACAGGTGAGATCTCCAGAGAGGCTCGGCAGTGTTCACCAGCTAATGATGATAGCTTGTTTACGTCATTATCTACGCAAGGTAGCATTACTCTAGCAACTGGGTACAGGTCGGAACCAAACGTTTAGTACCATCCGCTGGCTTTCGTCATTGACTAAGGCCGACGTCATATTTCCAAACCGGGGGCCCGGCGGCTTTCGGGATCAAAAGTATGATATAAAAGGCACCAAACCAGGGTTGTAGCCAGCCATAAATCATTTTCCGTCCCCTCGATTTTGAATGGCTTTGGCGCAGCGTTTCTAGGGGGGTTACTGGGGCATGCTCCCAAGGAAAAGATTGAATCTAGACCCTCTGAAACGCTATTTCCAGCATTTTGAGGGTTAGATTTTGCTCACAGAGGACGGAATGGGCAAAATTTTTTTCCGTCCCCAGCTGCAAAATTCCGTCAAAGGACGGAAGAATGGGTGCTGGCTACAACCCTGCACCAAACTACACAGGACATAAAGAGAATAGTCATGGACATTATTTGTGTATATATTTACGTAATATGCATTTCTAATTTTCATTCCCACAAGCGGGCCCCGATTTGGACACTTAGAATCTGGAGTTGCCAGTGTTTAACCGAAACTCTGAACTGATTTGTTGGCCATGTTGCGAAGATTCGAGATGGTTCAATCGAAGACATAATATTATATTAAGTCAAGACAAGGTTGTATGATGCTAAAAAGATTGGCTCCCGCTCTTTCAGTACATTGTCTGCTTCTGAGAACTGAGGCGGTTTTTCCCCTTTCTTCTTCTGCCATGGCCCCACGTCATGACCAAATGTCAGAGAGATTATGTAAGCCTGTTTCACCAGAATGAGTTGTTACATAAGACATGCTTCCACACAAGTAGGCTGAATAATTGCCCTAGCAGGAGAGAAAGTCTGGAAGAAGGAGCCGACTAATCGGGGCGTGCTGTGAGTCTGGTTCATGGCGTTTTCAACAAATCAATTAGGCCACACCAATTTAATTTCTTAGTTCACGGATTTTTTCATAAAAAATATGGAGCGAGAGGGCGAAATAAAGATAAAAGTAAAAATTGTAAAATGGTTGGGGTAAAGGTAACGGCTAATCCAAAACATAAAGAAAAAAAAGTTTTCAGCTTGAAAAAAGTACAAAAACACTATTATTGTACAGTAACACCACTTGTACCCACACTTTAAGGAGCTTATAATATAAAGGCCAATTTGCTACACCAGAAAGCTGGTGAATGGTTTCATTAATGGTGAAAATTTGCCGAGTGGTAATTTTTATTTTTATTTTGTTTTCCAAAAAATAGGAGCGAGCGAATCCGTGAAGCAAGAAATTAAATTGGCGTGGCCTTAGGCACGGCTTGGTTTGAATTGTTTGGGGCTGGTGCTTAATGTTGTCATTGGAGTTAAGGACTGCTGTAGAGTGGATTAGCTTTTGAGCATTGTACTTGGCATTCTTAGGAGACATTCTTGTACGAGACATTCTTACAGGACTCAAAACACCTTATTACTGTTTTCTGAAATATGGTGATTCATACATAAGCGCACACAAATTCAATTTGTTCATTGGTTCTCCGATTTAAAAGAATAATGCTATATTGCAACATCAACATAAAAACAGAGTCAAAGGGCCAAGAGGCAAGTCTGTACCTTTTGACACAGTTTCAGGGAATGAAAGAGACCAAGTTCACCCCCCCCCCAGCCCTCTGTGTATCCTCTCCCCAAAATTGTTCATTGTGAACCAAAAAATTGAATTGGTGTGGCCCAGTGCTGACCCAGCACTCCGTGTCAGTGTTTTACTCATGGATTACTTTTTTGTTTACATGTGTGTACATGCATTTATTACCAATACTGGGATGTCTTTAACAAATGAGCCTTCTTGGAAGTTGACTCAACAAAGCTCAGGGCTACAAGTGGCCTCCACAAGTCTTACGTATATATGATGCTAGGAGACTTATACATGTAGGTCGTCTGTCCCGCCTCTGCTTGGATCTAAAGGTTTATGGTTCTAATCCTGACTGCACGTCACAGGATACCATTGGTGCAGACTGCAGTGTTTCGTGATGATCTATTAAACATTAGTTGTCTCGTGTTTTCTGAAGAGCCATGCTTCAAGAACTTCAAGGGGTCTTCTTGAAAACGGTAAGGTAGCTGTTATGACTGGGATGCATCAAAACATCAGTTGCAGATAAATTGGGTGAGTTATTTTTGGTAGATTACCAGGAATAAGTGGAAAATAGTGACTTTGTTTTCATGTTTTAACAAATTTAAGCATGTCTAACCTTACCTGGTGGGGAGCAGCAGACAATACTGTAAATGCAGAAACTTTCATGGTGGATTAATGTTCGCGGTATTCGGGGCGGCCACTTCACCGCAAATTCAAAACCACCGCGTAAATTTTTCCACAACAGTAAGAGACTACAGTGCATGGTGCTACCGCGAAAGTAAAACCACCGCGAAAAGTCTATTTTCCCGCTAGATGGAAATCTTGCATCTGACCACCAAAAAATTTTCTCCCGACAAAATCTTACTGAAGTTACAGACTTTCCCCTAGATTTGGTTCTCATGCTGATATTCCAGTCAAGCATAATTTTTTTAGAATCCGAGAACTGAGAAATTAAATTGGTCTGGCCCAAGCACTTATGTAGGAAAAGCTCCTTGTTGAGTTTCACTCAAGTCGTACGATCTCACTTCTCCTGAAACTGATGTTTTGCCAGTGTACAAGATCATTGCTTGATGGATAGCATCCTTTGAGTACCTGCGTAGGAACAGGCTCCAATTTGTGCTTTACTTAAGTTGTGAGCACGACAGTGGGAGAGGGTAGGGGGTGCTCTGAAGACTGTTATTGTCCTTGGCAGCCGTGACGTCAGCTGGGTGGGCTGAGGACTGTTCTCTGGTGGCTTGTGACAAAACGCTGCGATTACTGACATAATAAGAAACCAACGATCTCACACCTCCTGGAGATACTTGGAGTTTTTGTGAATTTCATAATGCCATAGCCCTAGCCATCACAGTTAGTGAATCTCCCCAGATGTTAGTGGTCCTCCCCTTTCATAGTCAGGTTTGCTTTTCCTTCAGGTTTCAAGCTACCAACCTATTTCCTTGGTTCTCGGCCATTCTAAAGGGTATACTGGTAAAGAAGGCTTTGGAGGCACTTTGAGTGCCATGTAAAAAGTGTTCAGTTTTTAACAGAATTGTATCTAACCTGTACCTTTAAGCTATTTTGGCACGGAGACAGCTTAGAACAGGTGGGCTATGAAAACATGTTCTCCAGAAAAAGATCAGACAAAGTACATGTCTTCCTCTTTTCTTCTTCATCAAAAAGAATACTGTGTCTTTCAGCCTCTGTGAGTCTCAAAAAAGGTGTTATCATTGTACCAGAAAAAATGCCTTTACCTCTCAGAGTTTGACAGCCTGTTCCCAGGTGATTTTGGTATTCTATAATGTGGTGATAGCAAAATACCATTTGATATGGACTTTGATGAATGTCTCAGTTCTTCCATTGCACTGCATATACATGTAGATGCAAGCTGCATGATTCCGATCTCTTCAATGATTAATCCTGTAATTTCTCGCATGTTGAAGCCAAAGTGGGTCACAGCTTATCTGATGTGCCTGGTGATGTGGGGTTCTGGCTTTTGTTATAACTTACATCACACTGGCTTTGTGATGTTATGTGTACCTTCATGGAAGGGAAGCATACTGTTTTGATTTGATTTGATTTATTGGAATTGCAACAATACAATACTCCTGGATCACAGGCAGCAGTAGGCTGGTTTTGTGATCCACACATCAATACGTATACATATAAACATAACATTAATACGCTGAAAACTATTAAGCATTGGTTAAAAACTATTAACGTTAAATACAATAAATCTACATTCAGGATTTGATCTAAAATATAAATTTTTTTGCTTTGTTTCTTCTTCTTCAAAAAAGGACTAAGTTCAATGATGAGGCTGCTGTTACTATGGTCACTAGAGATGTAACACTAACAGGTAACATCTGGTATTTGATTACATTGCCATATGTAGTAAGTGGCAGGACAGAGCTGGAGGGGCTGGTCCCACATATATTTATGAGTTTGAGTAGGAATTGATAGGGCAGTAGTTTGTTAGGCCAAGGTATTTGCTTGCAAATGTTGCCTTTCTAGTTAGTTTTTTATGATAGAGATATTGCTTGATATTATATATATATAATAAAGCGTTGTGCTCACAGCTTCAAGGAGCAGAAACAGTCAGATTCAAGTTCTTCTTCTAAGCCCTGCTTTTTATCCTGATGTCTTGCTAAATTGTTCCTTTAAGATGGCAAAGAAGTGAGAAAATGAACTCTGGCCTTACAGATCAAGACTGCTTAGGAGAATGGAATCATACTCTGTGCATGAGATTTAGTGAATACTTGAAGGTCACACCTTCAAGGTCATAATGGCCGCCTGTGATGTTCCTGGGAGGGGTGAACCTGATGATGATGTATGCAGGCAATTCCACGGCACCCTGGGACGGCCACGTTACTCCCGTCCCTGGCTTTGAGCGGAGCGATCCGGAACTGAGTGGGATTTGGAACAGCCTTGGCCCATAGAGCTATCAAAGCCTGATAGACAAGATGGCGCGATTTCATCGCAACTTTTCAGACCGGGATTTCTCCCACCAATTACCTAAAGACAGATAAAAATCTATGGGAACATAGGAGCTTTGCAGTGATGAATTAAAAGTTAATAGAAGAGAAGGGATGTCTTTGCATTGACAATGTTTTTTTTTTATTACATTCTGAAAGGACACAGGAACCAACAGCAAAGAATAAATACTACAAAGGATTTGGGTATTTCTTAATTCAATGCAACCTGCAAAAATGATCAGTTTCCAAAGGAGTGAAAGTATTTGGGACCAAGTCTTTCCTTGTTTTAATAGGATGTAGCTATCTGACTAATAATTGTTTTGGAATGTTGAAAATTGCAGTGAAGTGCAGATTTTTGGACTGTGAAATTGTTGTCCATCCCCACAAGCAAATTTCTGAGTCTCAGGTCTGTAATGTGCAGATTTACATAGAGAGAAACTCTCTGCAGGTCTGTAATGTGCAGATTTACATAGAGAGAAACTTGCTCTGCAGGTCTGTAGTGTGCAGATTTACATAGAGAGAAACTGTCTCTGCAGGTCTGTAATGTGCAGATTTACATAGAGAGAAACTTGCTCTGCAGGTCTGTAATGTGCAGATTTACATAGAGAGAAACTGTCTCTGCAGGTCTGTAATGTGCAGATTTACATAGAGAGAAACTGTCTCTGCAGGTCTGTAATGTGCAGATTTACATAGAGAGAAACTTGCTCTGCAGGTCTGTAATGTGCAGATTTACATAGAGAGAAACTTGCTCTGCAGGTCTGTAATGTGCAGATTTACATAGAGAGAAACTTGCTCTGCAGGTCTGTAATGTGCAGATTTACATAGAGAGAAACTGTCTCTGCAGGTCTGTAATGTGCAGATTTACATAGAGAGAAACTGTCTCTGCAGGTCTGTAATGTGCAGATTTACACATAGAGAGAAACTGTCTCTGCAGGTCTGTAATGTGCAGATTTACATCTATTAGAGAGAAACTGTCTCTGCAGTTCTGTAATGTGCAGATTTACATAGAGAGAAACTGTCTCTGCAGTGCTGTAATGTGCAGATTTACATAGAGAGAAACTGTCTCTGCAGGTCTGTAATGTGCAGATTTAAATAGAGAGAAACTGTCTTTGGAGCGCCATAATCGCATGATGAAGGGCATGATAAGGCGCTGAGCGTTCTGCTTACTGCCTTTATTTACTGCAGAGCTTAACACGGCCACTTTCAGGAGCCTCCGACATCCCTCATGCACAAGGAATAATCCTGTTCAACACAAACCTACAGAGATGCAGACAGACATTAGCTGGTGCAGAGATGTATCAGTAAACAGTCGAGGTTTGAGCTTTCTAGGGCCACACTAGGCCATTTCATTGTTTCTCAATGTATTTATAAACAAATAATTTCGATATCAGATTCTATAAATGTAACAATAAGAGTCTTCAGTTACATAAACAACTCTGCAGAATTACTGGTAACCTCAGACAGAAGTTGGTCTATTATATTATATTAGAACAAAACATGTTTTCCTGTAGTTTTGGTATTCAGCGTCACGAGTCTTCACGACGTAACATCAACAGTATCAGATAATGTTATTGTCTTCCCAAAATGAACTTGAGGTTTTCTGCAGTTAGACTCTCAGTCTGGTACATGTATTATACTGTTCCTCACACCTTGATCTCTACTAGTTTAGGAAGACTTTGTAAAGACCAAGAACCAGTAAATTGAGATGTTCCAGCCTAAATGGCTACCTTGACACGTCATGTTAGCCTAATTTGATAGTGGAGAGTACGTAGTGATGACGCACAGGCGATTATCAGAACCCTGAACTCCTCTGTCATGTTATTAAGGCAGCTTGTCATTACGCTGATCTACTGAGTCAAGCAGAACTCACAGTAAGATAAGGATGTGCTCTGAGTGCCAAAGATCTTTGTCCTTTAAGTAGAAGGCCTCTATAGTTTGATTTGTGTCGTTAAATGGCGGAGACTACGCAAGACCGAGACTGTCATGACCACAGGTTCCTGGTATTCTTGGCTAGACTAGTACCTTTGCCTTATTTTTACACCCAGACCATAACTTATGCTTCTTGAATGATTCAACAAGACTTAGTGTTTTTCTGACGTCAAAGTTCGTACTGTAAGATCAGTAAAAGTCTGAAGAAAGATTTCATCTCGTCCATTCAAAAATCCAAACATGACAGATAGATTGAAATATGAACTGAGATTTAATGACAGATTTAACTAGCAAAATTAACAGCATGATTGGGCTTCCAAACAATTTGGGGGCTGGGACAAAATGTACAATTTGAGAAAGCCCTTGAATACAGGGTCTATCTCCAAGATCTATGGTTCAATCGGTGCCTGGCTGAAGGAGATTACTGTCCTGAGGAGTTCCAATATCCAACAGCCTGACACAGGAGGAAGGGATTTCCATGGGAGGAGCGTTTCACTTCAATTGGTCCCTGGAAAGTCTTAATGTCTGGCCTATCAGGTTCGGCTTAACCATCTCAATATGCCCTGCAGGCAGTAGTATCTTGTTCACTGGTAAATAAAGAATACTATTAGGTGAAATAGAATAAAAGATGAAATCAAGTGTAAACTTGTTGTTCTTCAGTTGTGAGGGAAGGGGGCCCAAGGAATGCAAGAAAAAGACTTAAAAGTACTTTGCACTAATTGCAGGCCATTAGATTCACACAAGACTCTATGATCCCTTACTTACCACTGATTTGAATTCTGTATAACATGTAATGCTAGATCAATGATCAAAAGTCAGCCACTAGTGAAGCTTCTTGTTTTGAGTTCTAATAGATCTCTATCCGATTATATCTCAGTTGGAAAGACAAAGTCCTGGCGATTAACAGTCATAGCTTTGTGACCACCTGTCCACATACGCCGATAAAGGTTAGACATCCAGGTAATAAGATAAGCCAAAAAACAGTTACTCAAGCAACTGGATTTGATTTTGGAAGCGGTCAGACATTTCAGATGGCATCCACTATCTTTTGTCAGTGACACTGAAGTGATGTTGGAGAAACTGGTCTTTTATGCCCAAACTATGAAGGCAAAAGGGCTGAAGACAATTCCAATAGGAAACAAGATATTATCAGTCCCCTGGATCCAAGTGTTCTTCTTGGGCATGTTTTATTACTGAAGTGTATTCTTGTACATCCCTTTCTATCCTATCTTATCAAGATGTCCTCCCCCAAACTGAATTCGATACACAAGTTTGAAAGTTAAAAGGTCCAAGCAATAACAGTCCTGTAGATCTGCATTCCGGCCACAGACACAGAGTTAGAATCAATGGCGTGGTGTGCTTACAAAAGGTCTGGGGTTACTGAAAGTTGCAGTAAGGGCTTGTCGGGAATCAATGTTGCATGAGACATTTATACAAATGGTTCTGTAGATCCGTTTTCATACTGCAGCGATGGCTGGTCTGTTTAGAGCTGTCTATGGGTGCAGTTCGTGCCAAGTCTGGTAGGGGTCTCTGCTTGGCCTTATAAGGGGAGATACCTACATTACAGGAAAGATTTTATTACAAAAGCACTATCAAGAACACATTTGTACAGGTATCAATGGTCGTTTACAATTGATATCAACATTCAGACAGGAAAAGAAAAGAAAGAGGCACTACAATTTCAAGATTTCAAGGGCTTGAAATGTCTATTTGAAATGTGCAATTTTCTAAAATTTCTTTTGGATTATAGAAAACGATATCAACAATTTGTAACATTATTATGCAGGCTAGAATGACGTTGGCTCTGTATTAGGAATCAGGTCCTGCTGGAAGCAGAAATACAGATGTAGTTCATTTCAGTTCATCCTTCCGGTGACGTTATAGAAATATTTAAGGCCCCGGAAACTTCCGTAGACCAATAAGTCAGGGGAAATTATCTCCCGTGTCATCAAACAACATGAAAGCCTGGGCCAGACAATATCGTGAGTAAGCCTGGAGAGAGCCCCAGGACACAGTCAGGAGGAATGTAGGTGAATCCAGATAGATGTTAGATGTGGGAGCAACATCCATTTCTGTCAGGAGAGGTCTGGTTCTCCTTTTGTCAAGCTACAAGCTGCATCTGTTGATACGGAAACGGGTCTTCTCCAAGCTTCTTAGTTGTCGGACTTCCTGATATTATTATCAAATATGTAACAGAAGTTTTGTGTAATGATGTATTTTAGCTCTAGCACTACGGAAGTCAATCCAGAGAAATGTTGTATGTGGAAGAACAAATTCCACTCCAGACACAGGAGATTTCTAACAACTTGCATCATTTTGAGGCACCAGAGATACAGAAATTAGTTTTATACCACTTTCTGAGTCATCTGATCTGCTGATTTTATTATCAAACATATAATAGAAGCTCTGTGTTATGTTATATCACCTTCTACCTTGCTATCAGCAAAGTAACCACGAACCACAGCAATGTCGGTGAATCCAGAAAAATGTTAGATTTAGGAGTACTAGTAGATCTATTTCTGACAATGGAGGCCGTTATCAGCTTTTGTCAAGCTTGAAGTTGTATCAGTTGCCATCATTCTGACTCTGTCCCAGAGTCTAGACATTTGGGGCACCCGAGATAAGGAAACCAGCTTTATCCCACCTTCTTGGTTGCCTGATCTCCTTATTTATTACCAAATATATTAGTATAACCGCCTGGAATGGCGACGGATGGTTCGCAGGAGACGGAAAATCCTTGATGCAGGCCACTCCACAGGAGGAGACCTTAACAAGTAACAAGTAAGTATATCAGTATAACTTTATTGCACAACAATCGTACGAGGTTCAAAGTATGGCATCTACATAACTGCAGTTCTATAGCTTAACTTAAGGCTTATCTAACTAATACAGGAGTTGTAGTATGGGATAAGTTTCTTACAATCATTGGAGGCTTTTACAATCATTTGAGGAATTTCTAATGTCTAAACCTTTTTTTATATATTTTCCTATATCTGCCATGCAGGGATTGTCACATGTCATGATGTATTTGAATTTGCACTTCGGGTCCATTGAGATAAATCCTTGTGTATAAAAAGTATGGTGTAGTGTACTACACGTAGCTACCATGGAAAGAAAGAGCAAAGTATATAAAGACTGGAGAGAAATGTAGGTGAATCCTGAAATATGTCAGACTTATGGGTACATCCATTTCTGACATGGGAGGGTTATTTCAGGACAGTATTCATGGAACTACAAGCAGCATCAGTTAGCATTATTCTGATTTTATCCCAAAGTCTATATAGACATTTGGAGACCAGAGATTGCAAAAAAACAGTTTTATCTCACCTGCTCTGAGTTGACCAATCTTCTGATTTTATTACCCAACACTAAAACAGATAACAGAAGCTTGTATCATCTTAAACTTACCTGCAAACAAGGGAATAAAATAGCCACGAACTACAGGAATGTAGGTGGATCCAGATAAATGTAAGATGTAAGAACACGATCAATTCTTGACAGGGGTGGCCTGTATCAACTTCCATCGAGCGTCAAGCTACATCTGATAGTATGCAAATATGCAACAGCACAGGAGCTCTGAGCTGTACTGTGTCAAGGTTTATCAGGATAACTCTAAGGACAGTAGTACTAGATTCTGTACAGTCAGTGATCTTGGTTATACATTACAAGCCTTAGGCCAGGGTTTTACGAGAACGATAAGACGACAATCATGCTTGTAGGCAGTGGAGGGATCAGGTAGGGTTACTATAGAGCCTGTCCTTGGTACTAGGATGACAGCCAAAGGATTTGCAAGGATTTCTCGATAATTGTAGTCTCTCTTTCTCTTTCTCTTTCCCTCTTTCTCTCTCTCTCTACATATATATGTGTATGTATAAATTGAAAAGTACTGCATGCAAGATATCTGTCTGAGTTATACTGTCCTTTGAACTGAACTGCCATGGGATTTGCAAAGGTTTGGAATTTTCTCTAGAATGATAGTAGTATAAGTTATAAAAAAAAAAAGAACCGCATTTCACGATAGTAGATAGACTATCTAACTACAACTGTGCTTGGTACTGAAGTGACAGTTAAAGGATTTGTAAGGATATTTCGAGAAATGTACAGTGTACGTTGATAAAGAAATAACTGTAGCCAAAATAGTGGATTGAGTCTATAACTTGTCCTGTCCTTGGTACTGAAATGACAGAGGATTTGCAAGGATTTAGTCCAGAAGAAAGATAGAGTATAACTATGACTTAATAAAAGTAACATTGATATGCTAGATTGTGAACTGGGCTTGTAACTCATGCTGTTCTTGGGACTAAAATGGGTATAGTACTTTTTAGTAGTGTACAATTTGATAACAAGAACTTTATGAAAGATAGTGGACTGAGCATACAAGCGCAAACCTACAAGTACAAAAATAGACGAGCAAGATCTATAATGAGGTTGAGGTGAAAACTGAGGACTGGGGGAAAGTAGAATACCTCTGTATGATCAATCGTGATGAGAGTGTTCTTACTTCCAGAAAGGCAGAGCATGAGTAGTTCACTGAAGAGCAATATGGCTGATTCTGACCAGACCTGTCCTTTGTACTGAAAAAACCATCAGGGGCAATCAAGAAGACAAGATTAAAGATTATGCATGGCTTGAAGGAGAATCAGGATCCAAACATGTCTTCGGTATTGAGCCATGACTCTATGATTGATAAAAAGTACCTAAATTTCATGTTTACATCTCGCCAAGTATCTTCCTTACCTCTCTAAAAATTTAAGGAAAAACAAGACATGATGAAAACTTGCAGTTTGAAGTAGAATTCCAATTCTTTGTTATTGAACCCTTACAAGTGAGTGTATGATTGATGTTGGAGTGTTGATGGTGCACTAAGTGATTTACTCCACAATCACACCACCTTCCCTACACATTACAACACATCCATCATCATACAGCCTGGAGTGGTCTCAAAATGAGCCCGGCTCCCCAAGGCTGCTACACAGAAGTGCTAAGTGTATGGTTAGTTTCAGAAGGATTCTCCAAGAACTGTACACAGGCCACTATAAGACATTGCCTTGGTTTTCAGACATCTTAAAGTAAAACATTCGCAAAAGGTTGAGATGAGGTCAAGTTGCAAAAAACAATTTCAACAACAAGCATCTTAGCAGGCTACAATTATGTAGACTTGGTAGGCAGGGTCAATCAACTGTTGAAAGTAACTAGAAATAAAAGTATTTGGAAATTATGAGACATTTTAAAGTAAAACATTAGCAGGTGGTCAAAATGAAACAGGTTCTGATAGGACAGTCTGTATCTGTGCACACAGTAAGTGTATATATAGTCATAGAGTTCCGAGTGTAGCCACAAAAGTAAGGTAGAGTACTAGTGGTCACCCTTTATGGGAGTGAGGAATGATGCCTTTCATGTAGCTGATACTGAAGCAATGGACTGAGAATATGAATCAATAAATACTCCACTTTCCTCCGAGGATGTTTTACGAAGATAAGTTCTGAAATTTATGGCAGCGTTGCGGCTTTTTGCGGCAGGTCAGGTTTCCATACAGGGTTTGAATAGTTGTAAATGTCAACTTGGCATTTTACATTTTTGTGACTTTTGGTCTTTCTTCAGCTGCCCGGTTTTCATCAATGTCCGTCTTCACAAAGGAAAACTCTCCAACCATGGATCATCAGCAGTTGGATAAAAGAGTGCACAGCGGTCCTGAATGTTGCCTTCTCTGTCATGAATGTACCAGAAACCTGGCTGGTCACACATGTGGCTTGGCTACAAATGTAACCAGTGTAAAACGCTACATGAATCCGCAGGGATTTGCCACTGTGTGGTGCCATGGTTGGTGACAGATCCAAATGTCACGGTGTCGGCTCAATGAGTCGGCACTGCTCAATCTTTGTTAGGATGAAATGAAATTTATTTGTACTTAATGCAGCTGTTTGTTTGTTTGTTTGTTTGTTTTATCTAACCAGGACAGCCCCATCTCAGTGTTACATCACTGCTTTCTGGGGGGCCCTGGAAAGTATACATACATGTAACATATAACATGAATACATACATGTGACATATAACATGAATACATACATGCCATGTAGCAAATCAAATATTTACATACACAAAATATGACAGGCTATAATTATTACTTACTGTCCATATCCTGATCTGATCGTTAAGGTAAAACGCTACATGATCTAGTGTTCAGGGAGAGTCCAAGATAAAACCAAAGCAGGAAGAAGTTGAATCTGTCACTTCTTCAGACTGTACCAAGGAGCTCAGACATTTTTTGTTCATATTCCAGTGCAGTAGCATCTGAGGAGCAGCAAATTGAAGTAGAAGGGGCGTTCCTTGTTTTTTATTAATGAGATCTAGTGTTTTTGAAAATCATTTTCAGGTTATCACTTCATAGTGATTAATTTGTTAGTGATCAATATCTTTATTCAAGTTGTGTCGAATGGCTAGACTTAGAGGGGACATGGGATTGAGAGGTCCCTGGTTCGATTCCTGGCAGTCCTGGCGGCCAGACAGATGCCGTTTCCTTAGGGAAAATCACTTTACAACACTTCCTCACTCTGCCTAGGTGTAAAAATTTGGTACCTGACTTCAGTTGGGGAGGTAAAACTAAAAGGCGATGGAAGGAGAGGGTTGGGTTCCACCTTCCAATACCGTGCCTTAGACACAGTAGATTAACAACCCAATTTGTTTCTAGATCCTACATACTTAAAAAGGCTTTTTTTACTACCTTAACCTTCACCTACATGTATCTTATTATTTGCATTAGAACCACCATCATGATTGTAGCATTGTGATATAGTTCAGTATTCAGATCCCTGTGAAATGTTGGATGTATCAGAGCGTGTAAATGCTTGGGGAAGGTTTCTTCAGAGATAACAGAGTTAATCTCTACACTGACAAACGATATGTTTTCTGGCTGGCACACTTAGATGTAATCACTTTTGGATTGTCACCCTGCATTTCAGTCTTGCAACCTCGGGGGGATCTTTACATGCAACAGCAGCTCACGCTTTTCAACAAGATCTTTCTGGAAAGTACAGAATTTACATGGTATAATAGATTTTTATGAGATCTTCAAAAATCTGTGCAGTTGTGCTTATGTAGATGCTTTTTTTTCCTGGAGTCATACAAATGTAGTTGTCTAATATCTTATTTCATCTGAGAAATATACATTGTACTATTTGTACTATTTGTGAAGTTTTGTTTGACCTTCTTCATAGTATAATTGTAAATAAACAGAGAAACATTGAAACAGTAAAAAATTATGTTGTGTAGAAAATGTCCTTGTGCCATGGCTGTATTAGGAATTTTAATTCCAAATTCAAGTCGCAAAGTTGGCTGGATGATTCAGTTTTGAAAAAGAATTCCAAGTTGGTACCACTTTACTGTGAGTTAAAGTACAGATGTGCAGTGGGGCGAGAATTAAACCTGGAGACACCGAAGCTTACACAAAACAATTTCCCGAGTTTGTACGACGGAGGAGACATGGTTGTATGATGGATAGCCTTGCCATCCTCCATTTTTCCTTGTCACTTCCCCCTGTTTGGGTGCCGGAGGGTGACAAGTTCTCTGGTATTAAAGTCATAAATCATCCGCAGTGTTTATGTCCCTCCTGGGTTGACAGATAGGATGTAGCTATGACAGAAGCAGAAGTGTAGTGTTTAGTCCCCCCCCCCCCCCCATAGATAGATAGGATGCAGCTATGACAGAAGTGTTTAGGTCCTTTGTGGTTTATAGACAGAGAGGATGCAGCTATGACAGAAGTGTTTAGGTCCTTTGTGGTTTATAGACAGAGAGGATGCAGCTATGACAGAAGTGTTTAGGTCCTTTGTGGTTTATAGACAGAGAGGATGCAGCTATGACAGAAGTGTTTAGGTCCTTTGTGGTTTATAGACAGAGAGGATGCAGCTATGACAGAAGTGTTTAGGTCCTTTGTGGTTTATAGACAGAGAGGATGCAGCTACGACAGAAGTGTTTAGGTCCTTTGTGGTTTATAGACAGAGAGGATGCAGCTATGACAGAAGTGTTTAGGTCCTTTGTGGTTTATAGACAGAGAGGATGCAGCTATGACAGAAGTGTTTAGGTCCTTTGTGGTTTATAGACAGAGAGGATGCAGCTATGACAGAAGTGTTTAGGTCCTTTGTGGTTTATAGACAGAGAGGATGCAGCTATGACAGAAGTGTTTAGGTCCTTTGTGGTTTATAGACAGAGAGGATGCAGCTATGACAGAAGTGTTTAGGTCCTTTGTGGTTTATAGACAGAGAGGATGCAGCTATGACAGAAGGACTTGCCTTAGTATCTCTGCCTGTTGGCTCAGATCAGCTCCTTTCCAAGACATTTTAGTTTTTACACACACTGATTCAATTCTGTGATAGAAAGAAATGCTGGACTAAAAAAGCTTAACATGGAAACTTCCTTGGTTCACAAAGTTTCAGGGAGTGGAAATAGATTGAAGTTTTGTTACCCGCAGTCTGTTTTCATTTCGTCCTCTTTGCAAGATTTTATAAAATGAATAAATATACCTGAGAACCAAACAATTGAATTATTGATGCCAAATCTGCTATATGTCAGACAAGAGAGATGGAGCCCTGTGTGTGGCAGATGAATCGATCCCGCGTTGTGTGATAAGTTGCTAGGAAAAGAACAAAAGATAAAGAAAGATCAAACTCTCTCATGTGTGGAAGTGACGTGGTACATATTTAGATTTTGAGGAATTGATTTTTCTACATGATTGGGAATGAACTTACAATCATTTTCCAAAGCTCCTAAAATGATTTGCAGATGCTTGCCCATCATTTTAAGACCATAGCGGGTCGTTATCGTTAAGTTATGGACTGGGAATTGACCTTGGTTTGTTTTATAAGCTGTTAGACTTAGAAAAGGAATGTAAGATTGCAAAATAGATTTTTTTGTATTATGGTCAGGGTGATACAGTTATCAAATAAGCTTAAATAAACTCATTGTACTATTATTGAATAATACACTTAATATGTATTCCTGTAGTAATAATTTGTTGGTCCTCAGGCATGCAAGTTTAACGTACATGAAGACTAAATCATTTTCATTAACTCCTATAAACTATTGTGAATACTTCACTGTCTGTCAGGTTTCTAGCCAGGATTTAATTTTATCGTAGTGGGAATGGCATGGTAGCAAAACAACCAATCAGAAAATTGGTGTGGAAAGGGGGTCTTGGCCCTTCCACGGTGAGATGTTGACAATGTAGAGTTAAAAGATGGCACTCTGTTAACATCACATGTAAATTGAAGGATTTTTTAGTCAGTTTTCAATGGCATATCATCATTTTTCATTGTTCAGACATTGATTAGACATTGTTGAACAAGCAAATGCACCACTTCACTAGTTAAGAATTAGCGTAGTGGCCCTTATTTTAGCGTAGTGGTCACAAATTTCAGCGTTGTGGCCCACTACGCTAAAATGCACTAGCTAGAACCCTTTCTAATCATACATGTATTCTGTCCCCTTGTATTTGTTTATTGGATTAATGTACATGCAGACCTGACCCAGTTCTCATGCATGGCACCTTGTTATCAGACTGACATCAAGGAGATTATTCGCTGCAATCATCACAGGATATCTCTGATCAACTGTCTGTCAACTTGAATCCGGATGGGCAAACTGTCAAGGATAAATATCTCATTAGCAAGACAGAATCGTGCTTCTAGTTTCCACTGGTCAGAATGGCCACACTGACTTAATTTTATGGATGACGTCTGCGCGCATTGAGGTTCGCCTGTTCTCCAAGAAAAAAACTGTCCAGGGCTGTAACTGGCCCCTCCCCGTGGGGGCTGGCGAATGTTTGGCAGGCTGCTATAAGCGAGATTTAATCAGGCTATATATTACATATATTAATTGATTTGTTAAACTATATTTGAAAAAAAGACATTTTACAGAAATTAAGTATTAGATTGATAGTTGATAATCTGTGTTGGTAAAAGTCAATATGAACATTTTTGAATGTCATTTCCAACACTAGAAAAAAATCAATCAAACTATCAAATGGTTTATTGATTAAACAAGGGTCTGGCAGCCTAGGGATGAAAACATGTGTGTCTTATTGACAGAATCTCTACATCAAAAATCTTCATCCAACATTCATAATTAAGTTATGAGCACAATGAAATGTGATAACACATCAAAATTAAGGCTGGTGTTGTTTTGACTGGCAAGTAGATATTTGAATAAAAAGTAAAGAAATAAACAGCTCATCAACATTGTCATTTTGGCTTTATGGAGTATTTATTAAAACATTAACAGTTCTTGACTGTTGTGGAATCTAGTGGTGGGAATGATCGGTAAATTCATGTCCATTTTACATGTTTCCTCTCTGCGGCTGAAGCTTCCCCGAGTTGCCGCCGACGATGCATTTGCCGAGGTCGCGACCTGACATTAATTATTCATCAGCTGCAGATGCAATTTGCTGGAGGAGTCTTAGCCGAGCTGGAGGAACCGACTCCCTCATTTGTGTCAGCGAGGATTCCTCCCTTCTGATTTTACCCCCGGGATAGGGGAGAAATTGCGTGTATCATCCTCAAAGCCGCGTACGTGCGCCGGTTGTCGTTGGTTACCGCCGTGCGAGGCTGGATGTTTCTTCTGACGAGGAACGGATGCTGTTATCGTCAGGCGAGGTGGTTACAATAACGTCGCTCGACTTTGCAGGCGTCTGTCCGCCGCGCACCGAGGTAAAGATCACTGAGCCAATTTTCTGAATGGATGTTAACTAGCGGGAAGTCACTCCGAACTGCTTAACTGGAGGGAGATGCGGTTTATTGGGTTATTTGGAGCCAGTTCAAGTAGCGGGGACCTAACACTAGTAACAGTCACACGATGATATTGAAGTGGTTCCGTGGAGGATAATGTAACAGCCTATAAGGACTGTTGGAAGCCATGAAAGGAAACATGATACAGCAATATGGGAGCTTGACAATGACCTTGATATTTCCAGTGCCAATCAGTAATTCTGTGGCAGCGCTGATCATGGGTTTGACGTCTTGCTGTTTGCTGTCGTCGTTCTCGCTTAACACTGATTAATTTTACTTAGAAAACCATCAATGTCATGTAGCTAGCATTATTACATTGATGCATCAATAGTATTTAGCTGACTTGAATGTGTCATGATAGTATTGTTTTATCGCACCTTTCTTGCTTTGTGACAGGTTTTCTATAATCTATTTTTTTTAAAGTAGCATTTGCTAGATTCTATGGTGTGACTTTCTACAGCATGGAGGCTAAGGCTAATAGTTAGGGTGGGAAGGGTCTCAAAGCAGTTTGGGTAATGGGATGAAGTCTGCCATCTCTATACTAGTTACAGCTTGAAGTGTTGATCATTGTGAACTCTTGGGTATGGGGGTGAAGCTTGTCACCACTTATTCCTCCGTTACTGTCTGTATGGGTAAGGGGGTGAAGTCTGCCATCCCTGATTGCTCCATTTCTGTAACAGGGCTCGAAATGCTTTTTTCTGCATACCTGCACTGGTGCAAGTAACATTGAAAATTACCTGCACCAGACAAATTTTACCTGCACCACTCTGAATTTATGAAGTATGGATCATCCTAAAATTGTTCAGGAACTATAGCTATTTTTTCTGTTATACTTTATAAGTGGTAACAGTCAATGCAGCTAATAACAATCCAGATACACCTACATCATACTATTCATAGGACATTTATGTATACTGTAAATGCATTTAATTTCGCGTGGATTTAATTTCGCGGTAGCGGCAAAATGGACATTTCGCGGTGGATTTAATTTCGCGGTAGCGCCATCCCGCGAAATTCAATGCATTTTCAGCACTGCACTGTACGTAGTCACGAACTGCCGTATAAAACCCGGCGCCTCTACAAACCGCCAGTCGGAAAACACTTGCTGGTTACCCGGTAAGGGTCCTATACAGACGGATAGAACAGTGACCATGCTTTTGACTTGTTCTTGCGTGAGCCACTGTTACTGATCTAATCGTATCTACCCTCTCAATACGTAATAGTATACAGTAGTACGACCTTTGTATCATGGTGAACATACTGTACAGTACTGTAATACAGTTGGTCGTATGAAAAAATTACATGTGTGTCTTCAGTCAAGACTTCACCGTAGTAAGTATGTCAAACATTTCATTATACAGTGACAAAGACAGTAGTAGTATGTACATGGAGCGGAAAAGGGGCACCTTGGGCGGCGCCAGCAGACGAAATATTCGCGGTGGATTTAATTTCGCGGTGAAGCGGCCGCCGCGAAAACCGCGAATATTAATCCACCGCGAATATTTCTGCATTTACAGTAAAACCCAGTACATGGACCAGTGCAGGTTGGGTGCAGGTACACACCAGAAATACCTGCACAGATCCAATTTTACCTGCACGAAGGTGCATATGCAGGTGGTATTTCGAGCCCTGTGTAGTGATATAATGTTTATCTGCCATGGCGTCCCCGCCACTTGTTACCTGTGCAGACCTGATCACATAGTCTGTGGATGTGGAGGTAGGAGCCAAGTATGTAGGTCAGGATTTACAGTCGTTACAGCATCGTAATGGTTCTTCTGGTGTGTAAATATTCCTGTGTCAAGGGATGCTGGTTGAGATTCATTTTCTAGGGTAGCAAAAGTTGAACAGTACAACTGCATTTTTTTTTTCAGAAAAGACATATGCAGTTTCATCTTGCATTATTAAATTTTTTCAAGCAAAATACAAATTGTGTTAAATCAGTATTTTGATAAATTAGACTCTTGTTGAAGAAGGAAATTAATGATTGGTCTAATGGAATATACATTTGCAGGGTATTGCAGTTGTTAACTTCCAAGTATAAACAACATAAACAGCAGAATTCTACACCAGATGCTTTTTATCCTGAACAGTTTTTTTCCAAAGTCCTGACTGAAGTTCTACCACTCAAGACTTGCTCCTTAAGCCATGTTGTCTCATATTAATAACATTTTACTTGTAGTAATTAGGTGGCGGATATCAGTGGAGTTTGAAGAGGACCCTTCAAAGATTGTTCAGAATTTTACATTCACTACTTCCTGCCTTCCAAGTTCCAGTAATTGTTTGAAGCTTCCAGCATGAATTATACACTTCTCAAGGTAGTTCCTTTAACTCAAGGCTTTTCCTTTAAATAAGGAATGTGGAAGTTCTTTCATAACAGGAAGGTAGACATGCCGGCATTACAGATGCAAATGACAAAGAGGCCCTCCTTTATTTTGCAATATACATGATAATTTTCAGAATCGCTTTGATTTCTATATCTAATTTAGTATCAATGCAAGGCTCAAGGTTGTTCCTCTGCACTAGGAATTTTAGAAGTTCTTTTATCTCAGGAAGGGTTTTTCACATGATGAGATCTCTGTAGCTTTGTAGGTAGCAGCCTCACAGTGGAGCTCCTGGTACTTGGTAAGTTGGAGAGATCCCAGTTCGAAACCACGAATGGTTATCCTTATCATAGCAGCTGTCGTTTTTTGGAAGGGACATAGAATCGGTCCTGTTACCTTGAGCATACTTAAACAGTGTCATTACTCAGATTGGTATTACAAGGATTGGAATTATTTTCACAAATGGAAGACAACGCCTCCTGACAACTTGCACCCAAACTGCAGCAGCTCTGCTCAGCTATTTGTCCTCAGAATCCAATCATCAGTTAGGAGGATTTAATTGCGGATGAGGTCCCAGCACTGGGAGCGGAGGCACAGGTGGCTCTTCCCGTCGGCCTGTTATCTTTCCCATTAAAGATGAGGCTTGTTGTTCCTCGGAGGACACGCTAACGTTATATTGGCAGGTCCCAGAAACACTCATAACAGTTTTATGGCTGTCTGCTATCAGGGGTGAGGAATCACTGCTGGGAACTGCCTTTCTTCATCAAAAGGAGGAGATGATATTGTCTGAATCACTTTCAGATGAAGACCTGATCTAGATATGAAGGTGGTATTGTTACCTGAGGTGAAACCAAAAATTTTTGATCATTTTCCAATCTCATTTCTATTTACTGTGTGTATTTGAATATAAGACTGAGGAGAGACAAGACAATAACTTGTTATTTGTGGCTGTGACTGCAAGATTTCTTACATGCAGGTTTTTCTTGTGCAGTTTTTTCATGCACACAAAATAACTACCCAGTATATCAGGAATATTTTAGTATTAAGGCTGAGTCCACTTAGAAGCTTGTTCTTTAAGCTTGTGGTTTTAGACAGATTTCTTGTAATAAATTATGTAGTGTTTGATTCACTTTGTTGCAAATTATGATGACACAAGATTGAATCATGTTCATCAGCACTTAATCAAAATTTGAAAACAGATTCTGTGGACTATAAGTAAGCTGTCAGTAGCAGCTTTTGAAGAAGTTAGTTAAATTTAGCCAATGGTTCATTTAGATATCTTGGGCTTAATAATAAGGTGATTTTTTGAGTATCATTGTAGATAATGATCATCATAACACAGCGAGATTGAGCATTTCAATGCTAAGTTGATGGAGACATAAAGACAGTTTTGCTTTCTGTGGACCTTAAACTATCAGGGGCAAGTGTTGAAAACGTTAGATAAACCAATTGGTCATCAAAAATATGGGCTATGAGCTGATTTCTTGAGTATTATTGAAGATTATAATCATATCACAGAAAGATTAAAGCATCCCAATGCTGAGTACATTGTAACTGTTGATGCACATATTAAGGACAGTTTTGCTTTCTGTGGACGGCTTTATAAACTATCAGAGGCAAGTGTTGAAAACGTTAGATAAACCCAATTCATCAAAAATCTTGGCCTACGAGCTGATATCTTGAGTATTATTGAAGATTATAATCATATCACAGCGAGATTGAAGCATCCCAATGCTGAGTAACTGTTGATGCAGACGTAAGGACAGTTTACCGTTTGTGCGGGCTGCCGGGGACTCGGTGATTGATCAACTGTAGTCTGTTCCGCTAATGGATTCCTGGAAGCTGGGTGTCGTTTGCGGGAGGGGGGCTGCCGGGGAATACCAATGAGGCGGCGGGAGGGAGATAGATCCGTAATGGCTGCTCACAACGAGCTGCCGAGGTCACGGGGTCATCTTGGGAAGCGAAAGCTGGGAATAAGGGCTGCGCATACTGCCGTGGCGCTTATCGTGATGTGTTGATGCACGTCTGCTTTACGCTACCATCGTTACAGGTGTACTCTCATCGGCTTGCAGAAGGAGTGGTTGGGTCACGGGGAGGCAGGGCTGTACGCGATAACGTACCACTCCCTCTGGTGGTGAACAATTTCCACGTCCTTCTTGTTGTTGTTCTTTTGTAGGAAAGGTTGTGATACTTTCAAATCCATACAGCGAATGCTGTTGTCAAGCTCAGATTATTTGTGATACCAGGATACATTTTGGAGGATTGTTTATTTTGATGTTATACAATTTCCTTGTCTGTTATTTCTAGTCCTTCGTATTGTTGCTCTTTTTTTCGGGGAAAGGTTTCGCTTCCTTTAAATCTTTAGCGACCTCTGGCAGCAAGGTGAGATGATTTGGGATACCAGGGTTTATTTTACAGGATTGGTCATTTTAATGTAGTACAGTTCCCATGCCTTTTATTTCTTGTCCTTCATATTACAGTTGTTCTTTTTTTGGAGGGAAAGGTCTTGATTTTTAAAAATCTTTAGCGCACTTATAGCAGGGTGACATCATTTGTGTTAAGATGCAATTTATACAGGCCTGATAATTTTAGTGTTTTGCGATTTCTTTTCCTGACTTGTTTCTCATTTTCAGGAAAGACTGCGGTTCTTCAATATTTCTTTATCAGATTTTTTGAATATTTCTAGTCTCATTTTTTAGGTCTGACGTTTTCTTGTGTTGTTGTTTTGCGCAGGAGATGACTGAGGTCGGCCCTCCTCTGACTGGGATCCACACGCCAATCAAGACTGACGTCTCCAAGTTCCCCTTCCCTGCAAACCAGGTAGGAAACCCCTCCGTACTCCATTTCTGTATTCTATATATAGTATAATAAGCTGGGTCAAGGTTTGAAGTGCGCATGCTCAATGTCCTTCAAGTGAAAGGACCTTGGGTATTCATACCCCTCCGGCTCTGTACTCAAGGCTAAAAAAATGTGTTTTCTGCAATAGTCTTGATCACTGTTTTAACTGCTTATGCACGAGGTCAAAGGTGAGATCCACTCCATTTCAGGTCTAAAAATGCTTCATTTCTGTTTCCTACAATAAGACTGCTCACTGTTACAAGTGCACATGCACAGTAAGGTGCAGTGTGGGTAATATGTCAAAGGTTAAAGCCCCATACAGTTCTAGTCTGGACTATGCTTGTACCATGTCTTACCAGGCTTGGATAGGGGCCTATTCTTTGATACATTACCCACAATGCATAATACTGTGCATGAGCAGATAAAACCATGAATGAGCTTATTTACTAGCATGAATCATACAATTACAAACTCTAAAATGAGATATAATGTTAGACTGCAAGTTGTCCACATTTTTGTTGTCTCTGCAATCTCAAAATTTCCCTGGATGTTGCTGGTTGGGTATTTTGAGCTCTGGTATTACTACTAATTCCTTTACTCTGTCAGCAAATTCCTGATGTGTACGCTTGGAAATATAGGTCATGATTATCCTTTCATGGAATCCTTGGATAACATCCCTCCTGTCTCCTGTCTGGGCTTATCGATCGCCTTTTCATGCTGACAAATCACTGCCCTAGTTTAACAACTGGTCTGCTTCGTGTTCGTGTTGCAAACAATTTACATCTGTTTTTATGATATGATTTATTGATAATAAGTAAATTATTCAACTGTTGGTGATGTATGTCGGGCTGTTCCATTCTAGATTTGAAGGAGGGGGAAATAGAAAAGAAGTGAGAGCGAAGATTGTTTTACTGTACAGCAGATTGAAATTTAGAAAGCAAGAATGGTCTTATTGTACAACAAGTTGAAATTTAGAAATTACCTCCCACTCAATGCAAGGAGCTTTTATCAACAGGCCTTGCTCAATGTTAGAAACACATTTCACAAATGAAAAAAACGATTAAAAAAGGTTGATCCAAAAGTAACTTTTAGTTTGTGCAAGTTGTTCTAACAACCAGAAGGGATTTGACAACAATTCTGTTAACCCTCCCCTCTACAATGGAGCAGTCCATATCAAGGTCGATGACCTTTTACAAAGCTGATAACGAGAGTGATGTTATCCTGTACTCATGTTCTCGGCTGTGCTGTCGGATAATGAGGCCTCGCGAAGAAGATACTCTTTTTGAGTTTGATATAGAAAACATCAAAGCGCTCGCCCACCAACCAATATACTTCCCTTAGAAATGGAGCAGTATGAAGTGTGGTACCAGCTGATTGCCAATACGGTCTGTCTGTAATCTACTGTTAGCACGGTTTGATGTCAGTCAGTCTCGCAATTAACACCTGTCACTGAGCCAGGAGTTGATCAATCCGTAAGTGTGACAAAGTAGGACAAACAACTGAACACCGTCCAGGGTTCTAGCTAGTGCATTTTAGCGTAGTGGGCCACTACGCTAAAATTTGTGACCACTACGCTAAAATAAGGCCCACTACGCTCATTGTTAACTAGTGTAGTCATGCTTTGCTATCATTTACTTGTTCAACAATGTCTAATCAATATCTTAACAATGAAAAATGATGATATGCCATTCAAAACTGACTGTGATGTTAACAGAGTACCAACTTTTAACTCTACATTATCAAAATCTCACCGTGGTGGGGCCAAGACCCCCCTTCCACACCAACCTCCTGATTGGTCACTTTGCTACCAGGCATTCCCACTACGCTAAAATAAAATCCTGGCTAGAACCCTGGCCGTCAACCCTGGCGACACTAGCTTCCCCTAACCCTGGCTTTAAACTAGGCTCAGTTCATTTAAATTCAAACCAGGAGCTGGCATAGAAAAGGCCACTCCAAAATAATTTCTTGGTTCTTTTAAAAGTGAAAGTCAATCGAGAGGTCAAGACAAACCAGAGGGCCATGAGAAAAAGATTGAGTCTCCCGTCATTCACTTGCTGAAACTGTCTGTGCCATTTGGTAAAGACTTTCCCTTAGACTTGATCTTCCTGTTACAATTCCAATTCAGCAGTATATTCTTAGATGAATAAAAGCTAGATCCAACAAATTTAGATTCAGTCTTAAAACCCTTTGGATTTGAAAGAAATATGCTTAAGTGCAAAAACAGAATGATGACAATTCCAGGTTTATGGTACACTCAGTTTTATGCCATTATACAGAGTCCTATTCTTACCCTCCGCATTTATGATGTCCTCTTACTATATTTCTCCCTTAAAATGTCCAACAAACAGGGAAACAAACTGGTAGGGCCAGAGTATTTTCTCCTTTAACCATCCACCAACCAGGGAAATAGACCTGCGTGGCCGGTGCTGTCTGTCCTACATTGTGCAATGACGAACGACGTGTCATCCCGTACATGGACAATCTGGTGCGCCCGGCTCTAACATCATGCACGCCTGTCAGCCTGTCAGATCGGAAACAGATAACCCCGGTCGTGGGGTCACCGGCGCCAGGCCGCGGGACAAAAAATCGCTCGGGTTCCCGGGGATGACACGTCAGCGATGCATCCATCTCTCCGTCTCTCCGCGTAAAGATTTCCTATACTCACCCTCCCGGTCTTAATTAACAACGGATTTGAAGAATTACCCCGACCGGCGCTGCATAGAGACGCTGGTATTCACCTCGGGGACGGACTTTCGCTGTGATTACGAGGGCCCAGATATACGGTCCCGTCAGCGCACGGCCGTCGTTTAAGCGGTTGTTGGCTTCCTCGAGGCTTATTCTGATCATGAGATATGATCTGAGTTTCCACAATTGATTGCAGATTGCGCGTTCATCATACAAAGCAAATGATTAGATCATTTTGTTTTGTGTAATTTGAGTTATTTATTTTCAATTTGCAAATCATAATTCTCTTAGGCACTTAGCTGCCCCTTGGGGCAATTGAGACAATTCAAAATACACAATGTATATATCAAATTCTATTGTCAAAAAAAGAGACTCAGTATGTTTGATAAATGGTATAAATTTATATTTGACATGATACACATTTGCATAAGTAATAATTAAAATTGAACATAATTCATATCCAACAAAGCTTTCAAAATAATTGACATGATACAAATTTGCGTTAAGTGGTAATTAAGATTGAACGTAATATATATTCAACACAGTCTTAAAAACTGTTAGTTTGGTTACTTCTTGTAAATGATGGAAGAAAAAGCCGGAGGAGCCAAGCAATCAATTCTTGTGACAAGAATTAATTGATAGAAAAACATAGACGGACTATCTCCGGTTTCAACCCTGTGTCTCTCCTCGGTTCCCCCTGTCTGCTGCTATAGTGTATTGATGGCAGCTCCTGACACAAACCGATACTGTTCCCCAGACAGTAGACTATCTCCTCAGTTGGGTGTCCCCAAACCAGTGGTGCATATCTCTACATGACAGACCAGTGTAAGGGCTGGAAAACTCACTCACTTTTGTGCATCCCAGGTTGAAGCCGTGCGCTTAATTGTTGATTTTGAAATTTTTTCCATGGATCTTAGACATTTTAAAGAAAATATTCAGTAAGAGGAAAAGTAAAATGAGAAATACTTGCAACTGCCTCCATAAACTATGTTTATTATAGACTTTCCCTCTGCTGCTGTGTTCATGTTCAAGTTTTTGTGATCTTCCATTTTAGCATATCTTTAAAATATCACAGAAACAAGGAATTGAATTGTCGCAGCCTAACCAACAAGGTACAAACCAGAAGAGAACAGTTTGTGATACAGGCACTGTTAGAGAATGGGAGGAACACTGGGATGGCTGGTCATGTCCGTGGTGCTGAATCAACAGTCCGAGGGACAAGTTTATTTTTATATTTCAGCCATACCATAGGTATGGTGAAATATATTGTATTCGTAATGTTTCTTTCTTCTTTCTTTCTTTCTTTCTCCTGCCAAATCTTCAAATCGAATCAACTCCGCCGTTTTTTAACCGATTGACTTGAAATTTGGCACAAAGGTAGAGTAAGCCAATACCCTTAGGTGTTTTTTTCATTTTTTTTCATATCTGCCTTTGAAATGATTTTATTGAGGTTTTTGTCAATTTTTATGTATATTTTGGGTTCCTGTACCCTGGTATTACAGCCGAATGACATGAAATTTGGTACAGAGGTGCCCTGATCATATGCCCACCCAGATTTAATAGCAGTTTTGGTATACGGTACAACAAAATGCTTAATTTTGCGATTTTTGGCCATTTTTTGACAAAAAAAGCACATTTTTGCCTCCTGTACCCTCGTTTTACAACCGAATGACCTGAAATTTGGTATACAAGTGCCCTTCAATTTTGTGCGCATGAATTCAATAACAGTTTTTCCATACAGTACAACATAATGCTCAATATTGCATTTTTATGGCCATATTTAGACAAAAATTGGACATTTTTGGCTCCTGTTCCCTCGTTTTACAACCAAATGACCCAAAATTTGGTAAAGGGGTGCTCTAGATATTTATCCAAATGACCCATGTATAATTTTTGGCATGGAACACTTTAAAATGATATATTTGGGAATTTTTTGGGTCATTTTCCAATGGCCAAAGGGGTCAACGACCTCAAGGCCTATTGTTGCATGAGGAAGATGGCTGAAATATGCTGTATTTGCTCTCAAGCAAATGTCGGCCTTTCTAGTTTGTTAACAATTTGTTCAATGAACTTATTGTTTTATTATAAACAACAATTAGAACATATTTTGAGTTTAAAAAAAGAATTAAACCTGGGAAGAGGAAAAGTTGCACCGTCTTGAGTCTTTAGTTTGTCCTTGGTATTTCTGATGGTTTGAGCTACCTGCTAAGGACCACATGTAAACACTATACCTTATCTATTCATGAGGAAGCCTCTGTAAGTTCTGTGCTGCCAGGTGGGACCTGTTCAGCCTGCCAAGCTAACAATCCGCTATCTTAATGGGAAAACTACACATGTTAACAGCACAATCTGTGCAGCACTCGCAAGTCATCAAGGCCCACACTTCAAGTAGGCGAGCAAGACGTACAAAAGAGGCGAGGAGGACCCTTAAGGAATGGAGATTTCCTTGGAACCTTGCCAGCTGCCTTGAGTGAGTTGTCTGGTGATTTGGGTTAATTGTTGCTCGTCTCGGATCTGAAAGTGGTTTGTTATCTCATGTTATTGGGTCTTCAGGAAAAAGATAAAATTCTATCATTCATAACTTGGAAACATGTTTTTGATTCTCCGTTTTGATGCTTGCATTTGTTTCTTGTTCCTCAAAGAACAATTGTACACCTCCCATAGAAAATCCATCAGGTAATCGATCAAGGGAAGAGATGTTATCGCCGATAGGTAAGAGTGAAATCCTGTTACCTTATCCCAGCCCTTGGGGGAGATGTGGCTATGATAACAGTTACCTTCTGATGCTATCACAGCTGGCTGCCTGTTGGGCATTCTGTTATCACACGTTTGGTTGTACTCATTTGCAGCTCTGTTGTAAGACATAAAATGTCCTTCTGTAGTTTTTAGGAAGGTAAAGATGTCTTGTACAGACTGGGATTAGAAAAATTCATCTGTCATCCAACATCTTACTTCTTAGTGAATATTCTTTTCTTCTCAGTACACATGTGATAGTAATGTTAAAGCTCTGAACCAATAGCAGAGAATGTCTTGCACATAGGTTGTAAGAAGAAGATTATGCAGGGCTTGAAATAGCACCTGCATATGCAGGTTAGTGCAGGTAAAATTGAAGCTGTGCAGGTATTTCTGGTGTCTACCTGCACCTAACCTGCACTGGTCTATGTACTGGGTTTTATATTTAAATTTCCTATCAGTATAATGTAGTTGTATATGGATTGTTATTAGCTGCATGGACTGTTACCACCTATTAAGTATAAAAGAAGAAAATTCCTCAACAATTTTAGTACGATCCATACTTCCTAAATTCAGAGTGGTGCAGGTAAAGTTTGTCTGGTGCAGGTAATTTTCAATGTTATTAAAGTATTAGTATTAGTAAGCAGAAAAAGGTATTTCGAGCCCTGTTATGTTTATTCCCTTGTAACCTCCGAGTAATCTTATCTTGTTCATCTCCTTTACTCTGATTATCTTTAGTAATCTTAGTGTTCCCGTAAATCACATAATGGAAGTTTTCCATCTAATGGAGGGTTTTAAATATGAGAGATTTTATCATGGGATTGTAGACGGTGCTTTTGGTGTGCCCTTTCGCCTTGCGTTCAGAGCGATCAATATCAATAATGGCGTTTGCGAGGTTCAGAACAGTCTGGGTATTGATCAGGATGTGTTGATGATCGGAGCCGTCGTCGGGGGTGAATGCCCCACCAGGGCACATCAGGTGCTGATGGTGGGTCAATGCAGTTAACCTGGGAGGTGCTAGGGGGCAGTTTGCCAAAACTTCCCCCATGGCTGCCACAAAGGTGGTGATTTAGGCCTAGAGGGTTTTCCCAACCGATCCTAAATCAGATTTCAGGGGGAAACTGTAGGCTGTAAGAAATGTGACTGCATACTACTTCTCATCTCTGAAGCTGTGCCAAGGCACAGAACCATGATCTTTACAGTTAAACCTATTCTAGTGCACACATACAGAGTCACTCCCCGACCACCAGTGATTTAGTTCTAGAGGTTTCACCAACATATCCCAAATCAGATTGTAGGGTGAAACTGTAGGCTGTAAGGAATGTGACTGCATACTACTTCTCATCTCTGAAGCTGTGCCAAGGCACAGAACCATGATCTTTACAGTTTAACCTATTCTAGTGCACACATACAGAGTCACTCCCCGACCACCAGTGATTTAGTTCTAGAGGTTTCACCAACCTATCCTAAATCAAATTTCTGGAGGGAAAACCGTAGGCAGTAAGAAATGTGACTACACCTTAACTCATCTCTGAAGGGTCAGAAATAAGATCTGTACAGTCAAACCTGGTCTAGTGCCCACATAAAAACTCCCCGACCAGCGATGATTTAGGCCTAGAGGTTTCAACAACCGATCCTAAATCAGATTTCTGGGGGAGAAACGTAGGCTAAGGGGCATCTACTCATTCTGACACCATGAAACCAAGGCACAGAACCAAGATCTGCACCTCTTCAATTTACATTAAAACCCCCTGACCACCTCTTGTCAATTAAAAAAGATTTTCCCATTGACAGAAGCATTAAGAATCAAGTCTGTAGTGACCAGTTTCTTCCAGTCCACTGATTGGTCTTCTTGGGCAGATTTGACTGTTCAGACTTTTTCCTCAGTCAGAGTCATGTTTTCATTTTAATCTTTGAGTTAGTATCATTAGTATTTCTATAGTCAGGGAACAAGGGCATACAATTAGTGTGGCCTGCCGGCATTGCTGCAGAATACAGCTTCACCTATTTGTTGCTGGCTGCTGTGTGTAAATGTGCGATCGATCATCAGTTTCTCTGCTGTCAATTTTGTGACAAAACAGATGACAGTTAACATGGCTGTTGTTAGGGGCGACCGTCGCCGTGGTGACAGTGAGTGTCCCTGACAGCCAAGGCCCCGGGGACCTGCCAGAATCTGCATGATGAACGACCCATTGTCTGCAGTTTTCCCGGGCATGACCCCCGAGCCCCGCGCCTGACGATCCCGCCATGAATGATGTATCAATGAGACGCGACTAATGGCGACGGGATTGGGAGCCAGATTGGTTCCGCGCGAACGGGCGCACCTTCCGTCCGCACGTCGGTTTGATGGATAGCGCTGCCTCGTTCGGAGTTAATTTCCTCTCGCCGTTTGCCGTCCCTCGCCGATCAGTGGCACCGGTTTACGATCCGGCATTGTCCCGAGATCAGGAGTGGGGTTAGTGGGGTTTCTATTTGCTGTCCTTCATCTGTTAGTGTCATTTACATTGCTCCATTTTCTCAATTGTTTCAAGTCTATCAAGTGTTCTTAATAGATTGGTGATGCATTGCAGATACATGTACATGTGTATACTGAGGAGGGGGGTACTGAAATGACAAAAATTGCCATTAGCATTTAAAATTGACCAATCTTGTCATAATCAAAAGAACTATTTGGCACTTCTTGTGTATTTCATCTCTTGGCAACATTTTGCTGTCTAGGATTTTCTTTTCTTAATACTATAATTTATGTCATGGTCGGAAGGATATTGAATATTCAAAGGGTGTATGGAGTGTTGGTAATTGTGCTTAAGTTGAGATCAAGGAAAAGTTGTTGCACTGAAATTTCAATTGTAGTCATGACCTCACGTGGCCAATATTTCTTTAGATCTAAAATTGTTATATTTAGCTGTCTGTTAGTTATGCAATAACATTGCAAGGAGCTTGCAATATAAAATGCCTTTCTGTAAAACCAAGGCCAATTTTAAAGCTTCTTAAAAAGATGAAACATTATGTGGATAATGAAAAAACTATCAATGTTAAATGATTTTATTAAATCATTAATAAATCAGTGCAGCCAGCTTCCTTTACCCTAACGAGGATGATTTTAATATATATAATTAATTTTTATCTGTTAATTACCTGATACATGCAGCCTTGTCTGCCTGGTGTCACAGAAACATTTAAATTTTCCATGCCTCAAATTTACTACCATCCAGAAAAAATTACACTGCAGAACAAGTCATGGACATATAAAATATAGACTATAAACTGCAGTACCTAATCCCATAGTGGTCCTGTCTTCTGTGTGATTCTGCATGTAGATGATATTCATGGGGCCGGCGTGGCACCGCGGCTCTTGTCCCACTTACCAACCTGCCATCACACGCTGGGGTAATTGGGTTATGTATTGCCCGTCACTGCGCCTAATGCCGGCTAGATATTACAGGGTTGTTGCCTGTTTAGCCATGATTGTGATTCATGCGTTTGGATGACATTTCCCTGCTTTGGAATGGATGGACTGGATTTGTACGGACTTGCATGTGTGCAGTGGGGACCTGATTGTTTAATCTAGCTTGGATGGTTACCATTGTTGAAATGGCAGGGTTTTCTTTCAGCAAACCTCATTTTCTAGCCAACTCGTATCCATGTTTGTACTGTCTTGGATTGATTTTGAACAATTCAGAGTGGATATACAGAGTGCACGTGGGACCTGTAGTTTAATTTGGTTTGTAAAAACAGTCAGCAATGTTGAGATGGGATCAAAGTTGCTTTCTTTAGCAAACCCTATTTTCTCTATGTATTGGCTGCAATAAATTTTAACAATTTAGAATGGACTGCTGAATTCACCAGTTTGAAAGTATGAACAGACTTATAGATTTAACAGTAAGTTAAAACGTCTGACTCAATGATTACTGTATCTGCAATGTATTACATTGAAAGAAAAGTTCAAGCAGTTACCATCTCTATTGTACATTTAGTGTAGCAAATCAGCTGTAAATGTCAGCAGAGTTCAGTGAACTGGTGAAAATGTGTGCCAGAGTTACACAGGAGCGTTATCCCTAAACGCCCCTAACCTCCTGGGTACCTGTGGGGAATGGGAGAGCACTGGTAGGGATCAAAGCTTCTTAGCTTTGAAGGAAGGGACTTTGAAGTAGCTAGTTTATCATGTTACTCAGCACTGGGGCACTTGGAAGTAGGGTTTGTTACAGGAAAATTGACATTTAGTTCTTTGTGCAGTGAGATAATTGCACAAAATAATTGCAAAATTTTTTTTTTTTTAGAATGCAAAATCATTTTTCTTAACAGTTACTAAAAAAGACATAGTGAACAAAACTTAATCAATATGTAATCGAACAGTATATTAAGTTTCAATTATTGAGGTAAATTTGTGAATAAATGTTAGTCCTGAAAATATTCCCATATGCAGAGAAGCCATGCTATTATGTTCATTGCAATTCATTAGCTATTATCAGTATTTTCTTAATGACCATATATCATTTATGAAAAATATAACCTTTTGTGAATATTATCCATAAGCATAGGGCTACATTCATTGCAATTCATTAGCTATTATCAGTATTTTCTAAATTACCATTTATCGTTTATGAAAAATATAATATTTCATTAATACTATCGATAAGCATTGGGCTACATTCATTACAGTTCATTAGCTATTATCAGTATTCTCTAAATTACCATTTATCGTTTAAGAAAAATATAACATTTTATGAATATTATACCAGGTCCTAGCATTGGGTAAGATAAGTGCTGTTGGAGGAATTATTCCCATCCGCAGTAAAAGCTGCATCGTGACATTTACCAGGGAACAACATGACCCCGGCGCCTCCAGCGCGGTTTCCTCCTCCATACATCATCTCAGGATAAACGTCTTCGTTTCCACTGCGCTACGATTCGCAGGCGTCCGAGGGTTGTCCGCCGCGGGAGATTTATTGGGCGGAGAATGTTTCTGACTGGAGGCGAGATTCGTCCTCAGCTGCTGTTAGGGTAGCAGTTAGGCCTCACCTAGTCAGTTTCCTGATTCTCGGGTTTGAAAAAACATTTTGATGAGTCCGTGGGAAGTCTGGACTTTTGTACATACCATTTAAGGAAGTGATGACCACACACAGTTTAAGGAGGCAATTACAATAAGATTTATGTTCGTCCTCCCCGCTCACAGTTTTCGTGTTGTTATCTGGCAAAAATAATTTTTTTCGAATTTTCTAAGAGCCAAGGAAATTTTCCTGAAGAAATGTGAACCTCTTGGGCTATATGCTATTTCAAAATGTCCGAAACCAAAGGAATACATTACTGTGGCCTTATATTCCTAGGTTTTCTTGTTGTTTGAATTACTAAATTCTATCATTTTGCTTCAAAACGTCCGAGAACCAAAGAAATCATTACAGGGATAAACAAGTCCACTAGCCCTATAGTCCCAGGCAAGTGAAAATGCTAATCGGGCAAGTGCATGTCCTTCCCCACTTGCCCGATCGGACAAGTTAGCTTTTCTCCATTGAGTGAGATTTTGATGTACTTGCTACTTTTCAAAGTCATGACATCAAGCATTGATTAACACAGAAAATAGAGCCAATAACAAAAATTCCATTGAAGGCCATGAATATACATAGAAAAATGTCATTAAGATTTCAGGCAAGTGAAAAGTTGGTTCGGGCAAGTAAATTTCTTAAGTACTTGCCCGATAGGACAAGTCAATTTTAGAAAACTTGTCCAACCCTGCGTTAGTGTAGCCCAATATAATAGTATATTCCTGTATTATATATATATTACATGTGAATCATCTTGTAGCCACGACTGTGGCCTCCAGTAGGGAAGTATAACAGTAAACACAGCTTCCCACTGGATGTGACCTCGGGCGTTCGCTTGTCTCATTGTTGTCAGCTTTTACTGTATATTGAATGTCTGTGAGGAAATGTCAGGAGTGAGCCGGTGGGGCCTTTAATGGTCACGGAATAGACCTACTCGACAGTAAAGTTTCAGCTATTCGTAATTGCTTTTTACCTCTGTCGGGTGTTTGGGATTTTACTGTTATGTTTTTTTTTTGGTAGAAGAAGACAGTTCCCGTGCGTGTTTCTATCTGTCATTTTCTTTTACAATATGGTTTCTATGTAGAAGCGGGAAACTTGAAATCAGAAGTACATGTACATGATGGATTTCTTTTTCTCAATTTGTGGGTTTACAAAAATGTATTATGGTCTGGAAGTATTTTGAGGATTTTTACAAGAAGTATTGTACGACACACGGGACTGTTGTCATCATCGGAAACGAAACAGCATAGGCAATCATTGCAAGTATTGAAAGGCAGTTCAATCTCAAGATCTCTACAACTGATTTACTTCCTGATGTTTGAGTGACATCCGTCACTCTCCTTTTAGCGTCAATAGAATGAAATGGCAGAACAATTCAATGCATCTAACTGGAAAAAAAAGTTGAACATGTCAAAGTCACAAACTTGTTTAAGGATCGAATGCAAATGTAACTCATATGTAAATCATGTTTGGATAGTTCCAATGGTGATACCATAGGAACAGTCTGTTACAGTCCTTTGTGATGCAAAGCGGGGTCCCAAATTGGACTAGAGAGTTCTACACAAAGTCGTCCCTTACAGTGTCTTTACAAGTAGTACAAGTGTGGAGTTCTGCACAAAGTACTCCCTATATATGATACACTTCCCTTACAAGTGTGGAGTTCTGCACAAAGTACTCCCTATATATAATACACTTCCCTTACAAGTGTGGAGTTCTGCACAAAGTACTCCCTATATATAATACACTTCCCTTACAAGTGTGGAGTTCTGCACAAAGTACTCCCTATATATAATACACTTCCCTTACAAGTGTGCCTCCCTGTCAGGCCTGACTGCCACAGAAGCAGATGTTTCTCCTCCTGTATAGTTCCCTCTGCTGCTACGCTTGTTCCACTTGTTCCACTTCCCAACCCTATTTCCTGCTCCATCGCCTTTTACCATCCTGTGGTGTGCCACAGCGCCCCCTGTGGAGTTCAGGTGCACCCTGGTACTGCAGCAGCTCGAGCAGTTAGGGAAAAACAATTACCAAACGAACGCTTAGTGTGCTTTATGCAATAGTCCAAATGTCATTGGGGAATATGTGGATGACTGGATGAAATATCCTTGTATGCAACAGCTGAAAAATGTATTGCAGCATGTCCATAGGTAGGTTTTTTTTGGGGGGGGGGGGGGGGTCCCCACAAACGTGCACAAACATACTCAGAGGTGCCTAAAAGCATGGTCAATGCAATGCAATTCATCTCTTGACAGTAGTGTTAGTCTCCGTTTTTGAACTCAAAGAGCCTGGAAATGCAGGAAATACCATTTGAATTTTCATAATTTTCCAGTCTCCCTCATACTTGTATCGATCGTACTGCCCTTAAATGGTAAAAAAACAGCAGCTATGTTAAGGTTAGTTGCAGGTGTACGTTTAGCATCAATGATATCAATTATTGTTAAGAGAGTACGCACAATATAAAAGCCTATACGTTAATGTCAAGGTTTGACATTTGGCTCATATTTATGCTGTAAAACATCCATGTAAAACGTGTGGATGATGAATCATTGCTGCCAAACCTGATTTAGAGTTGGGGCTTTGCCACGATCCTTGCCAACAATAGCAGGAAGGATTTTCCTACGGCTCATTAGACAACAGTTTTGTTCACATAACACAACAGTTTTTATTTGCAAAACAGGTGTCAGTGTGGCTAACGCACGGCTGGGTCCCGATCGGTAATTACTGATTAGTGTGAATTATTTGTTTAATTGTGCAGCACGTTGTAATGAGGGGTATCAGGTTGCTTCATTGCTTTTTAATGAGATTAATCAAGACATGCTTCTGTGTAATTGTTGTTTGGCAATTAGAAAATAGCATAAAGTGTCATGATCAGGCGGCTCTCATTTGTAATGTATAATAAAAGTCAGGGTAATAATTATGAAATAACATAACTAGAAGATGTAATATTAGATAATGAATGGCGAAACATTTGTTTGGAGGTTGGAATGCACATTTGACTGAAAAAATTTGATAGAGCCGTGCTTTTGGTTTTCAGATTTTTAAAGTATTTTCTATATTTGAATTGTGCACTAAGTAGTATTATCATGAAGAGTCTGAATAGAAGGTCTTTCCCTTAATTCGTACACACAGTTTCAGTTAGTGTATATGGTCAGATTCAAGTTATCCTTCCATCACTTTGTTTTCATTTCAACTTCTTCACAGATTTTTACTTAAAAATATCAGAAACCTAGGAAATATGTCGGTGTAGAAAAACATTTGTCCAGAGGTTTAAGTGTGGTTTTAAGAAACAGAAGAAGTTTTTGTTCCCCTCACCTTTCTGGCACCTTAAGAAGCCTCTTCAGCTGGGTGTTTCTTTAACCAGAAGGTCTCGGTCTCCTCCTCCATCACAGCTGACAGCTGGTGATTACAGAGGTCGGCCAGCTCAGGGCTGGTCCACCTGCTAACAGAGGGGTAATAACCGGCCACAACTGTAGGGCTCGAAATACTTGAAAATTACCTGCACCAGACAAATTTTACCTGCACTGGTCTGAATTTAGGAAGGATGGATCATAACTGGTGCAGGTAACATTGAAAATTACCTGCACCAGACAATTTTTACCTACACCACTCTGAATTTAGGAAGCATGGATCATTCTTGAATTGTCTAGTAATCATTGCTATTTTTTTCTTTTATACTTTATAGGTAGTAACAGTCAATGCAGCTAATAACAATCCACATACACCTACACCGTAGGACATTTATGTATAAAACCCAGTACATGGACCAGTGCAGGTTCTGTGCAGGTAGACACCAGAAACACCTGCACAGCTCCAATTTTACCTGCACTAACAACCTGCATATGCAGGTGGTATTTCAAGCCCTGAACTGTTCTCTCTAAGGCTGTTTGTTGTTCTCAGATTTAAAAAGATTAAAAAAAAACCTTAACTGGAAAAACATAATGATACTGAAGCCTGAGGACCAGGTTTGTGCCTTGGTGCACTCAGTTTTATGGGATGAATACAGTCATATTTAAGTTTTCTCCCTATCCTCTGGCTTTATGATGGCATCTTGATATATTCTCACTTTTAAAAATCCGAGAACCAAGAAATTAAATTTGTATGGCCTCAGTCAGACAATTGTTCAGGCAGGCCACTCCAAGTTACCTCCTTGGTACTTGGGTGATAATATATGATAGTAGTGATAATATATTATAGTGATAATATATGATAGTGAAAATATATAATAGTGATAATATATGATAGTGAAAATATATAATAGTGATTAATAATAGTGATAATAACAGTAATGATAAGGATAATAATGGGTTATTCCATGCTTACAAATATTGTACATATTAGCAGGGCCATTAGATTGGGCCTGAATTGCTCTGACAATCATATTACTGGTATATAATTACATTACTAGGGCATTCAACATCATTAGTCTTTGTCATAGTTGATTAGAATTATGTTAAAGGCCTTTGAAATATGTGTAAAATATGTATAAAGGGATTTGAAGGCAGTGTTTTATTTTGGAGAATGAAGTCAACACTGACTGGACAATTTATGAGCTCAATAATTCAAAGTGAAAATGGAACAATCGGTCAAGATGTAAAAATGGCAAAGATTTAAATTATTATTTCATTGGCAAATTTGAATGAAAAAAAAATTGGGAAAAAGTCTGAACTTCGGAGGATTAACATGTTAACCGTCTGCGAGGAGAGAAACAGTGCCTTGGTACACATGTTCAGGTTAAAGTTCTCCTCGCAGACTTCCGTTTTCATGCCGACGTCTTGATAAATTTTCATGATAAAACGTATGAGAAACATGGAAAAATTTGAATTAACAAAAAAAAATCTGGGAAAAGTCAGAACTGGAAGATCAACATGTCAAGAGTCTGAGAGAAAAGAGAGACAGTGCCTCGATTCAAGTTTTCCTATCAGAAAACTGTTTTGAGATGCTGACCCTCTTGCCAAATTTTTATTTTAGAAAGAGAACCAGTAAGAGTGGCCCGCAGGAGCATGTTAGTGTCCCAGCTCTGTAAGAGAGACTCCCCTAACAACCACCACAGCTGGGCTAGTTCAGAGCCTCATCCCAGGCCTGTGTGGTGATCGAACGCCTGATTGAGCACCCACAATGACCAGGAGTGCCCACCGCTGCCCTATTTATGTAGAGAGCGCAGCTTTTGACCACAGGCAAGCTGCACCCCCCCACCCCTCCAACCTCCTTGCAAGGCTTACACCGCGCGCTCGAGGAAGGGGATCCGCGATCCTCCGCTGGTAATTTAATTTGTCCTTATCGTGGGTTTGCCGGATGGGATGCGTTCTCGCGGACTCCTTCCCTGGCGGATCGATAAGAGCTCAGGTCTTTTGTGCCAGTTGTCATGCATGGACGCTCCCCGGCGAGGTGATTGATAACTCTCCGGGCTGCATAATATTGGGAGCTGGCACCGGCTTAATTGTGAGCCACATGCAGGGCACTGATTTTCGCAGGGGCCAATTGCATTGGAGAGGGATGTTTGTTTAATTTGCGCTAGAAACCCGCGACTTGCCCCTCGCGATCCGACAGCGCAGCCCGGGAATGTGTGCAGAAATGTGTGTGGATGTGCACCTTCTTGTTAGCGTTGTTGTTGTGGTGGATTTTGTGGCGACGTCGTGACCAAACATGCTCTCCCTCTTCTTACAGGATGTTCCCAGTGCGCAGCTGAGCCGCACAAAGAGTGAGTACTTCCCTCTTTATTTACCTTCTGCACCTCTCCTTATTCCCAGCACGGGCCCACGTCTGTGTGTGCACACCCGCCTGGCTTCCCTAACGCCTCACGTTATGATTAAGCATTATTATGTTTTGCAATCGGGGCTATTGCTTCGCGGGTATTTGTGGGGCATTTAGTGGTCCTTAATCGCCATCGATTAGCCACTGTGGTGAGTAATCGCGGTGATTTGATTGCGGCCGGGACGCGATGCAAAATTCAGCGCCCCCCGTATCATCCCGTATTCCAGCCGTGTGCCCGTGTTGACACGGGGTGCCTCCGTAGCGCTCGCTCCGTTCCCTCAGCGGTCTTGTGCTTTTAATCCGGCTGTCTGCATGCTCCCCCGCTGGAAAAACATAACAATAATTTTCTTTTCCTTAATGTTATTCCTGCAAGTTCTTGCCCTATGGCTATTTGCAATATGTAACTACAGTATTTAGGAAAAGCATTCAGACGGCACAAGATAAAAATGGTGACATGTGGAACAAGAGATTATTCTAAGAAGAGCTGCTACAGAATGTAATTTAAGCTTTTGATAGTAAAAATAATGGTTTATGGTTCAGTTGGACTCAAAGGTGTGCAAACTTGTGGGGTTGCCAATATTAATTAAGCCCTGAATTGCTCTAACATTTACAAATCTCATTAATGATTGAGAACTACTACAAAGAATAATGTTTTTAAAATCATCAATTTGTTGAAGAAATATGATTGTTGATGGCTATTTGAGTTTCAAGCCATATAAAAGACCCCCGGAAAGTAATACTTTAGAGTGGATACATCAAAGATAAGATGAAAACTACAGTCTAGAGAAATCACTTTGTTGTGCTTCAGTATATTATTGATTAAACAATCTGACAATGTTTGGTTATTTCTGAAATGTTAAACCAAAACACAGCAATGCTAGTAACAACATTAATTTATGCTTTATTCATACCTCATACCTTAATTGATGAAATGTTTATCGCTATTTCTGGAGTTTAGCAAAATAAAATACTACAAACAAAGCGGCTAGAATACACAACAAGATATACATTTTGGTTTAACAGAAAACTTAAAACATAATACAAATGGTACCAAATATAGGTAAAGGTAATATTATAAGGTGAACTCAAAACTAGAGGCTGAGGGGTCAGAGGTCAAGGCAAAATATTACATAAATGGAAACATAATCTGCACTTAAGGTAATGAAACTTATATGTGATAGCTAATTGTAATTTTACTGATTGCTTTGCCTACATTGCTATGTGCAATCTTTGATATGCACAATCATTTTCATTTGTAAATAATGTCCATGGCAAGATGAAAGAAAAACATATTTAACAGAAATAACCGACTACCAAGGAATAATGATAATAATAAATGAGTGAAAAGCTTAATTGTATTAGTCAAAACAAAGGCAAAAGATACATGTACAAGTGTCATAGATCTAGCTTAGCATGGAAATTTGAATTCTTCTTCCTGCTTGGTAATGGTAAAAATTTTCAGTCGGTTTATGAAAACACGTGAGGAATATAAATTTTTCATGTTGTTGCCATACACATGTACATTGTACCATGTGCGCTTGTCTTGCATTGAAGTTCTCCCTATGTCTTATTAAGACTCTTAAGTGAGGGAATCTACTTTCTATTTAACTATTATACGATAGAAGTTAGGATATTTCTAACGTCAATATAGTACAATCTATGATGACTTTGACTTCATTTGGATCCACAATTAGCCTGAAAATTCTGTCAGCCACTCTTCCTGTATGTGGTCCAACCCATGAAGTACATCAATACAACACTAAGTACACCTCATCTTCTGCTGTGTTTGAGGTACAAAATAATGGAACTGCCTTTATCTGATCTCTCCCTCCTCACTCGTCGATCAATGTTGACTGTGAATGTTGGGGGACTCGATGCCAAGTTGTCGAACCCATCCAAGAATTTGCAATAGCTTTAATAATGATAATAATAATGATAATCTTTATTGCAAATTCATGCCCGAGGGCTAATAACATACAATATCATTTTTATATAACAAAAGAGTAACAAATCACGGTGTGAGTTATGAATCAATATCAATTACCCAATATCATGCCAGACCATCAGGAAAGAATTCGCAAAAGATTTATTATCATTATTGTATAACAAAACAACTCTATAACAAATCATGGTAACAGTGAACTCAATGCCAAACTGTCAGACCCTTCCAGGAATTTACAATAAATTTATTGTTAAATTTATCGCTTGTGTAACAAATCCCAATAACAAATCATGTTATGTTACAGTAACATACCCGGTAACTGCCTTGGTTCTAATTTATTCCTTCACAATTGCCAATCGATGATGTGAGTGTTGGAGGACTCGATGCCAAGTTTTCATGCAAACCCATCCAAAAATTTTCAATAGATTTATTTTCATTATTATTATGTAACAAAGTAACTCAATAACAAATCATGATAACATAATGTAACTGCCTTGATTATATTTTTCAATTCTTAATTCGATACCTTCATGCTTGCCGATCGATGTTGTGAGTGTTGGAGAACTCAATGCCAAATTGTCAGACCCTTCCAAGAATTTCTAATAAATTATGTATCATTATTATATAAGAAAATGACTAGATAACAAGTCATGGTGACATAATGTAACTGCCTCGATCATATTTCTCAATTCTCACTTGTCAATGGAAGACAAGTGCTGGAGGACTGGATATTATGTCAGTCCCGTCCTTCAGGCACGAATTTGCAATAAATTTCGTATCATTTTTATACAGCAAAACAAATCAATAACAAATCATGGTGTGAGTGGTCAAGCGATGGTGTGAGTACTGGAGGACTCAATATCATGTCGTCAGGCAAGAATTTACAATTTTATAATCATTATTTTATTGTATAACAAAACAACCCAATAACAAATCATGGTAATAGTAGTGTATAATGCCTTGGTTTGATTTATCACTTGCTTGTCAATTGGTGGTGTAAGTGTTGGTGAACTGAACAGACCGCTCTGTTGGGCAAGAATTGGTAATGAGTTTATCATCATTGTTATTATATAACAAAACAGCCCAATAACAAATCATGACAACAGTAACATAAATGATCTGATTTATCCCTTCATGCTTGTGGATGGAAGTTGTGAGTATCGGATGACAAGTCATGAAACCCATGTACATTGTATCACAACGTGGAGTCATATTACCACCTGACATGGGCAGGGATGGGGGGGGGGTAACTCTGAACACTGACAAGTTAGTTTTGACATCCTCAGGAGACAACGATAAGGGTTAACAATTAGTGATGAATAAATAGTTAACATAGATAGAAGAAAGATTTAAATAAGATATAAAGTGATATTTTAAACTGCAGTTTTTATGAAATACTGAATGGATCAAATGTAAGAGTTCTTTTAAGCTGCTAAGCTGAGGTCAGGGTAGACAATAAGAAAGGTCTTTCAACAGAAAATAGAATATGTCTCAGTCAAGTTCAATATTGTGAATGTCAGAGCAATTCAGACTACACCCTTGAGTCCTGAATAAACCATTATTTGAGAATTTTAATGAGAATAATTCTTATGGTTATCGTTATGGTATGGGTGACTTTGCAGGGCACCTGACACATACCTACTATATAATTGTAAGAAAAAAGATATAAATGTTAAAAAAAATATTATATTGCATGTAAAAAGTGACAATTAATAGTAATACAGGCATGGAATTTGTTCTAAATTTATGAATCACGTGTTACAGAAAACAGAAGTTAAGTTGAATCCTTGATTTAGCACCCGCAGGTGAAAATTTGAAGCTAGTTTGTTTCTAACGAACGGTTCGTTGTGTTTTCTTACAGGAAAAACCACCGCGGAGTCCAGTGGCGGCGGGAAGACGAAACCCATGGGGCCATCCTCCGAGTAAGTCAAACGATAGCTTCCTGTCTCTCCTCCGCTCGCCGGAGATTTATCCCCGGCGATCCCGCTCCCGGGACCTCTGACACGATTGCATTTGTTGGCCTGACCAAAGTGGGGTATTGGATCGATTATCCCGCGAGATCAATGGGTCCTTGTGACGGCTTGCCACCCGCAGGCGTCGAGACGGGCCGGCGGTAAAGCACCCGTCCCCGCTTGTTTGCGCTGTGCATTTATTGCTGTTTGCCCGGTAAACACACTTGTCGGTGGTTCCTTCGGACGTGAGCCGGGCTTGTGAGGAAGGGATAAAGCTGGCAGCTGTGCTGGGGGGTGATTTTTCTTCCCGGAGGTTCACCGGGAGTTCAGCTCCTTGGTATGCAGGTGGGCCTTTCTGTGGTTGGTTCTATTCGAACAGAAAGGCTTCGGAGTTATGCGTTCGGGTTTTTAAGGCGTCAGACGTGATAACAGACTCAGTTAGGGATTGATGTCGTATGGTCTGGTAGATTTTATTTCTCATGACTGCTGGCGTCACAAATTATCACGTCTCTCAGGAGGGGAGAGCGACAAATTAGATACAGGTGCAGCGTTTGTTTGTTTTTATCTGGATTTTGTTTTCGTTTGGGTTGACAAGCAAAGATTAGGCCACACCAATTTTATTTGTTGCTTCTTTGATTCGCCTGTCTATTTTTTTTACAAAAAAAAAAATTAAAAAAATTTGTCCTGAAAAAAGAAAAAGAAAATACAGCTTTTGCCATCACCAACCTGTAAATATTACCTTTCAGAGCCACATACACATAATTTCAGTCTTAAAACAATGCCTTTTATTCAGAACATTTATAATAACAAATGAAAGGAAGGGATTCATTGTATAAAACGTGCCATTAAGCTGTGTTTGTTTTTGTTATCTAAGCCATATATCGTCACCCCAGACCTTTTAAAAAAATTTTTTCATTTTTTTACGTGTCGGCCCATTTTTTTTCAGAAAAAATCCGAAAAGCAGCATATAAATTTGGTGTGGTCTTACTGGCTAAGAAAAACCATGGCAAAACCGAAAGTAGATTGTTAATCGCTTTTACACCAATTTTCCTGCAATTGTCAGATTATGGAAGGAATCTCCTTAAGTTAAGTCTCCAAGGACAGCTTTTAATTTTCCTAATCTCCTTATAATGGTGGTTGATTTTAACGACAAGTGGCTTTCCCACAACATCATAACAGAATTACATAATTGCAAATATACTACAGCATTTGATACATTGTGTACAAAGCGGTTTGCTAAACGATTTTCCATTATAAAATATTTTAGAATTGATAGTGCCGTGGTGATATCGGATTATTTCTTCCTTCCACTAGACGTTTTCCTGACACATTATAAATTCCGCAGACGTTGCCGAGTTATTAAAGGTGCCGGGCCTGAATTGTCTGGGGGTTTGCGGAGAAATTAGTTCTCCATAAATGCAGTGCAGTGGGAACCGGGGCTCTTCTCTAAATGTCAGGAACGGTGGGCAGCGAAGTGGCAGGGACTCGCACTGCTTTGGGTGGGGAGGGGGGTGTACATAAGCAAGGTCATGCCCTTGAACACCCTCACGGCCACTCCAAGTTATTTCCTTGCTTATTTTTCATGTTTTACTACAAATTTAGGCCACACCAATTTAATTTCTTGGTTCACGGATTTGCTCGCTCCTATTTTTTGGAAAAAATAATAAAAATAAAAATTACCACTCAGCAAATTTTCACCATAAATGAAACCATTCGCCAGCTTTCTGGTGTAGCAAACATAAAAACTGACACTACTTTTGTAATTTTCAACAAACAGGTGCTGTTACTGTAATAGTCTTTTGTACTTTTTTCAAGCTGAAAACTTTTTATTCTTTATGTTTTGGATTAGCCCTCACCTTTACCCCAACCATTTTACAATTTTTATTTTTATTTCGCCCTCTCGCTCCATATTTTTTATGAAAAAATCCGTGAACCAAGAAATTAAATTGGTGTGGCCTTAGGGAGAGGACACAATGAAAACTGGTTGTCTTCACTCCCTGTAGCTCTATGCAAATACAGTTCAATCTCTACAACTGGATAAAAACAGAAATTTACTTCCGAACATTTTGAGTGACATTCATCACTCTTCTTCAGTGTCACACTAGACGTTTACAGAAATTCCAGACTTTCCACGATGATTGTCCAGTTCAACTTTTTTTTCTGCAATCTGCAAAACAGCAAATTACACTGGAGTGGCCCATTGTTGATGAACATGATTATCAGGGACTGTTGGAGTGTCTCACTACAGGCACACATCAGGGTCAGGTGGTGTCAGGGGTTAGGGGGCCTTGTTTTCTGGTGGTAGGCTTTACCATAAGCTATCAGCCCACACAAATTTCTCTCCATGGTTCTCAGACTTTTCTCAGTAAGATAAGTATAAGCAAGAGAACAAGATCAAAACAGGACTTTGAACCTTTACCCTGGGTGTATTTGCTCCCTGTGAAATCTACTTGCTGCACCTCAAAATAGAGGATGAATAATGATGATGATGATGAAATTTACAGGCTTTTCCTCTAAATACTATCATGTTAATTTTCCAGTTCATTTCCTTGTTTTGGGGATATTTCTACTTAGAATCTGTTTTGATCACAGAACCAACAAATTAGATTGTTGTGGCCCGAGGGGTTAGATGGGGCTTGTTTTCTGGCGGTGGCTTTACAGGCCACTTGGGTTAGAGCAGCGACACTCACAGGGTGAATCAATTTCTCCAGGTCAGCGAGCGGCCGCTTGCCAGTCTCCTGTTGGCAGGTGATTGTGGCATTAATAGCCACGGCACAATCGTCCTGATCCCTTTTGCTGGCTGACTCGGGCACACTAACGGCGGGAGCGGTGTGAAAATAACGCCGCTTAAGGCCCAGCAAGTCCGCTTGAGCCGGACACCAGCCAAAATAGACACCATTTAGGCTTGGTCTTGACATTTCCCTGGCTTCATCATGAGGGGGGCAGGGGTCACGTGGGGGGCAAAGGTCGCGGGAACACACGGGAGTCAAATTACAAAGTCACAGTCAGGAGTCTAGTGTAAGGTCAGGGGGGCACAATCTGTGACTCCTGGGCAGCACTTGTCTGAAAGGCAGGTTCTCAATGAGCCCTCAGGTGTGGAGTTATTACATTCATGCCTGGATATAGGATAGGAGAGACAACTGAAGTGGTAGGCCATGCTTCATGGTCATCAGGGCTAGCCAAAACTATCATGCAGGGAACTGTATAGGGCGGGAGAAACAGGTGGGCAATAGAGAAGATGGGAGGATTATGTTGGAGAATGGATACTTAAGTGAAACAATTTTAGAAGAACATCCGGAAATAACTTTATCAGGTTGGTGGAATATAGGATATAGGAGAATTGTTGTACACAACCAGGTTTAACTCTGAGGAAGGTGTCTGATAGACACCGAAACGTAAGCAAGTAAGTTTAACCTGGCTGTGTACAAGAATTCTCCTATATTGAGAAGAACAGAAAAACGAGAAGGGTGCAGAAAGCTGGTTGCCAAATCTTCTGTGGTGTCCTAAAAGACAATTAGTACGGATAAATTAGATGCTAATACTTCATTCAAAACCAACCTTAATATAATTATTCCACTCAGAGTCACCAGGGAAGTTTGGAACGTCCTATTCTGAAGTTTGTGGCCTGTTGATTGCTGAAATAAGACCGGTTTATTGAAAAAAGAGCTGGTTAATTGAATAGTTTTACGATGGCTCCATCATGTCTCATGATCGCATACAGGTTGTCTCCTTGTAAAATGTTCTCTTTATGATGTAATCATGTTGTTTCTGCTCCAGCTGCCTCCTAAAGAAACAATCACCTACAACATACTGTAAATGCATTTAAGTTCGCGGGGATTTAATTTCGCGGTAGCGGGAATTTGGACTTTTCGCAGTGGTTTTAATTTCGCGGTAGCGCCATGCACTGTAGTCTCTTACTGTTATGGAAAAATGTTCGCAGTGGTTTTAAATTCGCGGTGAAGCGGCCGCCGCGAAAACCGCGAGCATTAATCCACCGCAAACATTTCTGCATTTACAGTATATGGTGTACTTACTTAGGCTGACTCCAGGATTCATCCTGGCATGGAAATTTGCTTGATGGGACGGAAAAAAAATTCACACCATCTGTCCCAAAATATGAACTTTCTGACATGTTGTTGATGAAGATGCATTTTTGTAAACTTGAATTGACAGAACTTGAGATGAGATGAGATTCAGGATATATTCTTTCAGCAAGAACCTGTAATCTCTTCAGGATACTGTAATTCACTTTGTCTTCACGGTATCAAACTTTCACGGTCTGAGAAAATTTAACTTGTTCTGTGAACTTAATGTTCACGATGGCAGCAGGTGAGCATAAAAAAGTCTGTGAATTATTTGTTATCTGTAGTGATGAGTTCACGTTACAGTCATCACAGTGAAAACCGTGAACATAAAAGTACAGTGAAAAAATCAGGAATTACAGTAACACGGGCAAAGAGCTTACCGACTAGGCTGAGCAGGGCTAAGATGACAGAATATAGGAATGAAATTCAACAAAATTATGGGCTCCTGAACAATGATTGTGATGATGATAAAAATTCAAAGTTGAAGACAGCTCTGATAGGTACTAACCTATTTGCTGGCCATCGGCCACCAGGCAATGTGATAAATATGGTTTCCGTAACCAAGAAATATATCGGTTACAACTCCAGCAAAAATTTATGTCACTAGTGATAAAGTATATACAAAAGATAGCATTATATTACTAACAAACACAGTGCAAATTGAAATCATGTTTACATCATTCGCAGCATTGGGATTATGCACAAACTAAAAACAACATTATATTGGAGTCAAAACTACACTGAAGTTATTTGAAATGGAGAGAAAGAATTCTACAATCCTTTCTAGTCTAATCAGCGTTCCCGCCAGGCATACGTCTTTACGTCTTTGGACGCATTTTTTTCTGGAAAGACGCACTCGGCTCGGCTGAATGCGTCCATAAAAAAATCTGAAAGAAAGGCTGACCTGTACCACCAGTGTACAAAATGTATCTGGATTCTTTAAAAAAATCTGTCTTTATAAGAAGGAATCCTACCTTCACAATTTATACTTCAAATTGTTCACTTTCCGGTCATCCCAGTAGTCTGGGGCATGGGGCAGAGCGCGGCACGTTTTACAACTAGCGGACCCATGATGTGCGACACACCCAGCCACGCACCAGTCTGAGCTGTCCGTTGCGCAATGTAATTTTTTGTAGTCCGTGAAATACATCTGACAGTCAGCATTCTTTAACTCTGGAAGAAATCTTATGCAGATTTTATATTCTGATTTTAACATGATACTTACTTGTCCTCATTTTCACGTACTTGTTAAAGATTTTTGGGTAATACTAGTATTGAACAAACAAACTGTTCTGCGCGAGTGTTGCACATCTCAACAAAAGTTCTCACGCTGTGGGCAGTTGATTGGCAGTCGGTATCTTTGACAACAGGCCGCCGGCGCCAAGCAGTCTAGATTGGCCACCAGGTCAAAATCCAATCATCTTAATAACCAATCAGCGTTTGATAAATGTAATGTTGTACTCTGTCATTGGTCACCGGGAAAAAAACAAAAGTTACCGAGTATTAGCACACGTTTTGTTTTGTGATATTGGTAGCCGCCCGTGTCGTCTGGCAAGTTTCGCCATTTATCCAAGTTAAAAAAAGCGGTGGGCGGTAAATAAGTGAAGAATCCAAAACTATACACTTTATTTCTTATTTCCAAAATTTCTTTTGTTTCAAAAAGACAAAATTTGTGGCAGAAAAGGGGCCGCGATATTGTTGTCAAGCGTCGATCGAGTCGGCTGTGCACTCCGTGGCACATGGCGCGGCACGCCCCCCTCCCCAGACGGACCGCCGATCGCAGCGCCCAGCAAGTTGGGACGTCTCTCTGGCTACTGCTTCAAGGCTACACCGGCACTGATCACTGCCAAAGAGGCAACAGATCGTCCTCCTTCGAGTAATGTATAACGTTGTTGGTCTATTTAAAAAGAAATCCAGCCAAATGTTTCACGCAGAAAACGGGGTTACCTGAGGTCGCAGGAAACAAACGCACGCTCGTGGAAAATGACGGCACGGCTTTGTAAAACCCCACCGATTCGATAAATTTGAGTACAATCATCGGGAAAAATAGAAGAAAAAACAAAGTGTGATGGCGTCGTTATTTCATCGTCTCGGAAAGCTATTTGATGCGGGATGGCGAAACCGTGATCGATCGCACGAGGTAGACATTTTTTTATTCAATGACGGAAAGAATTGGCAGAATTTTTCCATGAGCTGACGAACTGGCTAGCGCCCTGTTGCGAAGCATCAAAAATCCAAAATTTTCATGTCTAGACAAATTATACCCGGGCCAGATCACAGAAGGCTGATTCCCTGTGCTTATAGTTTTTTTTTTTAATATAACGTATTTTGGGGGTTCGAGAGGGCGGTCGTCGGTTACTGAATAACGGGAGTAAAAGTGGCAACCGACATCCAATCTCAAGCGCATGATTTTCCTCTCAAATTGCAGGAAATTGTGTTCTAGAGGGTTTGAAAATCCAAATTTTCCCGGGGGAGCATGCCCCCGGACCCCCCTAGAATGCGAGCGCCTGCGGCGCTCGTCTCGCGCCTCCGGCGCTCAATACCCCCCTCCCAAATATTTGGACGCATACTTTCAAGAACCTGGCGGGAACGCTGAGTCTAATTGACTCACAAACCGCAGTGAGAAATGTAAAGGGGCTTTACAGACGTATAAAAGACATTCTAGGTAGAGCACAGAGCTATTACTGGAGATTTGAAGCTATTATATTTGAGCTCAGTGGAAATCCAATTGATTGTGATTTCAGATATCCTTGTCGCACCTGTGCTTTAGATGGTTACAACCAGAATAGGAAGGAATGGGCTAGGATTGAAAGGAGAATATCGGATATTTACTGTAATGTTCACTGGAAGCTGGTAGGATAAAAGATTGATACTTGTTATGAATATGCTAGCTTTGAGCTAGGTTGATAGGAAGAAATAAACTAGTATTAAAGGTGGGAATTCTGTTGCACAGTAGAAGCTAGTTTATAGCAAAATTGCAAAATTCCAAACCGGTGTGGTGCAGTTGAATAACTTTGCATTTTTGCACAATCCGGATAATTGCATGAAATACACTGGTAAATGGGGTGTGCAATAAAATGCTTTTACTGTATTTGCAGATCAAGACAAGTGGTGGTCTGCTCTGTACATTTGTACAATGTAGAATTGATGGTTTTGAATGTGCAGCTTTGCCACGTGTTCCCTGGACGATGTTTAAAGAGGAAGACTTCCCAGAGGGGACTGAACTTCCCGCAAAACATTCGTCAAAATCCCTGAGATATTGTTAATATTTGGTGGGCGGTTTCACGCCAACTTTCACTCCTCAGTCCTCACTTGTTCCAGCAGACTTCATGTGGTGCTCCAAGCACACAGTAAGCTTTCAGTTTTTAGACCTTGAATTTGGTGCAGCTCAACCCACAAACTTCAGTGTATGTCATCATATATAAGGATAACAGATAAGCGTGACGTCAAACTGCTATTTGTAGAGAGTTGGAGGGGGATTCAAGCAATTGTCAAGAATTTTCAGGTTGTCATAAAATTTTTCTGGTTAACTGAGACAGATTTCTACAAGATGTAGTTACGTAACGATGACGTAAACGTGCTATTTCTGTGGAATTGGGAGGATAATCAAGCCAAAGTAAATGTCCAAATTTTGCTATCTGTTTTGCTGATTTGAAGGAATGCCAAGTAATTGTATGAATTCTGTGGCAGTTGTAAGATTTTTTTGGTTAAGTCAGAGGATTATCTGCTATTTTATAAGAATGATGTCAAGCTCTTTTTGGTCATATTGTTTTTGAAGGAATACTTAGTAAATGTCTAGCTTCTCGGGTCATGGTCGTAAACATTTTTGTGCGTGAAAACTGCTACCTACTGCTAACTGAAAACTGTTTTATTTTTTAAAGAATGATGTCAAATTCTATTTGCTGATTGTAGTGATTTTCAAAATGTGTCAGAATGAGATAGATGTGGAAATCCTTTGGTGGTACCAAAGATTTTTGTACCTGGAGTTTAAAAAGAAAAATTTCTGCTAGGTGTAGTTTTTTGATAGTTTAGCATCAAAGCACTTTCTGTTTTACTGCATGATTGTGAAGGAGTTTCGAATAAGTCCAAATTCTGGTAGTACTGAAAATATGTCCTGTGAGAATTTTAATGTTTGTGTAGAAGCCTGGAGCTACCATCTCTTGATCCTTCAGTAATTGGACAGCAGCTCGTAAAATTTACGGGACGCGCAGAATTGGGCAAACCAATCGTCACTAAAGTAATTGACACCCGACCACAAGCTTGTGAATTATGGTGTTGTCACTCTGCTTGGTGTAACTAACTGGAGATGGAAACCTTTAGCTCCAGTAATGCAAAATCGTGAGATTTTGATGAAAATGAGAGTTGGGAATTTTAAGATGGCCAGAAAAATGGAAATAGGAGCGATTGCAAAGATTTATTCCGTCTGTTATATAAAAATGAGAGAATGACTTGGGCACTTATTTCATAGTAACAAATATCTAAAGAAAGAAATCAGTTTGTTTTTATTCTCCTGTGAATAACATACGGCAAATAGTATTTCCTAATTAATATTATGAGTCTCTATCTGCCATGTTTTGTCAGAAGCATTCAAGGTGATGACGACTGTAGTCGTTATGGCATGCCTTCAGTTTACTTGCAATCCACTAGAGGGCAGGGTTGCAAATTGATTGTAACTGACTCACAACTGAACATTATTTTCTCCACAAAGCAACAGTCATAAATCATAAGATATTACATCCTACCATAACAGATATTTCCTATCCCCAGCTTTCCACTTATTCAATAATTTAGAATAAGATAGAGGATGAGTGCCACTTTATAATTGAATGTACTTTATACAACAACGAAAGAAACGTCCTTTTTGAAAATATACAACTTATGTTCCCAAATTTCCGATACTTGAATACCACGGAAAAATTTATATTTCTCATGCAATTAGATAAGCCATATATTATTGATTCCATTTGTCCTTATGTTTATAACTGTTTTAAGAAGCGAGAAGAAGTTGAACTTGTACATACTTGAATGTATTAGCATATGCAGAGATGATAAGATACCTTTTTTGTCAAAATTGTACCTTATCACAAGCGCTACGACCTGTACTTAGCTTGTTTGAGCACAAATGTACAATAAAGGTTCTCGAGACAGTATCTCCCTTTCTCCCGAAGCTAAAGACGTGCCACATAGAAGACGTATACCGTAAGACGTTACATGACTGGAGGCACTTGAGACATTGAAGCCGAGTTGTTTGTAGAGTCGCCAGACAGAGACCGGCACAAGCGCGCCGGCTGCCGAGATGGCTGCTGTGATAATTGTCCATTAGGCGGTTGAAAGCGCAGCTCGCCGGCTCCCAACTAGCAGGGATTTATCCACCATTCTACCTGTAATTGCTTCATACATGTATTACTGAGGGTCTGTATGGGGGGCTCCCAGCTAGCAGGGATTCATACACCATTTACCTGTAATTGCTTCATGCATGTATTACTGAGGGTCTGTATGGGGGGCTCCCAGCTAGCAGGGATTTATCCACCATTTTACCTGTAATTGCTTCATGTATGAGGGTCTGTATGGGGGGCTCCCAGCTAGCAGGAATTTACACACCATTTTCCCTGCAATTGCTTCATGCATGAGGGTCTGTATGGGGGGCTCCCAGCTAGCAGGGATTTATCCACCATTTTACCTGTAATTGCTTCGTGCATGTATTACCCTGTGTGAGGGTCTGTATGGGGGGGCTCCCAGGAGCATGGATTTATACACCACAGACATATGTAGAACATAGCTCTCCCTGCAAATGATGGGAAATGAAAATAGCTTGCCTTCACCTTACACAAACAGGACATGCGGACCCTCCTGTGTTTTGTGATCAGAATAACGCAGGCCAGACAGTCGGTACAACGGTAATGCCGTGGAAATTGGCATGTCTCGTTCCTCATTCCCGACTCGGCTTGTGCAATCAGGTGATATTAGATCCGTGTTCGTAGACATCGTTTGGGTGCTTAATTCATGAAGAAGGATAACAGTCAGAAATATGGCTGAATACAAGTAATTGATGGTCATATTCGTGCAATTCTCCTGTTTTTCAAGACATCATTAGGCCAGACCGATTTAATTTCTTGGTTCACGGATTCGCTCGCTCCTATTTTTTGGAAAAAAAAATAAAAATAAAAATTACCACTCAGCAAATTTTCACCATTAATGAAACCATTCACCAACTTTCTGGTGTAGCAAATTGGCCTTTATATTATAAGCTCCTTTAAGTGTGGGTACAGGTGCTGTTACTGTGCAATAATAGTGTTTTTGTACTTTTTTTCAAGCTGAAAACTTTTTATTCTTTATGTTTTGGATTAGCCGTTACCTTTACCCCAACCATTTTACAATTTTTATTTTTATTTCGCCCTCTCGCTCCATATTTTTTATGAAAAAATCTGTGAACCAAGAAATTAAATTGGTGTGGCCTTAAATGCAGTTTGTCATTGTTCACTACGGTAATCCTCCCCAGGCCAGATCTGTTGTGTTACTTACATGTAAACTTGTTGATTCGCTTGGATACTTGGATACTTCATTCAGCCCATTTGCTGACTTTTTCAAGTGAGAAGAAGTCTTAACTTTAGATAAAAGGTAACTGTTAACTCTGGCAGCTAGATAGTTGTTGTTTATCCACTCTTTATCCACTGTAGTTTGTCGGCTTCTGGTCCCATGTGCTTACCTTCTCTCTCTTTATGTTATAGATTTTGGAAATCTGGCAGTTTCTTAAAGAACTGTTCCATTGTGTATCTTATTACAAATGTACCTTGTGTACCTTATTACCTTGTGTATCATATTACCTCACTTTACTTCACTATCCATGGTATCATATTACCTGGATGCTGAAAAAGAATTCATGAAGTGGTTGAAACAAATGGTGATTGAAACAGAGGGCTGGGATTTTTATAAACGTGTACCTGACTTCTATATCTATTCACTGCCTAAAAACTGTCCACCAACTGTACAGACTACCCTCTAAGGTTGTTTCCTTGCTAATTTTTGACTCCGACATCCAAAAACTGATTTGTAGGGCCACACCGATTTAATTTCTTGGTTCACAGATTCGCTCGCTCCTATTTTTTGGGAAAAAAAATAAAAATAAAAATTACCACTCTGCAAATTTTCACCATTAATGAAACCATTCACCAACTTTCTGGTGTAGCAAATTGGCCTTTATATTGTAAGCTCCTTAAAGTGTGGGTACAGGTGCTGTTACTGTACAAAAATAGTGTTTTTGTACTTTTTTCAAGCTGAAAACTTTTTTTCTTTATGTTTTGGATTAGCCGTTACCTTTACCCCAACCATTTTACAATTTTTATTTTTATTTTTATTTCGCCCTCTCGCTCCATATTTTTTATGAAAAAATCCGTGAACCAAGAAATTAAATTGGAGTGGCCTAGTAGCGGAATGATATGTCACATGGCACCGGTTGGCTCTTACCCCAGCCATTCTCCTCCCTAAGCCCCTGTCCTACTGACTGTCTTCCCTGCTAATTCTCCTAAGAATAACTTCCTGCCCCAATTATACGGATCATACCATCCTGCTGACAACTCCTACCCCAAGGTGGGGGCAGTTCATTTGACGAAGTGGGGGGTAGTCCCTTCTCTGTAAATCAGGAAACGTTCACAAAGGTGCTATGTTTGGGGTAGCCTGGATTCCATACCCCAACCTCAAGATATATCTTTCGTGTTGGGGTCTGGCAACATGGCTGTAGAAAGGTTCTCGAAGGCCCGTTGATCAGTGGGAGGAGAACCTAGGATTGATGACCACTCTCACCACAGGTAGCCAGCTACTGTACAACACACCACAGTTGGTCAGCAGGCTATCACAGTAGCGAATCAGCTACGTTATGGATTCAAAAAGTACAGTTGGGGGTGTTTAACCAATCATGGCAGGGGTGTAATTACCTCCTGCTGATCCTGTGTTGTTCTATTGGTGGAGTTTTTTGCCCACTATAAGGTGCAAAATTGAGAAGAGTTCCTATCCCATCCGGCCAGACCCCTGCACGATAGATACTTGAGATCGGGCTGGGGTTTGGTAACCAGGCTATGTTTGGGGATGCAAGCTTTACATTGTGATTGTTGCAAAACTTTTCTGCCCGGCCCGCCTCCTTCCATATTTCAATGGCTAAATTTAAACCACTGCAAACATTTTCTCCATACAGAAAAATAAAATCTCCCGAAACATTTCAACTTTTACCTCAAGCCACTCCAGTGCTAACCTGTGAACTGTGAAGAATCCCTTTCAGTGTCAAAAAATGATAAACAGTTTGTCCAAGTTGTTTGTAAGGCTTAGCTTGCCCCCCCCCCTTGAGATGATTTCTGGATGGTCCCTGATGTCCCAGCATGCCCTGGGAGGAGGGACCACCCAGGAAAAGTGGCTGTTAATCTTCCAGCCTTCATTTAGGCTAACCGGCTGGGAGGAGTAAACTTGTCTCAGAGGAGGAGCACTTGTGTAACTAACCTGTGTCCTGTGGATCACTGCAAGAACTCCCCCATCATTGTCTCCTTGTCTTTTGGAGTGTCTTCTGTGTTTTGGCTTCTTGCCTTCGGTAACGGAGCGGAGGAGAGATGCAGGAAAATGTCTAGCGACCTACTCTTGTGTGCTCTTCCAAGTACTCGAGGTCCCTGGTAAGGTTATTTACTTTCGTCTCATTTCACAGCCTAAAAGACTTGTATCTACAGACAATGGTGTTTTCAGGCTCTTGTGGTTTTTTTTATTTACCTTGGGTTAATGCAGAATGGAGGAAAAGTCCAACGACATACTCAAATGTGCTCTTCTTTCTGGCAGAGATTCTTGGTAAGATAATTTACTTTTGTCTTTGTGAAAGGCTTTGTTAACTTGGTTGGTCCTTTGAAGACAATGTTGTTATTTCACTCCAGTCTGAGTCCTAACTTCATCATGTATAAGGTGAAAAGTTTTCAGGTGAAAGTTTTTTTAGGTTCTTGGTTTGAAATCTGATTATCTATTTGCTTATCTCCTCTTCTTAGAAAAGCGCCAAGGAGTTCACACGCCTTTGTGTCAACATTGGTTCTTGTTGTAGAGTGGTCAGTTACTGCTGTGTGTATCAGGTGGTGTTTTTACAATATCTGGCACAACTTTTCTGTGTGTTTGAGAAGATATTACTCAGTCAAAATCTATATTTGCTAAAAATTTGATGCACAAATATTTATTCAAGTCATACCATCATCTAAGTAGACAAGAATATCGATGTTTAAGACATGTCAAAGATAAAGATTTACTCTTTAGTAAGATTTACTTGTCAATGAACTTGGGAAGCAGCTTACAGATAATACAGCTTTGGTTAGAGCAATGGGGTGTGAGAAGACAATAAAGAAAACCTCAGTCAGTAGATTGTGGTTGTCACAGTGGTAAATCCCCTTCTATAGTTTTCAGGCATGACCCAGCAGTATTAGACATTGTATCATCAGAGACTTTTCATTAAATAATGTTACAATGAACATGATTTGAATCATACACAAGTTTGCAGTCTTTTAAGAGCAGTCTACAGTATCAAAGACCTACCAGTATACTACAGAACAAGTCGTGCACAGGCATTTAATGATGCTGATGTCTGTATCATGATGTCTGGTATTTACTGTTATCTAGATAATTATCTGCTATGCTCCTAGAATAAAATATAATTTTTTAATTCTTTTTTATTCAGTCTGCCCTGTGATGTCTTTTTATGTGCTCTTGGACACCATAGAAATGAAGCCATATGATTATAAATAGCCTGTGTAATCTTTTCCTCCCAAGAGCTGCCCAATCCCTTAGAGAGTGTGGAAAAGGATCATTCCCCCCCAGCTCAGATCCTTGCAATAATATTTACCAAAGCCAGAACCCTAGCATGAAATTTCACATTAGCTTTGCTTGGAAATTTTAGACACTTATCAACAACAAGAACCATGTTTTCATAAAAAAATGTAGATTTGTTTTTAATCAAGCCTGAATCCTTATCTTAATTTTGACATGCAAGTTGTAGATTCTTTTCCATATTTCAGGAATGTTTATCTCTTGTTTTGATTTGAAGGTTTCTCCTCAGATCCTGTGTATAATAAACACCACATTTAAGTGCACCTTTGCCTTTGATGTTGTTGCCCAAAGTTGGCCCTGCTGAAAGCTAGGTCTGGTTGTTTAATAGTTTATTTGCAAAATCATGCCCAAGGGCTAATTGCATATGCAGTCTCAAGAACTAAGAGAAGTAAAAGAGTGATACATACAACTAGTGTCTAATCAACTACATGATACTATGAATACTATTGTCTGGCTTGACTTCTTCTTTGAAGGCAGTGGTTAATGAACTGTCCCACATTCTATATGATGGTGGGATTTTGTGCTTTTAGTAGTAATGTAGTCTTATGGTGAATACTTACATGTGTAGGTGGTAAAAGCTTGGTGAAATAGTGACAATTGTTTGAAATAATGTGTTTTTTTCGGTTTCATAGTGGGTACACTGACTGATAAAATGTGTTTCATTTTCCACTGCATTCATTGAGCAATATGCATGTTAAACACAGGAAGACATTTGGCTTGTGTGCCTGTCAATGGAAGCCATGTAACCGCTAAGCTCTGCCATTGACATGATGATTGATTGCGAATTGTACCTTTGTCAGTCATGTCCCCCTAGGTAAGGCCCTTTGTCAGTCATGCCCCCATAGGTGAGTGATTGTTTATAGTTGCCCCTGTTCCCTGTGATAGCGCAGTTTATAACATCACAGGGCACTTGACACCCATAATGACATCAGGACACATTCTGACATATCCAAGCAGGCCTTTGCTGTGGTACCTGGTTAGCTAATACATTATTCATTCAGCCTCTTTAGGTTCAAGTGTTTATACATGCATATTTTATGCTCACTTTAAAGGTAGTATTTAGGGTCAAGACATTTGTACTAGATTTGTGATGTAGCCCAATATATTAGTGATACATATATCATGCTCAGTGTTACAGTGTTTTTTGTTTTTTTATTATTTCATGCCAAAGATCTGTAAAGGATTGGGCCAAATTTATAAAAAATGTGACCAATTGCTTGTAGATATTACAGTTATATTTCTATTTGTTTGGGATACATTTGAGGAGTACTTATATTCCTGAATGTAATTTTCATGCTTTTGTGAAGTGCTTCAGGCTAAAAACATGATGTGAAAATAGTCAAGAAAAATTACTCTAAATCTAGAAATGTGACCAGAAGATTGCAAAACTTGTATTTTTGTCAATCATTGTGTACGTTTGATGAAATATGACATTTATTTTTCTTCTCACAGGTTGAAGAAATACTTTCTGGACATGAGCGACAGTGAAGACGACGATGATCAGGTGACCACTTTCCTCCAATCATAGCCCACGACACCCCAGACACATGTCGTGTCTCTCTCAACACAGCCCAGCGCCTACCCTTACTAGACCGTAACCCGACTCCAACGCTTTTTGTTATGCTTGGCCGAACCCCTGCCATTACCCCTACTTCCATAATTAACAAATCAGAGGGGCTGTATTTGCATGGGCGGTAACCCGAGCCCTCAATAAACCATTGTTATGCATGGAGCCAGCAGACTTGGCTCTTGTGGTGGTGCTGCCTTGGCCAGATGTAATGTTACACAGTTGTGTGGGGCTAAACAGGGGGCAGGTTTCTCAGTTGGCTGGCAAGTAGCAGGTCAGACCTGATCCCAGTGGGGACCTGTGAGCCGAGCAGCTCACCCTGACACAATCGGTGTCACTCAGCCGCCCGTAAATCTCCCCCTCCTTGGTACTTACACCTCTGCTCTACCCTGCAGGCTCGACAGACCAAGACGTCAGGAAGAAATGCTCAGAAAATGAGGTAAGTCTTCCTTTCCTCTTTAGTTTTATTTTTCTCCTGGCAGGCTTGTGCGACCCTGGTTGACAGTTCGAGCTTGTTGGGGTTGATAAACGCGTGGTCCCCTGGTAGCAGGGGTATGAAAACCATCCCTGGGTTGTTTCCTTCCTGGCTAACCAAATATTTGTACTGAAGGCTTCCCCTGAATCCTGTAGTATTGATTATCCAAACAAGTTGCATGTGTGTTTGTTTGGGCCTGATTAACAGGTTTCCACTGGTGCTTCTCGGGGCGATTGTTTCCCGATCGGGGGCTGATCGCCGGGTTTACGTGCCGAAAAGACCTTGGCATTGTCACGAAGTTCATGTAATGGGGAAGATGGCGGTTAAAATAACAATGTTACAAATGCTCCCACTGCTTGAATGGAGAATAATGGTGATAAAATCAGGGGAGCAGCTTGGGCCAGCATAATCCAATTATACGGTTCTCAGATTCAAAATAATACATGCTGAACAAGAAACTTAGCACAAATGTTGGGCAAAATTCTGTACCTTGGTTCACATAGTTGTGGTAACAGGATATGGTCAGATTCAAGTTACCCAAGTGTTTTATTTTCAGAATCATGGCCGAAGGCTAATTGCATGTACAATCTCAAAGACTGAGAATAGAAAATACCACATGTAGTAGTGTGATACATAACACCATGTTAGTGTCTAATCAACTATATGGTACAATGTATAGTATTGTCGGGTTTGACTTCTTCTTTGAAGGTAGTAGTTTAAAGTAATCTTGCAGGATTTTTACTTTGACTTGTCGGAGATCCAGATAAATGTGTTGTGGTCTAAGTAAATCAGTGGGTTGTCCTGGAGATTATTTACATGTATCAAGGAGGTTGAAAAACCAATTTTCAAACCTCCTTGCATGTATCAACCATGGCTCACTGTGCCTCTTCAGGGTTCGAAATACACATACTTAACTTGCAATTTGCACATAATTTTCGAGATTTGCATGTAAAAATATTCTGAACTTGCAATCTTGCATGTTGAAAATACCTGGCTGTAAAACATACTCTCAGGAATTAGACACCCTAGTCTTAGACAGAACGACATATGAACGTCTGTCTTTTTCCTTCCTTGTTTTTGCTGGTAATTTTCTCCGGTAGCTTCACTAGATGTAATCAAAATTCGCCGATTCAAGCTACATATCCTCGTCGCAATTGCTGCCTAGTTGTATTTTGCATGTTAATTTTTCAAATTGCACGAAAATTTTTGCCAACTTGCAATTTTGCATGTAGCAAAAAAAAAGTATTTCGATCCCTGCTCTTGATCATGAATGTTAGAAAAACATTCTCAGATTTACCTCGGTTCACACAGATTTCGTGATACCAGTAGGACCATGGTTAGATCAAGTTGTCCTCCCATATCCCTCTGTTTTAATGTTGCAGGATTTTTACTTAGACACGTCTGAGATCCATAGAAATGTTTTTGTATGGCCTAAGTAAGTCAGTGGGTTGTCCGGGAGATTATTTACATGTATCAAGGAGGTTGAAAAACCAATTTTCAAACCTTGCATGTACCATGGCCCACTATGCCCTCTAGATCATGAATGTTAGGAAAAATTCACTCAGTTTTCGTGATACTGGTAGGACTATTGTTAGATTCAAGTTGTCCTCCCATATCCCTCTGTTTTAATCTTGCATGATTTTTACTTAGACTTGTCTGACTCCGACTCTGAGATCCAAAGAAATGTTTTTGTATAGCCTAAGTAAGTCAGTGGGTTGTTGGGGAGATTATTTACATGTATCCACCATGGCTGGCTCTGCCCTGTGGCAAGTGGAAGTCTGGTGCGACCAGAGCTCCAGATGGTCAGGTTTGACCCCTTCATTGTGAAACGTTGGGGGCGCATTCACTGATTCAGCAAGGTAATTTCCTGACCTGATTGATTGTTCCTACATAAATCACATACAAGCGACGTGTATGTCAGAATTAGTGGTGAGCGTAGCAGGTCTTTTTTGTGTGATTAAAAGTGAATTGTTATTAGGTCTATCAAACTGCCCTCATTTCAGTCTTTGTTTAAAATCAAATATAGCAAGTCTTGTATGTGTTTCAAAAAGTAAACACAGGAATTTTGTTCAATTTGTTATGTTATTTTTTCTGTTGCCACCTGTAGTTTTTATCACCTTGGAGGTTGGTTTCCCATGATTTTGAAATGGTCAACCAGGGAATTTTCTGGCTATAGTAGTGGTATAGTACATATAGAACCACCACCAAACCTATATATAACTACCACTATAGTATAAGGAACAGTGAAAGTACTGCTATAGTGTCTGTACACATGTGCCAATCTGTTAGACTACATGGAAGCTGTTGTTGTTGACATAGCATCACAGCCACTGCTAGTGCTACCTTTCTTTGTGTTGTCTTACATTCTTCATTCATGTTGCCTTCAGTTTCCCTATAGGCTATACTATTACTAGCAGTAGTAGATTCCCAGGTCACCTGAAATGTGATATCTATCGAGTTATCTTGTGACGTACTTTCATGTTTTGTGAGATCATATCTTTTGTCAGATTTTGCTAGAGGTAAGGTTGTCCTCTGGTGCTCCCTCTCTGTTTGTTTACGTTTGTGTCTGAGTGGGGAGGGGGGCTTGTGGTGAGGGAAGTGATCGTGTGAAGGGTTTGTGACCACACAAAAGCCCCCAACAGGTCGGAGGGTCTGTGTCCTTCTGTTTCAGACTCCTGTTGCGGTTGTGGTCTGTCAAGTGTGAAAACCAAGTAGTGGTACAACTCAAGAGGGTGTCCAAGAAGTGCTCACATAATCTTCACCTGTGAGTCACTTATTAGTGGTGTCGTCTCAGAACGAAGGATGTGTATTCCAAGTATTCCGGCCTCTTTAGAAAATGTTGTATTACTTCCCTTTGTTTGTTTGGGAATTTGCCAAATGCTGAGGATAATTAACGGTTTAGTTAGGTGCTAGGTACACATTGTAATAGGGTGGGCAGAAAAATGGTATAGTCTGTTTATCATATCAGCTAACCAGGGCTTGATATACCCACTTGCCCACTTGAAAATGCAACCACATTTTGCTTGGCACAACTTAATTTTAAACCCAGGTTGCACAGTGCGCAACCTGAAATTTTATAGTTGGAACACTGCTTTTCCCCCCACGTACATGCATAAGCTTTAATTTGTAATTGTATTTATTTTTTGATAACCATATTACATAGTTACATATGCCTAGAAGAAAAGATGATGGATAAGTAGCAAATTTAAAGAAAGTAACAACTTGAAAGTGGGGAAACCTGAAATATTGATGGCGCAACCTGGCTTTTGACTCAGGTTGCCACTTGGACAACTTTGCTGAAAAAAGTATTTTGAGCACTGGCTAACTGTTAACTTTTTATTAGGTAACTAGCTCTCGAGATATTGTGATCATCTTCCCTATTACGAGAAGTGTGGCTGAAAGCCTTCCGGTAGGAAATAGCTGTAGTGTGTGTCACCAGTGATGTGTATTGAAGTGAGGCGTGTGTGCGTGTCAGACTGGTGTCACTGGCCTCAGGCAACCTGTCCTGTCCTGTCATCCACAGTGTTTGGTGCTGTCTTGTCTTTCAATGCCCCTGAGGTACTTCCAGGTCACAGGGATCTTCCAGGTCATATAGGGCACTTCCAGTCTGGTGACCTGACAGGTTTCGGTGAAGGCTTTTTGTCATCCTGTACAGCTTGCACCAGTTAGATGTGTCAGTTCTCAGATTATATACTCACAATGAATGAGAATAATAATAATAATAATAATGATAATATCGGGTGTATTTTGCAGCCAGTAGGTACCCAAAGTGAGGTTAACGAGGCTGTTTAACGTGCTCGAGGCACCTCCTCGAGCACGGGACCCCCGTTTTACGGCCCTCCCGGAAGACGATTTCGTGGAAACGATTTCGTAGAAAGCTTCGTGAGGCTAGAATGGAACAAGTTCTTAAAACTATAAAGCTGCTGAGAGTTTTCCTCTGTTTGCATCGTCTTGCTGAATTTTTACTTTGTATGTCTGTAAACTGAGGAAATGAACTGGTTTGGCCTTACCTTAGGCTACCTGACTGCTGATGACATCATAGGTCAGAGGTAAGATTTCAGGGGAATGACCTGACTGTTTTCGTGGTAGACTTTTTACCTCAGATCAAGACAGAAACTCTGTGACTACAAATTATGTAAGAAAAAAAAGCTACCACAGGTGTGACACCTGTCCTACCTGAGAAGTTAAGGTAGTGAACTGCACAGGATGTATTCAAAATGTGTTAGTTAGAAATCCTTTGTGGTAAATGTTGGTGTGTGAGACTTTTAGTCATACCTCAGTAATGTAGTGACTATATGTAGAACATAGTTAGAAGTATATTAAATCTGGGGCTCTCCTGCCACCTTCTGATTACTATGAATGGGTCATTAATTGTTGTCATTAATTACTGGACAGTTGTGAAATTGTAAATCAAAAATCTGTTTGTGAAAAGTTAGTTAGACAATTACAAGGTAATACATCAATCAAACCACTGGACCTAGAGACCTTATCCAATTGTTTATTATATGTATATAGGTTGTCTAAATCCTGTCAAAGAATTTGTTTTCACTATAAGTAGAATACGAGGTCTCTAGAATACCTAGCAATCCGCTAATAGAAGCTCAGTACTTGCACTAGTTCACACCTGATGAACAGACAACACTTGGAGGTGTGAAAGTGTCAGATAGGACAATAGGATTACCCAGCTTTTCAGTTCAGTTCAAGCTTTTTACAACATGTGTTTTGTAATACATGTATTTTGTATATCATTTGTAAAATTCGATCTCAGAGTTTTTCCACAAAGTACAGCCTTCTTCAAGAAGTTCTTGTAGTTATTTCCAAACTCGAGCAGTGAATTTTTTATGGGGGTCTGCATGCTCTTGAGTCTTTGACGTAAGGCGTAGGCAGCCTATTTTTCTTTCCGGTAATTCGTAGGGAAAACTATCATATCTACGTAATTCGCAGCGAGGCGACCAAATTTAGCATAATTGCCTTCCTTGCTTTAGCGTAATACGTAGGGGGTTCTTCAGAATTCAGCGTAAATAGTTGTCGGGACCCGCCATGCAGGCCCTTTTCTATTCCGTGTTTTTATTGTAATCGTTACACATTGATGAAAGGGTGGATATTTCCAACAGTTTTGTTTTTCATGTCAACATTCCTGACCCCGGTTCTTTCCGATGTATGTTTTCCCCTCCTCAAGCCGACAGGTAGAGAGAAAAATCAACAGACCAGCGACAGGAATTTGACAGGCCATAGAAAAGCGCTCTTCCAGAAAGTAAAACCAAATTGGACCCCAAACTCCCAGTAACGAGCCTGGAGTGTATCAACGGCAGCTGTAAAACACGGTTAACCTCAGTCCTCTGGATCAGCCACACCAAGTTATTTGGTCGTTTCTCAGATTTTAAAAACGAAATATGAAAACTGGAAGTTGATTTGCAGCAGTATCATAGAAAGCTGCTAGGGGGCTCAAAATTTAACCATTTCATGGTCTCATCAAAACCTACCCATATACCAAGTATCAAGAGAATCCATGGAAGCATTCTTGAGTTATCGTGTTGAGGGGGGAAACAGATGCAGACACACAGATGCTCCTGAAATCATACCCTTCTCAGTGAAGTTTTATAAAGATAATAGGAAGAACAGGAAGATGAAACAAGAGAAAAAGTGTGAGGGGAAAGTCTTTACCTTGGTACACACACTGTTTCTGTAGTGACCCTTTCCTAAATGTTTGTTTGTTTGTTTGTTTATTCTTTATTTAACCAGGATAAAAACCATATCGCCTCACAGCGTTTTTCAAAGCCCCTGGGAGGAGAACCCCGAAACATAATTCATACATAAAGTTCACCAAAACCAAATTAACTTCAATACCATGATCATACAAAGTTAGATATGAAACCAAATTACTAAAGTAACATAAACATGATGTTTCTTTCTGAAAGCATCCAAGGAAATAACATGAGTGTGGCCCAAGAAACCCTTCAGTGTTTAGGACTTGCAATAAATCTTCATTAACAGGACCAGGGAACAGGCCAGAAATTTCTCCCTTTGTGGCAGCAGTGGGCTGGGTGGATTGTGTTACACCTGACACCTGCTGAAAGGTGTGGACATGTTTCATCATGTACAGGAGTCAATCTGTCACCTAAACTCAGTGTGATAAAAACTACATTACACTGGGCAGGAGTGAGGGAGTAGTGCTGAGTGCATTTCATCAACATATTTTGATAAATAAATAAATAAATAAATACATGTACAGGAGTCATGAATGTAACCTATGATCTACATGTCGCCAAAACTAGTGTGTTCAAAAACTACATCACAAAGCAGGCTTCACCGTCAGTGAGGGAGCAGTGCTCAATGCATTTCATCAACATACTAGTATTTTGACATTGTACAGAAGTCGTGAATGTATCCTTGATGTACTGTAAATGCAATTAAGTTCGCGGGGATTTAATTTCGCGGTAGCGAGAAAATGGACTTTTCGCGGTGGTTTTAATTTCGCGGTAGCACCACGCACTGTAGTCTCTTACTGTTATGGAAAAATATTCGCGGTGGTTTTAAATTCGCGGTGAAGCGGCCGCCGCGAAAACCTATGATCAACATGTCACCAAAACTACAGCACACCGCTGTGTAAGTTTTACATGTTGGGTTAATTAATCACGATGAAAATTTGGGCATAGGTTCACTTCTGTAATGGATGCTGTTCATCAAGTTATATTTTGACATGTACACTTGTTGATGTAACCTATGATCAACATGTCACCGACATGGTTAAAACTACAGTGCACTGGGTAAGCTTTACATGCAGGGTGAATTAAGCACGGTGGAAATTTGGGTAGCTACACTTAATGAGTGAGGGAGTACTGCTTAATCAACATACTAGTATTTTTTTACATGTACAGGAGTCATTATTATGTTACCTATGTCCAACCTGTCATCAACTTGTTCAAACTACAGCTCACCACTGGGTAACCGTTTGTTTGAACCTTTATTAATTCATGAAAGCTCGAGGTCATTAGGGAAGAGGCAAGGGTCAGACAAAGTATATAACAGAGATACAGAAGTATGTTTTTATGACCGACAGACACCCTTGACACCCCGTTTCTGAAAACCTATCAAAATGCTGTAAAGGTACTATAGAAGGACAGATCATGGTTTGGGCATGGTACCTGTTCACCTGACTGTGGAGAATATATCTTAGAAGACAAGTCTGGGGTTCAAATGATTTATGGCGCTTTCCTGAACCGAAAATAATTACCTCCATAATTTTTCTTCAAGTACCAGTTTTTGGGTCAACGACTTGAGCTAGAATCTGTCTTACTCTAATGACTCCTTAAATAGAGATTAAGCTTAACTTTCAAGCAGACGACTTTCTTTTTTGTGCAGAATTGTTGTAATGAAAAAAAATACTAAATAAATTAGAAGAAGAAGTATGGATAACTTGTCAGAAAATATTTAATGCTGTTAGGCTATCAACATTCGATATATCATCTTCATTCGATATATCGTGTTCTTGGGCTTCCTTGGAAATCAGTTTTATCAAAACTGTAGGGACTACCCTGAAGTGAAAGATTAATAAATAAAAAAATTCTTTACCTGGTTGATAGCTTTTAGTTTTGTGATCTTTTGCTGTTTCCTATCATACTAGTTCCGGGGGTTTAGGTTTGTTGTTCTGAGTCGTGCTGAGAGTTGAATGATTAATTCCTTTTCCTTGACCCTGACATGATTTTTCTCCCCACTGTAACAGTTTTGGGGCCAACTACTTCCTGTTGTTGTGTGAAGCAGTTTTCCGTGCCACAAAGCTGTCAACTGGAGATAAGGCCTCTTCAAGTTAGTTCTTTGGTTCGCTGACGTCTTAGAGCAAAAATTTATCTTTCAGATAAAGATGAAGAAGAACTTCAAGTTGTAGAACGAACACTCAAAAATATGTTAACAAAACTTACAATCTGGTCTTCTGTAACTTGTACATGTGCTTGCTAAACTGGTATGTTATGCCCAAAGGTAATTTACCAGCTATGCAAATCAAGCAAAATGAAAACTGCATGTAACGTTACTTGGATACAGATTTTTCCCTCAAACTCAAATTGTTTTCACGTTGATGTTGCAATTCAGCATTACAACAGTTCTATCGTCCAGAACCAACAAATTATATTGGTGTGGCCATATCAAAATCATCTTGTGCAATCTTGCTTCTCCCTGTTTTCTGTGTCCCTTGAAGCCAGCATTGTTTCAAGCTTCAGATTATTCAGTGTTGTAAGTTTGTTGGCATCTTGTTGACAACTTGGCCTTGGACAATCAGTAGTCCTGTCCGAATGCATCTTGTAGGTGTCATCTGATTTGAAGATACAAAGGTCTTGGCCAAGGTTTCATGGTGGTTTACTTCTTCCTATGTTTGAGACAATAGAGAGGTAATATCGTAGAAATTATACAACAGTTTGAGCAGGTCAACCCTAAAATTGTTTTCTTTGAATGGCTATAATATATAAAGAAGACCCTTGTGACTTTCCGGTTGAGATTTGTGATGCCATCATGTTTCAGTGTATTTTGACACCTATGCTTAATCTCCAAGCAGATTCTACGGTAGCATAAGATTGTGTCAACAGCTGGTAGAGGAGTGAAGCCGGCCTAGGAGTGTGTATCCTATCATAGGATCTGCTTGGAAAATAATGTATGCTTTCCTATGGCTAGCCATAACTGTGGCGTCTACAAGATACAGATGTGTAAGGAGACTTGATTTGCCTAACTTTTGACTTCATTTGCCTAACTTTCAGCCCCAGACTCCCTCCTCACATCGCTTTTGTCTGCCTTTAGTTTAATGGCCAGTGTAGGTCACCCTAAATCTGAACCCTCACCAACTGGCTGGGTGACAAGTTGTTAAACGTGGGGCTATGTTTACTCTAATGGTGACCCTGCTAAGGGATAAGCAGTTGTTGGCTGTGACATGCCAAATACTTCACAGGGGGGGTCCATTGTACACTTGAGGGGGGTGCACCTGAAAACGTTATTACACTGAGATGACATTTAAAAGAGTGAATGTTTTTAGACAAAATATTAGATGTATATAGGACATGTAAGAGATGATTTTCATTAAGATGTTTGTATGCCAAGGTACATTTCACAAATTTCAGGATGATATACGTGTTCAGGAAACACTAATACAGTAGACGCCGCTTAATTGCACGGTCTATTTGCCAGTGAATTTCGTGCAATTATCCGGCTGGTGCAATAATGCGAAGTTATCTAGCTGGACCACACAGGTTTGGGATTCGGGGATTCCGTGCAGTTAACAGAAGTGTGCGTTAATCCGTTGTGCAATTAACTGGCTTCTACTGTACAGTATTTCAAACATGATTGAATTTCATAATAACACATTATCAAATTTCATAACAACACATTCCCAGGCCATGTTTTATTCTTATTGTTGCAGTTTTAGCATGATTCAGCTAAGTGTTGAATCTGCACATATAGCTTCAAGTTTATAGCTTTAAAAGACAGGAAATGTTTTTGAATACAGGTGAAAGCCAGCATAGTAAGCTTACACTCAGGAGTCCATTCTTGGTGGTTAGAAATGTAATGGGAAAGAGATTCACAGCTTTGATCCCCTGACCCTGAATTTGACCCCTGACCTTGTATGTGACCTGGCCTGGGAGGTGGGGCGGCTGTCAGACATTCTGTAGATAGCAGGACTGGGGAATTATGTATGGCCTTGTTAATAATCTCCCTGACCTACTGTACAGAAGTACAGATACAGTCACAGAAGCTGGTGTATTATGCCAAAGGGGGGTTAGGCCACACCAATTTAATTTCTTGGTTCACGGATTTTTTCATAAAAAATATGGAGCGAAAGGGCGAAATAAAAATAAAAATAAAAATTGTAAAATGGTTGGGGTAAAGGTAACGACTAATCCAAAACATTCAGAAAAAAAGTTTTCAGCTTGAAAAAAGTACAAAAACACTATTATTGTACAGTAACAGCACCTGTACCCACACTTTAAGGAGCATATGATATAAAGGCCAATTTGCTACACCAGAAAGTTGGTGAATGGCTTCATTAATGGTGAAAATTTGCTGAGTGGTAATTTTTATTTTTATTTTTTTTTTCCAAAAAATAGGAGCGAGCGAATCCGTGAACCAAGAAATTAAATTGGTGTGGCCTTATATTATCATTATAGATACAGATACAGAAGCTGGTGTGTTACGTTGAATTGCGGTTATACTGGCTATACAAATGCAGATGCAAAAGTTGGTGTGTTATGTTGAAGGATGGTTATACTGGCTACACAGATTCGCGTTCAGTTGATCTGATGTGTTACACCAAGGCACAGAAATTCCCTTTGTTTTCCCCAATTAAAATCTGCATGTCCTTATAAATGTACATGTATGGTCAGATTATCACACATGTCATTCCTGCCCCCTCTCCAGACCAGGCTATGTGTAAGTTCTTTCCCAGCCCAGCTGAAGATTATGTATTACGCCGAAGGGGGGTTATACTGGCTTTACAAATACAGATACAGAAGCTGGTGTGTTACGCTGATTTGCGTTTATACTGGCTATCTCACCTCACCTCAACTATCCCTTGACCTCTGTGTGGGTCGTTGGGGCACCATGACTTCGTCCACTATACTGGCTATACAAATGCTTATACAGAAGTTGGTGTGTTATGTTGAAGGATGGTTATACCAAGGAGCTTTTATATTTCCTTGGTTATACTGGCTACACAGGTACAGGTACAGTAGCTGATGTGTTACACCAAGGCACAGAATATAATTCCCTTTGTTTTCCCTCTGTATTCATGATAATCTTCAAATTGAAGTCAATTCTTTTTTTTTTGCAAATCCACAAGCCATAACTGAAATGTCTGTGTGTACATGTATGGTCATCACACATGTCACTCCTGCCCCCTCTCCAGACCAGGCTATGTGTAAGTTCTTTCCCAGCCCAGAAAGGCAGAACCACAGGAGCAGTCTCTAATCCTGCTGATCACCTCCCACACAGGCCCAGTTGTCACCTCGTTAGAAAGTAATTAGCTTTATTTAGGGGATCCCTGCCTGTTATGTACATACTGCCCTTGTTGGTGGTGCCTTCAGACAGCCGTGCCCAACAGTTGGTTGTGTTTGTGTTGTGATAACTGCTGTATTTGGCACAAATTTCTGGAGGACTGCAATGATTCAAGCTGCATAGAATGAGACAAAACTATAAAAAAAATTTTTAAAGGTAGTAATATACATATATAAAACATACACAGACAAACTCACATGCACACAACGCACACATACACACACACACACACTGGTACACACACACACAAAGAGACACACACACACATACACACACATACACACACACACACACACACAACATACATACACACACACACACATACACACACACACACACACACACACACACACACACACACACACACACACACACACACAGAAACACACACACACAGATACACCAGAAATTAAGGATAGCCCATTGCAGAAAAACCTTATCTGGCTCACATCAAGTAAGCCAGTGGTTTACCTCACACATCGCTAGCTGTATTTGGGAGGAGCTAATAACAACATGTGCATCTGTGTTCCACCATAAGAAGTGAAGTAGGTCAGTGTATGAACCAGAATTCTGTGTGTGCAGAAAAGGGCATTGATTATAAGAGGTTATATTTATCTGACATGACAGGAAAGATCTATACAAATTTATCATCATATTTCTGAGGTGGCAACAACGTAAAAATAGCAGTCATTAAAAGTCAATTGCAAATTTAACTGGGTCTCGAGGTCATTGACCCTTTTATTGATTTAAAGGTCGGAAAGTGTTCCTGTTTTCCCTTTGTCCCCAGCATTTACATGGAAGGTTGCTGTTTTTATCTTTCATGGGATGAAGTATTCAGTTTACAACAAACTGCATAGAAACTATGACAAACAAACAAACAAGTAATGCAGATATTTTAGATAAATTCGAGGTTCTTGATTTCCGAAGTAGATAATTTAAATCCTATTTACGTGTCTCCCTGGTATTTTCTAAAAGACTTTTCATGATATATATGATTCATAAATATTTTTCTCTCTCTTTGTTTAGCTAATACTAGTAGTAAAGTTGTTTGTTTTTGTCGTTTTAGAATAATAGTTTAAATCAGAGCTCTCAGAAGAAAAACAGTTTTTAAAGTGAAATCTTAGCACCTTGATTTTAGGAATAGTACTTTCCCATTTGATGTTTTTTGTAATTGTATTACTAAATATTACAATCTAAAAGTTAAATCTTGGTTGCTTGATATTTAGAAATACTGTAGTCCATTCTACTCTACTCTACTCTTTCCCCATTCCCCTTCTCCCTGGCATTTCCCAAATCTGTTGTTTTGATGTTAATGAATTTTTTTTTAAAGTGTAACTCAATATTTATCAACTATCAAAAGCAAAAATGATATCTTGTTGGATGCTTGATTTTAGCAATACTGTAGTCCTTTCCCCATTCCCTTCTCAGTGGCCTTTCCCAAACCTGTGGTTTTGATTTTCGTTTAGATTTTTTAAAATGTAACTCAATATTTATTTATTTACTAGCTTTGAGTATGAAAGGCAAAAATGATATCTTGAATGCTTGATGTTAGAATCTAGTCCTTCCCCCATTCCCCTTCTCCATGGCATTTCCCAAATTGTTTCCATGCCTGTGACATCCCCTGGGATCTGCCTATCAGACTGAGGCCAGAGCAGACACAAACAGTGAGAGAGGAGTTGGCAGGGAGGGTGCAGGATCCACACAACCCCCTCCATGCAAGTCTGTGTGTTTCCCAGCATGTGGAGGTGCGTTGTTGTGCTCCCGTCTTTGTGAGGTGACCAGGGGGTGTGGGAAGGTGCCGGGAGTTAGCGGGTTATTTATGCTGTGTGTTTAGCCCAGCCTCTGTCATGGAAGTGGTGCTGCTGACCTCCTTTGTCCCCAGTCCTGTCCGCAAATGAAAGCCGCTGCCCGTCCGTCAACCGGCGGTCCGGTCGTGTGAGAAAAAATCTGGGCACGTTTCTGTGGTCGGTACTTACCACGGGCTGTTCCCAGCGTGGTCGGGGGATCCCACGGTAAGGGTATCCTGTGCAAATGTTTGTGGAGGTAGGCAGTAGTCCTGTGGACATATGCAGCCTCTTTGTGTCTGGGAAGTGCCTTTTGACCCTCCCTGGAAGTGCCCCGGAATGTACGGACTTCTGAGGTGAGCCTTTCAGCGACCATTTCGGAGTCATTCGAGACGAAATTGTTTCCAGGATGATTTAAATGCCAGGACCATATATCCCAGAGACAGCCCATGGCATGTTTATACACATCATGCCTGCTTATCAGTCTTAAAATCTTTCAAGATTTCTGTCTTAGCTACTTCCTCTATAATTATGCGCAAAATATTCTCGCTAATCGTCCGTCAAATTATCAGCCTGTTAGCCCTTTCCATAATCGTGCGGGAAAGCGTTGATCCCTTTTCAGTCTGTATTTTGATATGCAAAACAGGCCTGTGTTTACAGATTCGTGTGTAGGACATGACAGGAGACCCTCTCTCCTCGGGCAGACATGTCAGGAATTTCCTGGGCCATGTTGTTCTGGGGAGGACGTGTTATTTTGTGTAGGGCTGGCTGTTAATCAAAGGGGGAATGCCTGTTCTAGGGAGGAGTGTTTTTATTTTGTGTTAAAGAAAAGGAAAAGGGGAATGCCTGTTTTAAGCAGGAGTGTTTTTATTTTGTGTAACTTGTAAGGCTCTGGAGATGCCTGTTAATCAAAGGGGGAATGCCTGTTCTAGGGAGGAGTGTTTTTATTTTGTTCTAGGAGAACGTGTTTTTATTTTGTGTAAGGCTGTGGAAAGGGGGAAAGCCCGTTCTAGGGAGGACGTGTTTTTTCTTTTGTGTAAGGCTGTGGAGCTGGCTGTTAATCAAGGGGGAATGCCTGTTCTAGGCCATATAGGAGGAGTGTTTTTATTTTGTATAAGGCTGTAGAGAGGGGGAATGCCTGTTCTGGGTAGGGAGTGTTTTTATTTTGTGTATGGCTGTGAAAAAAGGGGAATGTCTGTTTTAAGCAGGAGTGTTTTTATTGTGTGTAAGACTGTGGAGCTGGCTGTTAATCAAATGGGGAATGCCTGTTAGTCCATTGAACCCTTGTCACACCAGCCCTGCAGGCCCCAACCTTGCCCTACTGTCAGTAGGACTGACGTGTGGCATTTAGTCAGGCAAGACTGACTAACTTGAGCTCTTATAATACTCTCATGGCCTCAATTACCGGGGGCACTACTAGCTGCAGGATATAATCTCAGTGGAGTGATAGACAGATGTATTAAACTGTGAAAAGATAACTGTACCACTCTGGGCGTGCCACGTGTGTGTGTGTGTGTGTGTGAACATATTTCTGTGTGTGTATAATTATGTATGTGTGTGCGTGTGTGTATGCGCATGTGTGAATGTATGAGTTAATGTTTGGTTTTCATCACTACCCATTCATGTGAAGTTGCCCTTAATACTTCAGTTCAGTTCTGTAAATACTGGAGTAATTTATTCCTGTACTGTGTCTGGTATGCTGGAGGCATGATTATCCCAGATGAGAGCCTTTATCCAGGTCAACTCCAGCATAGGAACACTAATAACAACACTAACAACCTGTGTCAGGGGTTCAGTACTGTTATAGGTTTATCAACACAGCTTACAACTACAGTGATCATTGTTGTTAGTTAACAGAAAATGCATTTAAGTTCACAATCACAGGGATTTACTTTCGCGGTAGCTGGAAAATGGAGTGTTCGTGGTGGTTTTAAGTTTGCAGTGAAGTGGCCACTGCGAAAACTGCTAACATTAAACCACAGTGATCATTTCTGCATTTACAGTAGCTTTTACCTTGGCAGTGATAGTTTTTGTAATGTTTTTACATGATTTATAAATGAATTATTTTGTTTGTTTGTTTGTTTGTGCCTTTATTTCAACTCGATAAGCACTCCAGCGGCCTTCAAGGCCGCTTTTCATGGAGGTCGAGCTAATTATGTCAACCAGGGTCAGAGGGAAGCTCTTTGAGCTTTGTTGTAATGTCAGAATTGTTTTGTATGCACCTTTTTGTACCTTAGGGACAAAAATTGTGCAACACTAGGCCTGTCTGAGCTGTTTTTTAATGTATTTCTCTGATGTCTGATTCACTGTGCTGACTTTGTACAAGTAGGAATTGTGATGATATAAGGAATGAATAAAAAATGGCAGAAAGATGTAAACTGCCTCCTTCACATCCCCCCAAAGTAGTCCTGCTCCAAATCAAATGCACACTTTGTCTAGATGAGTTTGTTCATCAGATGAAGGTGTGCGAGATCAACAGAAAGTTCATGGAGTGTGTTTCCCTTGTGTTAGGCCACACCGATTTAATTTCTTGGTTCACGGATTCGCTCGCTCCTATTTTTTGGGGAAAAAAATAAAAATAAAAATTACCACTCTGCAAATTTTCACCATTAATGAAACCATTCACCAACTTTCTGGTGTAGCAGACATAAAATCTGACACTACTTTTGTAATTTTCAATGAACAGGTGCTGTTACTGTACAGTAATAGTGTTTTGTACTTTTTTCAAGCTGAAAACTTTTTATTCTTTATGTTTTGGATTAGCCCTTACCTTTACCCCAACCATTTTACAATTTTTATTTTTATTTCGCCCTCTCGCTCCATATTTTTTATGAAAAAATCCGTGAACCAAGAAATTAAATTGGTGTGGCCTTAGGACAAGGCTTAGATAAAATTCTGTAACTATTTCCCCGTTTGCTCAGGTCCCCTGCCCGACGGACGCCGATGTTGAGTTCGGGCAGCAGCAGCTCCTCCAGTGGTTCCGAGGATTCTTCCGACTCTGACAGCGACGGGTCGTCCTCGAGCGATGAGAGCGTTCAGGACGCCCCGCCGCCCGCCTCGCCGCCCAAGGTGAGAACAGTCGTTTGTTTGTTTGTTTGTTTTGTTGCTAGTGTGATGAAGGGTCGTCCTCGAGCGATGAGAGCGTTCAGGACGCCCCGCCGCCCGCCTCGCCGCCCAAGGTGAGAACAGTCGTTTGTTTGTTTGTTTGTTTTGTTGCTAGTGTGATGAAGGGTCGTCCTCGAGCGATGAGAGCGTTCAGGACGCCCCGCCGCCCGCCTCGCCGCCCAAGGTGAGAACAGTCGTTTGTTTGTTTGTTTTGTTGCTAGTGTTATGAAGGGTCGTCCTCGAGCGATGAGAGAGTTCAGGACGCCCCGCCGCCCGCCTCGCCGCCCAAGGTGAGAACAGTCGTTGTTTGTTTGTTTGTTTGTTTGTTTTGTTGCTAGTGTGATGAAGGGTCGTCCTCGAGCGATGAGAGAGTTCAGGACGCCCCGCCGCCCGCCTCGCCGCCCAAGGTGAGAATGTTTGGTTGTTGGAGAGGTCCATCAGTCACGTATGATTACAGTTCTTATAAATTTTCTTTGAGTTTTTAAAGGTAAGTTACATAGCTCCAAATTTTCGATGCCTTACAGCACATCTGGCTGGAGAGCACGGGACTAGGTCAGGTTTGTGTAGATCATCTGCCCCTACCCCCGTCTCCTTCCCCAGTAGGGGTAGGTAGCATTTGGGCAGCTCAAGAATATAACAAATTAAAACACACTGCAGTCTTAGAGTCAGCACGTATACTGCCTTGATTATCAGGGTTGTGCCTGTATGAGTTCCATATTGACATTTCTATCTAGGTTTGGGGCCGAGGAAGTCATTTTTCAGGTCTATAATCAGGCAACACAACGGTGGTTGAAAGTAAAAAAAAAATTCTTCCTTGCAAACTTTACCCAAGCCAATTGTCAATATGGAACTTTTATGGAAGTGTGGACCCCACGTAAGATGTAACACTCCAGCTTTGTACAAGCTGCATGACTGGACTGGGTCCTTACTCTTTGCAATAAGTGTGGTTATGAAGTATACTCGAGGTGTGACTCTCCTCAAAAAGTATCCAAGTATCCTCAAGCACAGGACCTTCGACTTTATCTTTATATTATTCTATTGAAATTGCGACAAAGCAATTTTCATTTGACGTCATCAGCTGAATGATGATGCTATTTCTAGATCCAATTACCTGCCAACGAGGTCGTTAGCTGAGGGATTCAAACTACAATCATTAAATGACGTCAATGAAAAGCCTGAAGATAGAGTCCTTTTTTTCTGGAGTTGAATGAGGATGCAGGTGTAAAAATTCTCAGAACTTTTCATCACAAACCCAGTCCTGACAACTTGCTGTCCTACATTACAAATGAACTCTGCAGATGTTAACACTAGGATTCATGCCAGTAGGGAGCTGATACTAGTAATCCCATCCTGACTGTCTGCATGCTCTTTTTTCGTGAGCTTAGCTTATCTTTATTTACCATAATTTGTAGAGAAAGCTGTCTTATTCATGTAATTCATAGAGATACAGCCAAATGTTCCGAAATTGCCTTCTTCGATTTTAGCCTAATACATAATGTACACAAGGTGCTTCTGAATTCAGCATAAAGTGTTGTCTGGACCCCCATGCAAACCCTCCCTCCCACTTACCCACATAGGTTTTTTTTGGAAAGCTTATAATTGTGTCTCTGTGACCAGCATTGTTATCTTTTCTTTAAGGAGAAAACCAAATGGTGGAAGGGTCTGGTTTAGCCATTGTCAGTTCTAAATTTGTACCAGTTGGATTTTCCTAAAGCAGGCATAATGATAATGCTAGCCTGGTTACCAAACCCCAGCCCGATCTCAAGTATCTATCGTGCAGGGGTCTGGCCGGATGGGATAGGAACTCTTCTCAATTTTGCACCTTATAGTGGGCAAAAAACTCCACCAATAGAACAACACAGGATCAGCAGGAGGTAATTACACCCCTGCCATGATTGGTTAAAGACCCCCAACTGTACTTTTTGAATCCATAACGTAGCTGATTCGCTACTGTGATAGCCTGCTGACCAACTGTGGTGTGTTGTAGCTGGCTACCTGTGGTGAGAGTGATCATCAATCCTAGGTTCTCCTCCCCCTGATCAAGGGCTTTCGAGAACCTTTCTACAGCCATCCTGCCAGACCCCAACACGAAAGATATATCTTGAGGTTGGGGTATGGAATCCAGGCAATGATAATGCCTGCTTCAACTTCCCTACACTGATTAGGCTAACCCAAGTCGTTCCTTGGTTCTGGGATGGTTTACAGTAAAACTGTAGCAAGTGGTCAAAGAAGTAAGCTTAAAAATAACAACATGGCCTCCCAAACAATGAGTGATCAATGTTAAGTCTAATCTCTACATTCCCTGACTTCATTTTGATCTTGCAGTTCAGTATTTTTTTCTAAATTGGAAAACAGACAAATCCGACCAGTACGTCCCTCAGTGTTGTCAGCAACCCTGTCACAGCACAGGAGATACCCCATTCCCCAGAATCCCCTATCTGTAATGGGGTCAGCGACCTCTGGTTTATCCCATTAACTGATAGCCTGGTTAGGGCGGTAATCCGACCCCACTCCAGTGTAACCTAACCCCAGCCCAGTGTTAACCCAGGGGATGTTATTGCAAGTTTATTGGGAGAGGAAGGGTTATTAATTAGGGTGCCTGCCTGCATGCTGTGACCCATGACCTCCAAAAGCTGTGACCCATGACCTCCCAGAGCTGTGACCCATGACCTCCCAGAGCTGTGACCCATGACCTGATGCCAAATGTCAGTATGGCTGGAAAAAGATCTGCAGACCCAATGAAAGTAAAGAAAAGACATAAAAATAGTCGGAGGAAATTTAAAGTCTTTTCCTCCCAGCCTTTTTTGTGTGTGTGTTTTCTCAAACTGAATTTTTCCCTTAGATTGTCCGAGAACCCAAGGAATAAATTGTTATGGCCTGAAATAAGGTAGACTTTACAGACAAGACAAATTTTCTGGAAACCAGTTCTGGTTTTCACCCAATTATTTGCTGAACACCTGATAAGCCATCACCTGTTTGAACAACCTGTGGATGGTTTCCGATGTGTCAAGGTACATCTTCAGATTTCCAGGAAATTGTTTTTCCTGGATCTCCAGTTTATCTGATTACTTGGAAACCCAGAGTTGGTGACCTGACAGGCTGGTGTGGGCATAATTTGATCCAGCGTTGTTGGAAATCCTTGATTATCAAACCAGCAGCTGGAAAAGTAACTACAGGAAAGGCATCGCCACATCTGTGACAATTTTATTCTCGTATCAAATCCACAGACAATTTTGCTACATTTCTCTTCAGAAACAACAATGGCACAGTTTACTCTAACAGTTATGAACGACACAGACACATTTGTAAATTGGCCACTTATTCTGCTGGTTTATGAAATAAAACCTATCTTTTTACAGTTTTCAGGAAACTGCTCAGGCTGAAAATAGCATAAAGTTTTTGTCATATGCAATAAGGTAAAGCCGCTTAATTGCACGGCGTATTTGTCAGTGAATTCCGTGCAATTATCCGGCTGGTGCAATTATGTGAAGCTATCTAGCTGGACCGCCCCGGTTTGGGATTTTGGGATTCCGTGCAGTTAACAGAAGTGTGCGTTAATCCGTTGTGCAATTAACTGGCTATGGATCCATGCCAGTTAATAGCCAACTTTTTGGGTGGATTCCAAGCTGCAAGTAAGCACAACTGATGGGAGTTGATGGACCAGTAGGGATATTTGAGCAGTGCCAAAAGTGATAAAAGTGATCTCAAACTGGTTTAGCTAAAATATACTCATTTGACAGCCTGTGTAAGTTAACGGTGCTCCCTTACTCCACAATAAACTAAGGCCCCGTTCATACCAAGCTTGCTGAATCGGATTTCGGGTCGAAACTGCTGAATCGGGATTCATGTGGCCTAGTATAAACTGTCAAAGCCAGCAAAATCGCGAACCACCTCTAACTAGGATGATACTCAGTCAGTCTACTTGTTGAACAGATGAGTATATTATCTTGCCGTGGTCATAACAGAGAAGGCAGATGCTACGTACTAGTATACGATATTTACAGGTTCATTGCCAAGGGGAAATATTTCATCTTTAAAAAAACAACAAAGTTGTCTTTCAGACATGTAGACCTACCTGTCAGGTATTCACCTGAACAAAAGGTGTGGGGAACTTGAACACACCTGTGTCAGCAGGTAAACTGTGCAGGTCATTGTCTGTGCCCTCTTCATACCTGCTGTGTGTACGATAACATGTGTCATCACCGTGAATAGGCGGATGAACCGTACAAAGGAATTCTCACCATACGCGTGTTATGTTTAAACGTCTGTTCCATTTTTGTCATAGTTTGTTTAGAATTTTTTTCTGTCGTTAAGTTTGTTTGTTGTTTGTGTAAAGACTGTGAAGAAGGTGAAGGTTTTGGCAGGAAAAATGTCAGACCTCTAAGTTAGGCAGAAGTCTTCATCAAATGGCTGACAAAGGAAAAAAGAAAATTCTACAACTTTTCTGGAAAATGGTAGAGGCTGACAAGCCAGGTCCCAGTTAAATGTGTGTTTGGGCTATCTCCAGCTTGAAATATATTTTTTTTCATTACACTCATTGCTTGAGGGCCTTTTTTTGTGTTGAATCTGTCATTATTAGCTCACGAAAATACATTTTCATCCATTTCATGTCATAGTGAAGTTCAGATATTTTGGACAGATAGGGTTCAATTTTTGTTCGTCCCAACAAGCCAATTTCCATCCCTGGACAGAAGGATGGGTCCTGGAGACAGCTCTACTTGACATACAGATTTGACGATCGTTACAATAATTTGTAGGTTATACTTATTCCCTGCTTATACAGGTTTGACTGTATGTTATACTTATTCCCTGTCTAATCTGATGTTTTCCCTCCCCTTACAGCAGGAGAGCGACACCACCAACTGGGGGCTGGCTTCCTTCGTCAACCCCGTCAAGAGGGACTCTCCCGGCAACTCCTTCCCCCTGCTGGTGTCCGCGGGCGGCGGAGGAACGCCCGCGGCGAACGCCACAAACTCCGCGGCGCTGCCCATGGGATTATTTGGCGGCGACGAGGGTCCGCTGAGCTCTGCGGGATTCATGACGTCATCGGACAGCCACGGGTTTGACGTCAACGACATCTTGCAACCGCTGGATTCCTCCAAGGAGTTGGATCCGGACCACAAGGATAACTACAGCGCGACGAAAATTAATGGGTTACGTATGAAGATAAGCAAGAAGGGCCAGGGCGGTCCCGAACCGACGGGTTGTAGTAGTAACAGTACTAGTAGTAGCAACAAAGAAGTGTCCAAGAAATCTTCCGTGGGAAAGTCGCCCTCCACTGCAAGTCGCAATTCTTCCAAAACCGCCACAAACAGAACTCCAAGAAAAGGCGCGGACAAAAAGCCAGCGGAGAGGCCGGCCTCTGCATCTAATGCGAAGGCGGAAAGTAGCGAAAAGACGAAGGCTAACAGTAGCAAAGCTGGCCAGACCACCCCTAGTAACAAAACGAACTGGGCCGAGCCCAGCCCTAAGACGGACAAGACAACCAAGACGGTGCAGGGAAAGAAGTCCAGTGACAAGAAAGGCAAACGGACCCCACAGACAAGCAGTAAGGTCAAGTCAAAGGAGTTTATCGACTCCGACAGCGAATCAGACTTGGAGGTTGACGTGGTGAATATTTCTCCGGAGAAGGGGGGTGCGTCGGTGAAAGCGAGCCCCTCCCCCCGGGCCAAACTGAACAGCTCCAGCAAACCAAAGGCGAGGGACAGCGGCAAGAAGGCCGCGGCCTCGAGTAGCGGCGGCGGCAGCCAGGAAAAAGCGCTGTCTGTGGACGTTTTATCCAGCGATAACTCGTTACTGTCCCCCCTAAACGAACCTCTCTTGTCTCCCATTGAGGGGGACCTCGCTTCCACTGTGCCGAAAATCACCTATGGCAACAACGGCATTCCGAAGTCTTTGATAGTTAGCATTGATCTCTCCTTACTGGACAGAATACCCGCCCGGAAAGACTCGTCCAGACAGGGAGATAGCAAAAAGTCCAGTTCCTCCTCGGAGAGCAAACCCCGCAGTAAAGTACAGAAGAGGAAAAGAGACAACTCCCAATCCCAGGTAAGGTTTCAAGTCTACCTGTGTGTATTTTTACCATTGCTAGTTCAAATACTTCAAACTCATACAGATACTCATATTCATGTATGAGTATGAGTCCAAATACTTCAAACACCGTCCAGTGAATAGGGGCGATGCCCATCTCTGTTTCAGTAGCCCTCTGGCCACATGGAACCATGAACGCAAGGGTCTACAAGTCCACTGCTTAATTTCTACATCCAATAAATTTTTGACAAAAATGTTAGGAATTCTGTACGGCAAATAGGTCAAGATGAAAACATTGGGCTTGGAGGAACCTTAATTCTGACAAAAATGCACTTTCCGTAACTATTTGCCAAGGTGCAGTATTTCCCTCTGTCTGTTTTCATGTTGGTCTTCCACTGTCAAAGATCTGAAAACCTAGTCTGGGTACCATCAGATTACTATATGCAGTCAGATATTACCTAGGCTCTATGGGTAACCATGGTTAGCCAGCTGTTGCTACAGACAATTTAGGTTGGTGTTGTCCATGAGGAAGCGTACTGGGAAGAGTGAGCCGTGTTGGATGATGTTGTGATGTTTGAAGCAGCTCAGATTACCTGGCAGTTGTTGCACAAAGGCAGTCTAGGGTTTGTAGTGATCACAGTCAGTGCAGCATGGTTTGACAGGGTTTCCTCCTGGTTAGGGCAGTGGGCTGTAATTGTGAAGGCAGGGGTTTGTAGTGTTACGGGGGTGCAGCATGGTTTGACAGGGTTTCCTCCTGGTTAGGGCAGTGGGGCATAAATGTGAAGGCAGGGGTTTGTAGTGTTACGGGGGTGCAGCATGGTTTGGCAGGGTTTCCTCCTGGTTAGGGCACTCTGACAGTAACTATCGAAATTTTCATTGTGGTTATATGGTCACAAAAAGGCAATAGATGAGAAAGCCATTAATGCTTTTATAAATGATAAAAAGACATGTCCATTAATGTAATCAGTTAACAGGTTTGTTGCTTCGAGGTATCTATTCAAAGTGAACATTTGGAAAGTTGATTTTGATTGAATGAGAAAAATGTCTTTGAGGTATCAATTTGATGTGAACATTTGGGTAGTATCTGTTGTTGTTGAGTAAATGCGAAAAATGGCTTTAAATAATTTTAAGGCTTTAAGGTATCTATTCAATGTGAACATTTGACAAGTGTCTGTTGATGTTGATTAAATGCAAAAAATGGCTTTGACTCGCCTTTGAGGTATCTATTCAAAGTGAACATTTGGAGAGTATCTGTTGATGTTGAGTAAATGAAAAAAATGGCCCTGGAATGAGAAGTTGCCCAGCCCTTAGCCAGCTGTGTTGCATCAGTCCCGTCAGGTAAGATCAGTGTGACACCCTGGATCTGATAGCAGATCAGACAACCTGGCTCTGGATTCTCTCTCTTCCAAATTGTGTTAAACCCTGGGCTGTCTCCCACTTTAGATCTGCGTCAGTTGAACTCATTGTTTAAGGGCCCATGTTGTAAATTTCATTTTGCATCTACCATTTTATGGTTAGACATTACATATTTGATATCAGGAAGATATGGGGTTTTTTTTTGGACAGATGCAATGAAACTTTTCACCGTTTCAACAAGCAAATTTTCATCCCAGGACAAAGGAATGTTTCCTGGAGACAGCCCTGATTAAACTACTGCTTCTGCTGTAGACTTGAACTCCATGTTTGAACTTCACGTACATTATATCTTGATATGGTTGTCTTATGTTATGAAAGGATGGTTAGTCGTCTTGTGCAGGAATTTTTAGCCTCTTTACCATTGAAGTGGCGGGTGTTGGCATGTGTGTCAAAACATCTTTGCTTGGAAAATGTTCAAAAATGCTCCTGCCAAATTGGGTCCACCTGTCATCTATGTCAGACCTAAACACTCAGGAGGTGTGCCTTTTGGGCAACAATTAAGTTATTTAGTTGGTTCTTAGTATTCTCAAGGAAAACTTAAGGGAAGAAAAATGACGAAGGAAAATTGAAGAAGGAAAACTTGAATATGATGTCATTCTCCTCCTTAGAAAATCTGTGAAAAGATAAAGGTAGTCCCATAGCCTTTAATAGGGCTGTAGTAGCAGTGGATATGTTATCTACTGTGTGTAGGGCATGGTATTGGGAGACAATTCCCAACCCTGTCCTTCCACCACCAGAAAGAACCAGTATGAGAACCAGTATGTTGACTAGGTGTGGCCATAGTGAGGCTGACATGTCAGCATGCAGGGCACAACTGTGTCTTCAGCTCCAATTATCACTCACAAAGCACAACATGTCATATGCCATGTGTACAGTCTGACCCAGCCAACACAGAGCAACATGGAACAGAAGGGTCACGTCAACTCAGTTGTCCAAGATTGAGGATCTGCATGTTCTCTTCTGAAGGTGTAGGCAGCCTATTTTGATTTCCCATAATTCATTGGAAAACCATCTCATTCATGTAGAAATAGTAACAAACCGTTTGTTTTTTTTTTTTTTACAAATGCCTTCTTTGATTTTAGGATTATGTAGAGGTTGTTCCTCTGAATTCAGTGAAAAGTATTCCCCCCACCCCCATGGAGACCCTCAAGTTTGAAAGTTACAACAACTGTGCAAAACTTTTCTTCTAGATGAAAACTACTCTGATCTTTATAATAAACGCAGGCTTGAATGACCTAGATGTATAACATATATTGAGAGCTAATATTCCATTCCACATCATGAATATTTCCAAAGTTTTACTCAACTCGAGAAATATCTGGAGAAATATCTATAGAATTTAGAAAGTTGAAATAGCGTTCAGAGTATTTCCAAAGTATCAAATCTCCTAACCATATAATTACAAAGAATTGAAAACATTTGCAAACAATGAATAAATGACAGCCCTTGCGGTGTCTTGGAATGGACTCTAGAAATGGTCCCTTCTGTCAATAAATTCTATCCTTAAGTTTTTATGACCCCGCCTGTTGTATATCACTTGTGTTGCACAGAACATACCTTGGCACAGTGTCACTCTCAGCCTGGGTGGGATTGGGTCACCTCCAGAAACATGTTTGTTTTCCTCGTAAATCTTACAGGCAAGAGGACAGCTTTTAGCTGTAGTGTGAGCATTATTGCCCTAAATCATTACCGCAGGCACTAGGCCAAACTTGCTTCAAGTTCACCCCAGTAGAAACTGTGGCCTTGTTAGCAAGCGGGGACTCGTTAGCTTTCTGTTGATGTATAACATACTGGGGTGTTTTGGAGGAAAGGAACCATCAACTACCGTATATTCTCGAATAAAGTACGCACTTTTTTAACTTTTCAAAATTGAAAAGGTGCTGCAAGTTTTTGCCAAAGTTGGGGTGCGTACTTTATTTGAGGTCACTGCACAGAGAAATGCAAAGCAAAATAAAGCAAGGTGGAGCTACACTTCTAGTAATGTTTCAAAACATACACATTGTTGTTGTCTTGTAGTTGTCTAAACATGAAACAAAGAAATTGTCTAAACATGATTTACATAAGATTGGCATTTGCATACAATCCTTTTGAGTTAGTGACTTTGACTTGTACAACTGGTTTTCTACCAGTTCACAGTGATTTTTATAATTTGCAGTAGGCAATTCACAAGTTTATAGAGACAATGACAGTGTAAATGCAGGTTATTTCATGCAAAATAACCTGGGGAAAACATCATAAATTTTAATTTATCCAGTTCAAGGTCTGTCCAAATTGGTGGAGAAGGGGTGCGTACTTTATTTGAGTTTTTCCATTTTACCTTTCAGTCCCAAAGATCTGTCTAAGACTTGTCCAAAATCAGGGGTGCGTACTTTAATTGGGGTGCGTACTTTATTCGAGAATATACGGTAGTAAAGTAATAACAGTACTTCTGTTCTATAAGTATAAGTGGGTCTGGAAACCTTGACACTGGAGGCATGTACACTGTACATATACTGTACCAAAATTCCAAAAGACTAATTCTCCAAACATCCAAAAACAAGATTATTGTAGTTCAAGACAAGACCATACAGTGCAAATAAAAAATTCAATTTCCAAGCCTTGTGATCAATAGATTCTGAAGTACATGTAGGTTCAATTATATAAAGGCGCTTTATATAACACACAGTACAGCTCCAAAAGCTAGTTTATGGTGTCACTGAGTGACACCATAAACTAGCTTTTGGAGCTGCACTGTGTGTAAAATGAGGGTAGGTGTGTATCAAAGAATGAGAATCCCATGATACACAAGGCACTTAATCCGTCGGTCTCTCCAAACCAACTCAAGCCCGCTTAGTTTTTAATGGATATGTATGTGTAATAAGGATGAAAAACTGCACGTCCAGAAATGATGCATACATGTATGTTAAGCTTTATTCAGTCTATACCTCTATTTTGTACATTGTGTAATAGTTGTTGCCATACATTGTACCGCGTATAATTGTAGTGCAATAAACTTGTAAAGTTCTTCTGTATGCCATCTCCCAACAGAGTTCAGTAGAGGTTGATGCCCCAGAGTAGAACTGGGAAACATTTCAGTACTAGTTACGTTCCCTCTGTTCCTGGTGGCATTTGGAGTCGGTTTGTCATGATCGACAAGGGTTCACTTTACTCATTCAGTCGGCAGTTACTCTGAAGTGTGAACCCTGCAGTTTACAAAGCCACCTTCCATCCTTACACATGAAGAAATGCCTCTCCAGATAGACTGCACTATTTGTTAGAATTTTGAAGTACAACACTGAACATGAAGATCAAAAATGTGGTCTGAGAAGAAAATCTAATACCTTGAATTGTTGTACATTTTCAAGGAGTGAATTTAGTCAGATTGGTAGTGTTCCTCCCAGTGCTCTTTTTTTCATGCTGTCGTTTTGCTTATCAAGTAGCTTCAAGTCATCATCCAGCTTACTTTTTACTTTGAAGTAAGGGAAGGAATCGATGTGGGCTGGACACACCTGAAGCATGGCCTCTCTCATCTAAAGCCTTGGCCCACTTCCCACCTAAGAACCAGCGATTATCGCCCCACTTTGCGCCAGCAGTAGGCATTAGCTCTGCTGTGTGAGTGGCCAACTGTTCAGCCTGTGTTTACCGACCACACTCAGCCTTCTGAAGAGTGTCACAGGACTCCCGTGTTGTTACCAAGCCTCTCCATCTTATAAAGCCGGCTTTGCTCTTCGTCTTGACCTTTACCTTCACGCCTCACCTGCCAGCTTCTCAGGTGTTCTCCTTCTCACCTGTTGACGGCTCCTTTGTGTTTACCTGCGAGGCTTTCCCCACATTGTTGTGCCGAGGGTGTTTTGAGCGACCCGTTGGCTCAGGTGCTTGTCACTAATCCGCTGCTCAAGCGAACAGAAGGGCAGCGGATTAGAGCCGGATTAGCGCTGGCGAGGAAACCGTTAGCGGCGGGGGCTCGGCTGTGAAACCCGAGCCGTGTTTACCGTATCGGCTGTGAGAGACTGCTAAGCACCAGGATTAACCCTTAGCTGTGATGCTGGAAATTCCTCCCCACCGTTTCTCACTTCGCACCGCTCAGCTTGTCGGGAGAAGAACTGTAACAGGAGTTAACTTTAAACGCCCAGTCGAATCCTTCAGACAGGCCGAACATTTAAAGTCTAACATAGCAAATCTATATTTATCTTCTATTTGTTCCTGTTAATTTTGCCAAAGCTGTAGGCTTGACAGGAGGCATTCTAGAGTTAGCAACACAAAATGTTTCTACCTGTGTAGTGTGGAAAAAAAAAGAGTTGAGGTTGCAGAATGAAAAATGAACAACTTTCAATATGGCAAATAAAACGAATACTTGCTCGGAATAATCTTGTATTGCCAGAAATAAGGCACATTGTATTTCCATCCCTGACTTGTAAGATTCCTGGAGTAGCTTAGCCTGGAGTAACTGTGACTTCCCCATCAAATTCTCCAAATACTCCCTTGCCGAAACTATGCAGTCTGCTGTGCTGCCCTAGAGACACAATATGTGCTTATCCAATACCAGTACCACAATGACAGGAAAGCCTTACATACGGTCACTGGCCTTACTGTGCACCCAGCAGGAGCCACCTACCATGTTTGGGTGGAACTGCAGTTAGACCATCATTCAAATCATGCACTTGATGTAGGGGTAATGATAGTGATTGACTCTCCCCTGCTAAGGGCTACTTGGCTGAATCAATTCCTATTATTTACATGGTATCTCAGCATTAGAGGGTTAAAACGTTAAAACATCACTTAGCATTTGGCTCGCTGCTAGGCTGACGTGTTGTATGGAGATTTAAGTGGAGTCTTAGATTCAGGGCAAAGAGCAGCAGTGTGTATTTTATTGTATCTTAAGAGGCAGAAAAGCCATTTAAGAATGTTACAGAGCACAGGGGTTCTTGGTGACACCCTTGGAAAGATTTCTTGAAATCTTGTAAAGAAATTCTGTACGGTAAGCTCGTAAGATTTTAGAGATCCGATTATCGGAAATTGTCCAGAAATCAGTTCATGCGCTGATTAACCGTACGTGAAGCCTCTAACGACCCTTAGTGTGATTTACAGCAAACTGCAGCAGTTTATCAACCCTGTAATTTCCTACCCGGACACCAGGGGGAGTTCTTATGGTCCTCAGGAGATTCTCTATCCTCTAATTGTGTGTAATAACTTTCAACTTTACACTCTAATCAGGTTGTTGATTAATACGTACATCCTGATCAGATGATTGATAATTTTCCAGGAGGAACATTAAAGCTGTGGCTGGGTATTGTGAGGCTGGTGTTTTTATGTGGTGTAATTTTGACTCTGATGTAAATGTATTTGTGAATGTTGTAATTTTTGCTGGCAGTTTGCACCATTATTTAGTCAAAGTTGTACTGATTTTGAAATTCGAGTTAATTGTGCTGGTTGGGACTGCAAATAGGATCTACCGCATTTTCTCGAATAAAGTACGCACCCCAATTTAAGTATGCACCCCATGATTTGGGACAAGTCTCAGACTGATCTGTGGGACCGAAAGGTTAAATGGAAAAACTCAAATAAAGTACGCACCCCTTGTACACCAAGTTTGAACAGACCTTGAACTGGATAAATTGAAATTTTTGAGGTTTTCCTCAGTCTATTTTACGTACATCCCTACAGTAGTGTCATTGTCTCTACAAATGGCTTGGAACTTGTTGATTAGCACTGTTATAGCACGTTATAAGGCCAGCCTGGGCTATGGCATTAACCTATTCACACTGCCTGTAAATATTTTGCATATCAGGGCTCGAAATACCACCTGCATATGCAAGTTAGTGCAGGTAAAATTGGAGCTGTGCAGGTATTTCTGGTGTCTACCTGCACCAAACCTACACTGGTCCATGTACTAGGTAATTTTCATGAAGTATGCTGTAGTTGTAGATTTTTACCAGATGCATCGACTGTGAAGTATAAAATAAATAGCAATGGTTTCTAAACAAATTGATCCATACTTCTTAAATTCAAAGTGGTGCAGGTAAAATTTGTCTGGTGCAGGTAATTTCTAATGTTACCTGCACCTGTGCAAGTATGCAGAAAAAAGTATTTCAAGCCCTGCATATGTATAAGATCTTCAATCATGTTATTTGATGTTTATTTGTCAATCTGTCGTATCAATGGAAATAAGAAATTTTAAAATCCTCTGTTGTTTCCAGGCGGATGCGGCCGGAGCAAGCACGTCGGAGGAGGTTCAAACAAAGAGGCCAAAGAAAGAGAAGGAGGCGACGTCGGATTCCAAAGCTACCCCCACCAGAAGTCTCCCCACCCCCACCAGAACCCTCCCCACCCCGCCACCAGCCTCAGCACCCCCACACGGAGCCTCCCCACCCCCACCAGGACCCCCTCCCAGGCCACCCCCACCCGCACCACTCCAACAAGAACCCCCCCTGGCGGCAGGCAGGACAGTGAGAAAGGGTGAGAAAATTTTGAAACTAATTTCATCAAGACATAAGTGTTTTCTTTATATACACAACCAGTTTTTCTCACCTGCTGACGTTTCGATGTCCGTCAGACATCTTCCTCAGAGCTTCTAACTGGAGTTCTGCTTCTCGCCGCTGTATGTAGCCAACGTAGGTGGCGCTATCGCGGCGAGAACACTATCCCAAACGTGGCTGAGTTTCTACCCCCCTTGCCTAATTTCATCAGGTTGGTAGAACATTGGAGTTTCCTTTAAATTTCCGCAACAGGTAATGTCCACACGGTTTGTTTCGATGCACATATATCAGACATCTTCCTCAGAGCTTCTGAATGGAGTGTTCTTGCTGCCAAAACGCTACTTCATCGGCCACATATAGCTGCAAGAAGCAGCACACCAGTTAGTAGTCTGTGTAATACAAACTCTGCTGTACGGGGCTGTAACAGGCCCCTCGCGGCGGATGTGGGGCGGGCTGCTATAAGCGAGATTTAATCAGTCTAACCAGTTAGAAGCTCTGAGGAAGACGTCTGAAACTCATTGAACCATAAGCAGGTAAGATTTTACTGGGAATATCAATATGTAAAAGAAAGCTCCAATATCCGGTAGGACATCTCTTTATATCTGAATCAGAGTCAAACTGTTATTTCCAACACACAAAAATTGGACTTCTCCAAATTTACAATTGACCAACTGCAGTCTTTTTCAACGAATGAGCAATCCACTGCTTCTGTGACGTCACGTTTTGCAGATAGAACATGTGACTTGGTGAGCAGTGGGTCATAAGTTGTAGACAGTCTGTAGCGCCCCACGTCTCAGAATGACTTTTACCAATGCAACACAGATGAACTTTCAAGAACTTTCCAGATCTGTCTCCAGCTTGAAATTTTGTTTTGTCCTGTTCTAAAGTCTGTAGCTGTGCTTATATAGCTGCGACTATACATGCCATGCCTTACACAGCTGCCATAGAATCGCTGGAATTAGGTATTTGTCAAAGAGTCATTTGGACCCCACAATAGTTACAGAATAGCAACACAGGAGCAACCCTGCCAGCCTGTGTTGTATAGGAGCACACATCAAGCCAATCCCAGGTATTACAGCACTGAAAAGCCCAAGCCTGTTCCCTAACGTTGTCTGCCCTGTAGGGTTACCCCACTCCAAAGCCTACAGTTTTTCCTGGACAATTGGGCCAAGCCCAAGTTTTGGAGTCAACTCATCTGGACCCTACACAACAGTTTCATAATAGCAACATAAGAGCATCCCTGCCAGAATGGGAACACATTTCAAGTCAAACCCAGGGATAATGTTATCTGCCCTGTAGGGTTACCCCACTCCATAGCCTACAGGTTTTCCTGGACAATTGGGCCCAAGCCCACATTTTGTAGTCAACTCATCTGGACCCTACACAACAATTTCATAAGGCCAGACCGATTTAATTTCTTGGTTCACGGATTCGCTCGCTCCTATTTTTTGGGAAAAAAAATTAAAAATAAAAATTACTACTCAGCAAATTTTCACCATTAATGAAACCATTCACCAACTTTCTGGTGTAGCAAATTGGCCTTTAAATTATAAGCTCCTTAAAGTGTGGGTACAGGTGCTGTTACTGTACAAAAATAGTGTTTTTGTACTTTTTTCAAGCTGAAACCTTTTTTTCTGTATGTTTTGGATTAGCCGTTACCTTTACCCCAACCAATTTACAATTTTTATTTTTATTTTGCCCTCTCGCTCCATATTTTTTATGAAAAAATCCGTGAACCAAGAAATAAAATTGGTGTGGCCTAATAGCAACATAAGAGCATCCCTGCCAGAATAGGAACACACATCAAGTCAAACCCAGGGATAATGTTATCTGCCCTGTAGGGTTACCCCTCTCCAAAGCCTGCAGGTTTTCTCAGACAATTGGCCCAAGCCTGCTGATATTGGCTGTACGCTCCATTTGGCCCATAGAAGCCCACCAATACCTGTGGCGGAATCCCATTAAGGAAGGCCTGCAGGTTCATTCTCCATTAAGGAGCTCATCAAGACAACTTGATGGAGAGAGGGCTTTACAAGTGATCTGGGGTCACTCCAAGGATCCTCACAGTCCCTCACAGTCCAGGTTCAATTAAGGAGTAGCTCCTCCCAGGGGAGTGTACCTGCCCATGCGGATAATTACACATCACACAGACTACAGCTTCCCAATGGGTGATCAGTGGCTGCTGGGACATAATGGCTTCCCTTCTGCCTCAATGACTTCCTGTAGAACAGGGTTGTAGCCAGCACCCCTCCTTCTGTCCTTTGACGGAATTTTGCAGCTGGGGACGAAAAAAGTTTTGCCCATAATTCTCTGTGACGGACAAAAATCGATGTAAAGATATAAAAAAACTGTCTCCCTTGTGTAATGTTTTGCCAAAACAGATGCCATTGAACAGCTACCGGCAAAATTTACACCTCAAAATGCAGGAAATAGCATTTCAGAGGGTCTAGATTTGAAAATCTTCTGGCGGAGCATGCCCCTGGACCGCCTAGGAACGTCATGCCTTGGGCGCTCGATAGGATTCAAAATCAAGAGGATGGAAAATGATTTCCGGCTGGCTACAAGCCTGCACAACATGAGAAAGGAGGAGGGTACACAGATCAGATCTAGTCCCCCAAAATGGTAAATCCAGCGACCTGGCACTGAGGATGAAACATTGCTCTTCTTTGTTGGTTCCTAGTGAAATGCAATGCTATAGATTACATGTTGATAATCTACATTGTACAAGTTTTAACTGGAAGGTTTAAGTTTGATACTAACCTTGTTCCCCTCCATCCCCAGAAGAGGCTCTGCGCGTCGCTCCAGTGTCAGCAGTACCTCCAGCAGGCTGAGCGAGGAGAGCGCCAAAACCGACCGCTCCGCAAAACGGCGGAAAGTCGAGCGACAAACCTCGCAAGAATCCAGCAAGAAAAAGGAAAAGGTACGACTTTTATCACCTTTATTCGCTGCTATAGACAGCAAATGTAAATATTATTTTTTTGGTGGTTTGTAATTTATTTTTACAATTCTTTGCTAGTCTTTAATTTCTTTCGATGTTTATTTTGAATGCTTATTTTGTGAACATATGCTGTTATCCAGGTAATAGTAATTGTCTATAAGCCGCTTAGTTATTGACATATGCCACCTGTGGCATACATAGCTCAATGTTGACATTCTTCTTTTGTGTTGTTTATGATTTGATGTTTATGTTTATGATTTGATGTTTGTGTTATGCTTTTGCATGCACCCTGCACACACGCACACACACACACACACAAACAGTGCACGGCCCTGTGTAACTTGCCTGTGGTAAAATAGCCCGTAACTGACTTCCATGTATTTTTTAGCTATTGCAGAATTGAGTCATTATTAAAAATTAGTTGTTTTCTTTCCCCGAAACCCAAAGTAATGTAGAATAGAATATGTAGTCGTCAAGTATATGGGTGGGTAGCCTGAGTACCATCCTCCTAGTGACCGTTGCCTCAATACTTCCACTTTCTAACAAAAGTATTGAGGCAGTGGGTCACTACGGAGGATGGTACCCAGGCTAATGGTCAGGGCCTTACCATTAATATGCATTGAACAGCAGCTAGAGTTTGACAGGAATGTAGGTGGGTAGATCTGCATAGTTAAGGTGTGACCGGCAGTATGATATTACCAGCTGCTGCTGCATGTTTACGGATATGTAGTAAAAACCAGTTGATCAGTACAGATGTAGATATGGTCAGGTTGCATGGGTGTACTCGCCAGGCCTCTCAGACTGCTGGTAGGCTAGTCTGTGTAACACAAACTCTGCTGTCCGGGGCTGTAACTGGCCCCTTCTTGCAGGTTGGTAGATGTTAGGCGGGCTGCTATAAGTGAGATTTAATCAGGCTGCTGGTAGGCAGTCCCCTCCCTCACGCCCGCCATATTCACCTCCACAGAAAACCAAGAAGACACCCAAAAAACAACAAGTGCCTTCCCGTTGTCAGGACTGGGACGCGCCTCCAGCCGTCGTCCCCGAGCACAGCCAGAACGGCGTCGCCACGGAGCCCGTCGCCAAGGCAACGAACGGGCACGCGGCGGGGAGCCAGTGGGGGGAGCTGGCGTCGGGGCAGCAGGGCGGAAAGGCGTGGGAGAGACACGACCCCCGAGGGGACATTCCGTACTTCACCAGCAGTAAGACAGACGCGGAGGACAGGCCTCTGTCGGCAGACCACTACTTAACAGAAGCCAAAAATCTCAAGCATCTCGCAGATGGCTTGGTAAGTGTTACTGTCGCTACTGTAAGTCTTACTGTCCTTACTGTAAGTTTTACTGTCGCTACTGTAATGTCTGCAGACCACTACTTAACAGAAGTCAAAAATCTCAAGCATCTCGCAGATGGCTTGGTGAGTCTTATTGTCCTTACTGTAAGTCTTACTGACGCTACTGTAAGTCTTAGTGTAAGTTTTACTGTCGCTACTGTAAGTTTTACTGTCGCTACTGTAATGTCTGCAGACCACTACTTAACAGAAGACAAAAATCTCGCGGACGGTTTGGTGAGTCTTATTGTTCTTACTGTAAGTCTTACTGTCGCTACTGTAAGTCTTACTGTCGTTACTGTAAGTCTTACTGTCGCTACTGTAATGTCTGCAGACCACTACTTAACAGAAGCCAAAAATCTCAAGCATCTCGCAGATGGCTTGGTAAGTCTTACTGTCGCTACTGTAAGTCTTACTGACGCTACTGTAAGTCTTACTGTCGCTACTGTAAGTCTTACTGTCGCTACTGTAAGTCTTACTGTCCTTACTGTAATGTCTGCAGACCACTACTTAACAGAAGTCAAAAATCTCAAGCATCTCGCGGACGGCTTGGTGAGTCTTACTGACATTACTGTAAGTCTTACTGTCGCTACTGTAAGTCTTACTGTTGCTACTGTAAGTTTTACTGTCGCTACTGTAAGTCTTACTGTCCTTACTGTAATGTCTGCAGACCACTACTTAACAGAAGCCAAAAATCTCAAGCATCTGGCAGACGGCTTGGTGAGTCTTATTGTCCTTACTGTAAGTCTTACTGTCGCTCCTGTAAGTCTTAGTGTAAGTTTTACTGTCGCTACTGTAAGTCTTACTGTCGCTACTGTAATGTCTGCAGACCACTACTTAACAGAAGCCAAAAATCTCAAGCATCTCGCGGACGGCTTGGTGAGTCTTACTGACATTACTGTAAGTCTTACTGTCCTTACTGTAAGTCTTACTGTCGCTACTGTAAGTCTTACTGTAAGTTTTACTGTCGCTACTGTAATGTCTGCAGACCACTACTTAACAGAAGCCAAAAATCTCAAGCATTTCGCAGATGGCTTGGTGAGTCTTACTGGCGTTGCTGTATCCCCCTCTACAATAGTACTTACTGTATCCCCCTCTACAATAGTACTTACTGTATCCCCTCTACAATAGTACTTACTGTATCCCCCTCTACAACAGTACTTACTGTATCCCCCTCTACAACAGTACTTACTGTATCCCCCTCTACAATAGTACTTACTGTATCCCCCTCTACAATAGTACATACTGTATGCTCCTCTACAACTTTACTGTTCAGTGTTCTCACCAGGATGTTGTCATCACAGCGTAGGGTCATCTTAGTGCAGCAAACCCATATGGTTAGTGATGTAGTCGTGAGTGATGTAGGGCGTCTGAAGGAATCCTTTCCCTGAAATTTAAATTTATGACCTTCAGAAATTCTTTTTCCTGCATTTTGAGGTCCAAAGTTAGTGAAATAAAGCCAAGAGTTTGTTACAAAACAACAACAAAAAGTCCCCCTCGCTCGTTGAAACACAGCATATTGAACCACATTGTGACCTGGATCATTGGATCAAGTTGAAGTCATTTCCATCACAAAAACTGGTCTTACCTAAATTTTTAACTGAGCCAAACCAACTCCAGTCTTTGTCAAGGAATGAGCAATCCACTGCTTCTGTGACACCTCGTCATGCACATAGAACAGTGAGCAGTGGGTCATAAGTCGCAGAAGTCTATGACGCCTCCATCTCTGTTTTAGGGATAGATTTTCAGTTATCACTGATCTAGCGTGGGTAGTCCAGTGGTTAGCGGTCCTGCCTCTGGAACTAGAAGCCGTGAGTTTGATTCCGGCTGTCTCGCTCACCCAACATGTACGCTACTGGAAAGGGTTGCACTCCTTATTAGGAGGAAAAGAACAAGGGAAATTTCCTTGGTACAATGAACCTGTAAATACTGTACATAGCATCTCTTTTCTCTGTCCGGACCAGTGAAAGACCAGCTCTTCAGTGAGCTAAAGCTAGATGGAGATCACTTTCCTTAACTGTCCTATCTTGTTGTTTTTATCTCCAGGCGGACAAGAACCAGAAGACTCTAACGTACGTGGATGCAGTGTTGTACTTCATCCAGTGCGGCAATGCCATGGAGAGCGACCCTCATCTGTCCGAGTCCAAGTCCCCCTCAACCATGTACTTAGAGACGGTGGACCTCATCAAGTAAGTGTCTCCTTGGTCCTTCTGTGGAGTTCACTTTGACTTTGGGATCCGCAATTAGCTTCACATACATGTAGCTTTTCTTCCTACCAATAACACAACCAGGGCTGTCTCCATATTTAATTCTTTTTCTGTCGCTCTCATTGTTTGAGAGCAACAGAAAATTCCTTGTAAAATCAGTCATTTTAAGCTGATGAAAACACATTTCATCAGTTCTGTGTCCAGGAGTTCAGATTTTTTTTGGACGGATGAAATTTTCGTTGGTCCCCAACAAGTAAATTTGAGTCTCAGGAGGGAATGGACGTGTCCTGGAGACACCCCTGAACACAACACATAGGAGACAGGTTTAGTGTGGGTGACATTGTGACATGTCAAGACTCAAAACCTGCTATTTTCAGAAGAACCTTTACCTTAGACCTTAGGTCTTCCCGTGCCATAAGGCACATAAGGCAGCAAGCTTCCATCGTCCTCTGTCGTTTGCAGCCATTTCTGCCTGTACCCAAGGGATGCCAGCTCTTTTCAGATCCTCAGTGAAAGTCCTCCTCTATGTGTTTTTGGGTCTGCCTCTTTTCCGTTTTCCACCTGTAGGAATCCAAGTCATGGCTGTCTTGGAATGCCTATGGTTCGGTAGGCGCAGGATGTGCCCTGCCAGCTGCATCCTCTTCCCTGTGATGATTTTACTTCAGGGTTGGGAGTTGGCCCTTCTGAGTATTTTTTTTGTTCTTTCAGAAGAACATTGTAAAGAAAATGCAAGCAACTTTCAGTTTTGCAATCTTAAAGAATGCAGACTTGCTCCTTTGAATCACATGTTTTAGTTTTAATTTCTTACTTCATTTATGTTAAGACCCAAGTTGGAAGGGAACGTTTTTTTGTGAAATTTCTTTCTATTTGCTTGACGCATACATGTACATATGCACGCATGCATTTGCCACATTAACAAAACACGCATTCGTACCCTCTGCCTTCCCCAGAAAAGTGTGTCAAAAGTTTTACAAGCACCTTTTTGACTGCAGCACTCCGGACTGGAGGTACACAAACACGTACATTGTAAACAGTACATGGTGTCTGCTGGGAAAACTATGTAGCAGCTAATATCGTATTTTCTTTAAAAAAAGTACAGACATTTTAAGCTTTTCAAAATTTAAAAGGTGCTTTTGTTATTCCACATTTGTAGGAAACATAAGACACATAGGACATAGGAGATTTCTTTTCCACAACCAGTTATGCTCACCTGCTAACATTTCGATGTCTGTCAGACATCTTCCTCAGAGCTTCTAAAAGAAATCTCCTATGTGCTATGATGTACCAAGCAGCTGATGAAATCATTTTAGGAAATAAACTTGACACATATCTTCCATCATTATCACCATTCATGTAGCTCCTCCACATGTTGTTGTGTTTACGTTCGGTGTTTTAACCTTGTTTGTTTGTTTGTTTGTTTGTTTGTAGGTTCATCCTGAGGTTCAACAGTCACCACATGCACAACCAGAGTCAGGACCAGACCACTTCCGACAAGAAACTTGCAGTCCTGTGGTAAGGAACTCAGCACCTTCCTTCTCAATTTCCCCATTCTATTTTTTGTGCAAAACGATTGGCTCGAAAGGTATGACATCATTACCCCTATATATTAGAGACACGCAGGTCTGAAGCCTGAAGCTATTCAACCAACAGCCCCTTGACAAGTTTTCTACTTTGCGGAGAATTAGACGCCCTCTTCTTGGTGGTCACATTGGCACATAGGTGACTTTAGGCTCCAGACGACGATTGCCAATACTCATACCGGGGGGCCAATAGTTCATCATCATCATCATCCGGGTGTGCTAGTTACAGGGATGGCCAATAGTTACACAATTAAAAACATACTACGCAGGGTCCCCTCGAGATATTTACGGTGCATTTCAAAGACACGCAAGATAACAATTACTCAAGCAACTGGATATGATTTTGGAAACAGTCAGACGTTTCAGCAGCATCCACTACCTTCCGTCGGTGACACTGAGCAAGATCTATCTAAACAATGTTGAAACAGTCCTAACGTAAGGCACCTAACTCTCATTTAAGTTGGTTGAAGCCCCACACATATTCCGGTGTATAGGGCTTTGCCCATCTCCATTTCCTTATACCTTGGGCCACACAGTTGTGCAAGCACTACAGAAGGTGGCTTGTCCACTGATAGTGGTGGAGTATAACTTCCGTAGTCTTTGTCAGTGTGAGTGATAAGTGCAAAGCAGAGACAGGTATGAACCTATTGAAACATTACTGAAGCAGGCACATACAGGAGCCAGACAACACAGGTCGGGCAGCCTGTTTGTAAACTCTAACTGCCAATGGCAGAACATAAATGACCTTCAGCAAGGTCACCCCCCTCCCCCTTTCCAACCGCTGGTTACAGTAGAAGTGGAAACCCTTCCTAGTGATGAGAGACAAACGCATTACCTCTGAGGTCCCACAGACTTCAAAGCGTTGCCAAATGACACCATCAGAACGTTTATTCAAACATTCTGCAGTACCTGAGTACACCTGGCCGTGCTGTGTTACTTTGATTGACACATGTCGGTGCTGTGTTACTTTGATTGACACCTGGCTGTGCTGTGTTACTTTGATTGACACCTAGCTGTGCTGTGATACTTTAATTGACACATGTTTCATGTGGAATCAGGTGTGTGTCATCTCATGGCCACATTAACTAAATTAGTTGGTTATGGGATTTCTTGAACTGAAAGGTGATTAATTTGGAAAAAATATTGAGTCAAAGCGGAAATTGAATATATCAAGATACAAGTATTTGTGTTCTCAATTAGAAATTCTTTTCGGATGAAAATTGGCATCTGTTCAATTTTTCCTTCATGTTTGCTGAAGCTGCAACTGACCTAAAATGTAAGTGCAAAAAGACCCCCTGTTCAAAGTCTTGAAAACCTGTTCCTAATCTTCATCACTTCCAGTTGTGCCAGGCTGCCATGTTAGCTTCCTGACCCGCAGTCACTTTGAACACGCCTGCCGGCCTTAGATCACCCCATTACCGTCATTAGCCACCAACAGAACCTATCATCGGCACCATGCTTCACATTACACAGAGCCTTTTATTTACTGCGCTTTGGAAACCTACCCAGAATGTCGGGTCATGGGTGTGTCAGGCGGCCATGTTGTCACAGGGCCTAAAAGCCTCTACACTGTTCCAAGTGTGGTGACCTCTAGCCCCAAGGTCACCTCATCATTTATTACATGTCGGTTTTGTGGAATATCTGGGTCGTTTGAGACTGCCCAGAAGGGTCATCGTCTGCTCTGTGCTGTGATTTAGCAAAATAACTCCACCTGGAAGGGTACTTTTAGCAGACTTGGAGGTTGATGAAATTTACAGGGAGTTAAGAAATCCACTCACTAAGGTCAAATACATCTCTCCTGCCAGCTATTCAGGGGTTGACCTTTGGTCCTTAAGGCCTTAGAGGGGGTCATTGACAATTGATAGATGGGATCGAGCTTATTGGATGGTGATCAGAAGGATTAGAGTGTCAGCGCCTGTTAGGAACCCAGTACTTCTTGTGGGGTGAGAAGGGTTCGCTTGGCTGGTATGGATTACCTAGGGGTCAAAGTCGCATCTAAATTTATTCCTTTATCTGATGTTGGCAGGAAGGTCGCAGGGTCGTTTCCTGCCAGGCTGACATGAAACATTCCGTAGTCAGGCCTGTGTTGTAGCAACAGTGAGATGTTGGTAACAGATACAGTACAAGGCCTTAGTGATAGAGAGTGCTTCCTACAAAACACTCAGGACAGAGGACCTCCATTCATGAATCGTTTGGCCTGGCAAATTTATTTCCTTGCTTCTCAGGCATTGGGAAAAGCTAGACTGATTGCAGCACGAAGAAAAGTGGATCCACAGAAAAAATATTAGCTATAGATAAAGCCCTGAATCTGTTTACAGATGAGTCTTGTGTGTCATTCTTGAATAGGACTCTAGGATGCTGTAAGGCTGATGTGAATTTTTAGCATTTTACCATCTTATTTACTCTCAGAAACTTTGTGCATGAAGGTGCAGATTTTGCCCTGTTTTTGTGTTCACCTTTTACTTCCGATTTATTTTCCAAATCCAATGACCAGATGACATTATTATGACCTGACCTGTGTGTCATTCTCAAATAGGACTGTTTGGCCATTGCAGATGCTGTAAGGCTTATATGAATTTTTAGCATTTTACCATCATATTTACTCTCAAAGACTAAGAATCTGTTTTCGAGTTCATCTTTTAGTTCAGTTTTATTTCTAAATCCATTGACCAGATGACATTGTTCTGACCTGACCCTTGTGACCTGGGTCATGACCTGGGTCGTGTGTGATGTCACAGAATACCACATGGGAAAACTGGTGACCTTCAGGCCCCAGACAGGAAGTCAGCCCTGTGTTGACCTTGGACTAGTCTGTTTATTTTCCCAGGCTGGGGGAGGGAGGGGGGAATGTAAACACTGAGGGACTGGGGAAAAGGAATCTTGACTTGGTGGTTCCTCAAGATAGGGCAAGTTGTGCTAGAAGTCCACTGTGTCCTGCTGCTGCGGTTGTCTGGACACCCTGCAGCTGCAATCAGTCTTTCTCCAACTCTCTCTACTTTGCCCTGTTCATCAAGAGCTTACTTAGCTCCCGTAGGTTTCTTTCTGACCACAGTGGTCCCAGTCATCTATCCTGTAGGTCTGCCCTCCGTAAGCCTAGCAGGTTCTTACAGTGCCTTCCTTTTCGAGATGTGTATGTATTGGAGCCAATCAAGGCAAAGTAGACATCTCCGTTGTGCCTTTCACCAGCCCAACCCATCCCCTGGTTGCTGTTGTCCTTGTTGTAGCAACAGTCTGCATGATAAGCACTAACGCTGATGGAAGGGTTGCTTCTGGACAGTTTCTCAAGACACTGTCTCGTCTTAAGGCTTTCTTTAATGGCTCTTTTAGACATAGTCTAGTCTCTTGTTTTCTTGGACAGATTCTGGAGACATTGTCTGGTCGCTGCTTTTCTTGGACAGATTTTTTAGACATTGTCTGATTTCAAAGCTTTCCTCGGACAGACTTAAGTTTCACCTAACCGACATGCGTGCCATCCTCCCCAGGAAAGTTTTGTGTAGCTATTCCAATCTGATCCACTTTCTGATGAAGACTTCACACGGCCAAGACTTCAGTAATGCAAGACACACATGTAGACCTCAGTTAAACAAGCTGCAGCCTGATAAATGTATTACCTTCTGGAAGGAGGTTCTGTTCCAACTGGGGTTAAATTACTGTTTCTGGTTTTGTTTGCTCCTATAATTTGATGTCCTTCTCTCAGATTTGTTTTTGAAGGACGGCAATCTATGATTTATAAGCTATGTATAAACACAGTGTCACTGAAGGAACACAGTGGATTCTGTCTGAAAAGTCTGGTTGTTTCTAAAATTATCCATGTAGCATATCTTATTATCTGGATGTCTAACCTTCATTGACTGACGTATGTATGAATCAGGGATGTTCTAACCCATCCTCCTAACGCCCGGTCCCCAACAGCATTAGCCTATGGGGCCCTGCTATCTCATGCTTTATCAGTGGTTATTATATTTCAGCCATACATAGTATGGTGAAATATATTGTATTCGTCATGTTTCTTCTTCTTCTTCTTCTCCTGTCAAATCTTCAAAGTGATTCATCTCCGCCGTTCCTGGACCGAATGACCTGAAATTTGGCACAGGGGTAGAATGGGCCAATACCTTGATGCTTTTTTCTCAGTTTTTTCATATCTGCCTCTAAAATGATTTTATTGAGATTTTTTGGTCAATTTTAGACCAAAACTGTATATTTTGGCCCCTGTACCCTGGTATTACAACCAAATGAGCTGAAATTTGACAGAGATGTGCCTTGATAATGCCCCCATATAAATTCGATAACACTTTTGGTGTACAGTACAACAAAATGCTTATTTTTGTGATTTTTTTACCAATTTTTGACCAAAAAAGGACACTTTTGGCCCCTGTACCCTGGTATTACAACCAAATGAGCTGAAATTTGACAGAAATGTGCCTTGATAATGCCCCCATATAAATTCAATAACACTTTTGGTGTACAGTACAACAAAATGCTTATTTTTGCGATTTTTTGACCAATTTTTGACCAAAAAAGGACACTTTTGGCTCCTGTACCTTGGTATTGCAACCGAATGAGCTGAAATTTGACACAGATGTGCCTTGATAATCCCTTCATATAAACTCAATAACACTTTTGGTGTACAGTGCAACAAAATGCTTATTTTTGCGATTTTTGGCCAATTTTTGACCAAAAAAGGACACTTTTGGCTCCTGTACCCTGGTATTACAATTAAATGACCTGAAATTTGGTATAGATAGGCATTAGATACTTGGTAACAAGATTCAAGTAAAATTTTTGACATAAACAACTTTAAAATGATTAATTTTGGCACTTTTTTGAGGGGAAATTTGTTTTCTTTTGGCCTCCTGACGTGACCTTCCGTGACCCCGCACAGAGCCACACCTGTGCGCGTCAGCCGGAGAGTTAATTGAATCAAAGACCTAGCCAATCAGCGAAGAGGAGGCCAAAGGCTAATTAATATTCATAAGCGGGGCCTCATGATCCCGTATATAGCAGTGTTCCCGCCAGGGGGAGCGAAGCCCGCCTAAGCTCTCGCATTTTAGACTATTTAGAAGGCTTTATATTGTATCAGTTCTTAGGGGCATATCTATGATAATCGCAGCAGTCACTTAACTTCTCTTCAGGAGTTTAGCGTAACACTATTTCAGGTCAAACCGTCAAAGGCAACTAAAAACAAACTTTAATGTTACTGAGTTCAACAGTACTTATAACTTGTTATCCGAAGTTGAAACGCTAGCGATGGTATTTTCGCTGCGCTGTTAACTCCGTGCGACTGTTGTTGACGGTCTTATAACGGTATATTTTGCACCCCTGTACCCTGGTATGAGTAACATTTGGTCTAGATAGGCATACGATAGTTGGTAAAATGATCCAAGTAAAATTTTTGGCATAAAGTACTGTAAAAGGCTTAATTACAGCACTTTTTTTAGGGGAAATTGGTTTTCTTTCGTTCTCCATGCCATGACCTTTCGGACGTTCACCCCACAGAGCTGACATCTGCACCTGCGTCTAGCCGGCAGGAAGAGTTAATTCAATTAATGGTTCAGCCAATCAGCGAAGAGGAAAGCGAAGGCTAATTAATATTCATAAGCGGGACCACACAATACGTTAACTTGAAGACTCAGGCCGTACAGACTTCTCACCGGGATTTTTTCAAAGCGTCGGACAGGGGTCCGGGGGCCGCCGAATGTCCCTGGCGGGATCCAGGGGCAGGGCCACTGTGGGGGGGACCCAGGTGGGCGAAGCCCCCCCGGAAGCTCTTGCATTTTAGACTATTGAGAAGGCTTCTTTTATCAGTTTTTCTAGGGCCATATCTACGATAATCGTAGCAGTCACTTACTTCTCTTCAGCAGTTTGACTTTAAAATATTTCGGGTCAAAGCTTCAAAGACAACTAAAACCTCATAAACAACAAACTTTACTTAGCTCAACAGTATACAAAAATATTGTACGGGTTGCCATCCTTAGTTGAAGCGCTTATTTATAGCGCTAGTATCTTCGCTGCGCCGTTAGCCGCCGTGCGACTTTTGTTGACGGTCTGATATCCCTACGTCGCCGCCTCGCTGATATTCCCACGGACATGTTTCAAGAAAAATACCCAGCAAAAAACGCTGTTCTGCGTCAAATTCTATTCTATAAAACATGTGGGACTCAGTGTTACAGTCTAATTATTTTGTAGAAGCACCGCTGTAGGAAAGAAGGTCCAAGCAATGTAAAACATCACGTAGCATGAAGTTCGCTGTCAACTGGCACACAGCACATGACTGTTTGAAACTCTAAGTCTAATCAACAGCAGTGTTTGATTGATAGCCGGCGGTCCTTTGATGAAGTCGGCGAAAGGTGCGTTAGTTAGAAAATCTGCGTTTAGTTTTGATACGTAATTATAAGTTAGACAGTGGCGAGAATGATTATTTTCTCATCAATATTTCTCTTCAGAATTATTTGAACTTAATTGTACATCTTAACAATTGGCTTACCTGTGCAATGTTTATATGATTAATGATCAGTGTTCTGAAATCATGTGTAACGTATGGCTCCTAGTCAATAGATCAGCATTTTCTCTATAGTGACCACCTGTCTATAGTGGCCACATTTCCTAGTGCTGTTGTTGTTTGACATAAACTTTGAACATTTAAATTGTAAGTAACTTTAAACTGCCAGAGTTTCAGCCCAATAAAACACTCTCAGCGCCAGGGTATGAACAGACTGACCAGACAGACGAAAATAAATCCTCGAACAAGGTTCAATCGTATCTTCCGGGTCTGGCAGGAAGTTGTTCAACTAAAATAAGAATAGGCTCGATGGCTGATTGCATACAAAGTAAAACAGTTTAACAGTTTTACAGCTTGAAGAAAACAAACGCTCCTACAGTACCTGCACCTGCTTGATAATTATTAAATCGTATGCCCTACTTGAATAAAAAAAGTTCACTGCAATAATAAATGTACCCACATCACAAGGAGCTTATACTTTTTTAAACTTACACCTAGTTATCGTACTGAAAATTGTTAATGACATTACATGAAGTCATTCAACAGTTTTCAGTCATGATGAAAATTTTCTGAATGGAAGGTGTGATTATTGTCATTTTCTGAAAAATAGAAGCAAGCTCTGTTTTTACCTGGAATCAATTCACAATACCAGTCCACTTTGGGGGATAATGTACTGTTAAGAGGATGTTGCATTTTTGCGCAGGGGTGATTTGGAACAGTCCAATGTTGCGTGGGAAGGGGTATGGCTGAAATATGCTGTATTTGCTCTTAAGCAAATGTCGGCCTTTCTAGTTATCATGATTGTCGCCACAAACAAGCTGTCAACCAATCAGAAAATAGGCCTTTCTTGGGCTTTTTGTTGTTGCAAGCTGTCTCGCAAAGGCCGCTGGGAAGCTATCAGCCAATCATGTTACGTATTGCATGGCTCCATCCTCCTATGCCTGATCCCCAACGGCTGACTGCCCATATAAGGGCAAACTCATTGATATTTATAAGTAGGGCGGTCCCTAACTGGTCCGAGTGCACAAGATAGCAGAGGTAAACACAAGTCATTTTGACACGACTGTGGTCCCCCTGCGTATGTAGGAGAATGTTCTAACCCTGTCCATGTTGTTTTCCAGCCTGAGATGTCAGTCCCTTTTGTACATGAAGCTCTTCAAGCTGAAGAAAGACTATGCCATGAAGTACTCCAAGGCGCTGACTGACCACTTCAAGGTTAACATTTTGCTCTTTTACTGTTATTGCTTGGATATGTCTAGTTTTTGGCATGTCTGTCTGTGTATGTGTGTGTGTGTGTGCCTACGTGTGTGTGTGTGCCTACGTGTGTGTGTGTGTGTGTGTGTGCATACATGTGTGTGTGTGTATGTGTGTGTGTGTGTGTGTGTATGTGTGTGTCTGTGTGCATACATGTGTGTGTGACTGTGTGTGTATGTTTTGTGTCTCTGTGTGTGCCTAGTATGTCTGCATATGTGCATGTATCTCTACTGCAGTTTTCATGTGTTCTGCCAGAGGGCATGGTTGTGTTCTTTATCTGCTGGTATGTTTCTGTAGTGAAATGTGTACATAGTACCCAGTACCATTTTAGTCACACTCGCTGTCATGATTATTGATGGATTGTGTTTGTATTTTCTTTTTTACACCCAGAACCCTCCCAAGAACACACAAGTCCCCTCACCCTACCAGCACAACTGGAACGGTGCAAGGTGAGTTACATCAGGAATGGTTCATGATATGATGTTCTGTTATAATGATAATGATAATGATGTTGATAAGGCCAGACCAAATTTATTTGTTGCTTCTCGGATTTTTTCTTTAAAAAAAAAATTGGACCGAGAAGCTCAAGATGACAGATTTTACGAGGAAAATCATTAACATGGGAGCCTGGAGCCGTCTCACACGTTGCATACAGTTGCCCCTGTGAGACTTAGTGCTCCAACATACGAGAGGGTGGAGAAGGAATTGCACACCCCTCCTTCACCATAAAAAGTCACGTGCAGGTCAGGCAAATGCCTGTCTGCCTCTTCATCTGTCAAATCGACAGGAGAATAAAAAATTTTGTAAAAAGAAGAGTTTAATACAATGTAATAACCTTTCTTGTTTCTGTCTTTCCCCACCCCAGGGGCACAGGGACCCCCTCCCCCATGTCCCCCACCCCCTCCCCTGCAGGCAGTGTTACATCGGTGGGGTCCCAAGGCAGCAACAACGGAGACCTCACCCTCAACACACCCACACAGGTCAGTACTGTTCACACACACACAGCTCAACACACCCACACAGGTCAGGGTTGTCTCTTATTGTAGGAATGGTGCAAGCCTTAGAATGGAAAGTGTTGTGTTGTATTTTTGAGACGGTGGAGTATATTCACGCTTCTTCACGAATCTTGGGCGTCACTTGCAATGTCTCATGCGATGTTCTTCTCTCATTATCCCAGTGATTGCCCAATCTGGTCTTGAACTCAGTATTGTCACCAGGACCTACATTGCTACCTTTTACCTAAGTTAAAGTGTGTATGTCCTAGTTATGTTGTTTGAGATCTGTATGTGTCCAGGGACACCTGAAAAACAGGCCGTGGCCTGAGTGTGACCTTGTATGACCTTGTATTGTACCCTGGTAAAATAAAACATATATTACTGGAATTCAGTGCTCAGTTTTAGCTTCATCCACAAACTGTGGTAAGAGATCCAGCCCTTCACAGTTCTGACACTTCACCTCTGACACTTAACCTCTGATACTTAACCTCTGACATCTTCATGTCCATTCCTCCCTCCCTGCGCAGAACAAACTGAGTAACGGCACGTCGGGCAGCAGCGTGACGATTCCGCAGAGGATCCACAGCCTGATGCAGGAGCACCTCAAGATCACCAACCACCTGCTGCACAGCCAGGACCTGTGGGAGCAGGCCAACACACTCGCACAGGAGAACCCAGGTATGTAACACACTCGCACAGGAGAACCCAGGTACGTTATACTGTACAGGCCAACACACTCGCACAGGAGAACCCAGGTACGTACGGGTTCTAGTCCCAACACACTCGCACAGGAGAACCCAGGTACGTTCTGTCCCAACACACTCGCACAGGAGAACCCAGGTACGTACTGTCCCAACACACTCGCACAGGAGAACCCAGGTACGTACTGTCCCAACACACTCGCACAGGAGAACCCAGGTACGTTATACTGTACAGGCCAACACACTCGCACAGGAGGACCCAGGTACGTTATACTGTACAGGCTAACACACTCGCACAGGAGAACCCAGGTATGTAACACACTCGCACAGGAGAACCCAGGTACGTTATACTGTACAGGCCAACACACTCACACAGGAGAACCCAGGTACGTTATACTGTACAGGCTAACACACTCACACAGGAGAACCCAGGTACGTTATACTGTACAGGCCAACACACTCGCACAGGAGAACCCAGGTACGTTATACTGTACAGGCTAACACACTCGCACAGGAGAACCCAGGTACGTTATACTGTACAGGCTAACACACTCGCACAGGAGAACCCAGGTACGTTATACTGTACAGGCCAACACACTCGCACAGGAGAACCCAGGTACGTTATACTGTACAGGCTAACACACTCGCACAGGAGAACCCAGGTACGTTATACTGTACAGGCTAACACACTCACACAGGAGAACCCAGGTACGTTATACTGTACAGGCTAACACACTCGCACAGGAGAACCCAGGTATGTAACACACTCACACAGGAGAACCCAGGTACGTTATACTGTACAGGCTAACACACTCGCACAGGAGAACCCAGGTACGTTCTGTCCCAACACACTCGCACAGGAGAACCCAGGTACGTTATACTGTACAGGCTAACACACTCACACAGGAGAACCCAGGTACGTTATACTGTACAGGCTAACACACTCACACAGGAGAACCCAGGTATGTAACACACTCGCACAGGAGAACCCAGGTAGACACAGCAATCACTGGTTTCTACTCCCAGTACAGATGTACTTTAGGATGAAGATAGCAACAAAATGTAACCAATACAGCCAATCAAACCTTCTTGGACATTTTTTTTTAACGTTGAACATTTTTCTGAGCATTTATAGATGTTTTGTGAACTTTTTACTGTATTTTTGTGCGTAATACAAAATGTACTATTTCCTAGAGTGTATCAACCTGGATAAAAGTAAATTAACATGTTTCCTTACTTTGCTTCTCTCCTTTTCAGAATTTTTCAGAAGACTTGACCAGAGATTGGGAGCGCTCACCCTACACAGTACCCTGATCGAGCTGGTGAGATACGTCCGGCAGGGCCTGCAGTGGCTCAAGGAGTCCTGACCTGTGACCTCCGGCCCCACAGGACTGGTTTAACCTCTCACCTTTGACCCAGGATTGACCTCACATCAGATGGGTGTACTTATGAGTTGTGCCTGGCCTGGGAGGGGTCAACCATACAGTGAACTATGAACTATGAACTCCAAACTTCATTTGTGCAAACAAATCGTTGACAACGCTAAAAAAAATATCTGCTATCCTTTGATTAAAGAATGGGATAGAGATGCAATTATTTCTTTTCTGTTTTTGCCAATGATGCAGTACCTATGACGTATCACAACAAGAGTACTTTGGAAGAAAATGGCAGTTATCAGTACCAAGTACTTAAGAAGCCATTCCAGACCTTAGCTCATATGCTGTCTGACCGAGACGCTAGCAGATTTGCATGTCTGCATCTGAACACCAAGGGCTTAAAGCAGGCTCTTGCAAATAACTAACTGCTTGAAGAAATCTTACTGCCAAACGACAAGGTCTTCACGCAATCTTCACCTCAAGATCTCCCTGCAAAATTGTCTTAAAGATCAGAAGGTTGTTGGAAGTCCTTGAGTAGGTTCATGGCAAATTTATGTAGCAAAGTTTGGTCCTGCGTTGCTGCCGGACTGTAGAGTTGCTATGGTCTCTCTCTCTCCCAGGCCACTGAGATCTCACATGTGCGCGACGCCGATTTGTACTCAAAGACAAACAGGGCACTTTGATAACTTGTATAATTGTATTCATATGAAAAATCCTGATCCCTTGTATTATATTATACATAACTATTCATAGTGGCTTGTGATGCTATTTCTTCCATGTTGTTATTATAGTAATTCCATTAGTTATACGCTTGTAAAATGTATATTTCCATTGGATGCTGCGGTGTGTATGTGCCGCGGCGCCGTGGGTTATCGTATGCGTTGTATGTCAATCCTTGTCGGCAGTGATGGTACGGAATCTTTGCGTCCTGAATTGTGGAAAAATGTCTGTTTTATTAATTGTGAAAATTTATGGGAGAGAAAGAGAAAAATAGAGATATATTTTTTAAAAAGCCTGTTGGGGTTTTACCACACCGATTCCGGAGGATGCAAGACTGGAGGAAGCAGGGCTGGCAGGAAGGTCAAAGGGCAAAGGTTAGGAGGTCATTTGATGCAAGTAGAAAGTACAACACCAGGAATTCTGCACTGTCGCAAAAAAAAGATAGATAATTTAATTTTCTGCCTGTGAAAAACTTGATTCAGTGTTACCAACCAAATCCCGTCTGCAAACTTTCCGCAATTTTTTTAACGCAAATAGTTCTCGTTTTCGTTAGTTAAACTTCCCAAAGAGTCCTTCCGTGTGAAGCAATCCACCTTTTCCTGCTCACCAACTATTTGTTGCAGTATGTCCGACAGAAAAGTTGCAGTAAATAACGCAGAATGAGTCCTGATGTTTTGTGCTGAGCAGTACGCCGACCTCCCGACCTAACCTGGGTTGGATGTTACCCCAATGTGCTTGTTGAAAAGTGTGGTCGTTCTGCAATGGAGAGGCATGGTCGGGCCACACCAAGCTAGTTCCCTGGTTCTCTGAGATTTTGGACTAAAACTTCTGCAAGAGGACACTATACACCTTTCTCACGCGGCGGCCATGATAGATCGAAGACGAGGTCAATGAGGCAAACAGACAAAACTTATTTCTAAAATCAGCTCCCATTTTAGTTTTCCCGCAAACCACTTTATTATAAGATGAAATAATGAATATTGTAACTAGTGTTATGCACCGAAAGATGTAGCAGTTGCATAGACTGATCCTATAGCCCTTAAGATATGCAAGAGGAAAACATGAAGGCGCTCTCTTTTTGGTCGATTCCCTAATCGACAGGCCATTGGTTGAACTGCTAATTACTCGTTCTAGATCTACCATGGCCGCCGCGTGAGAAAGGTGAATTAAAGTAGAAGGCTGCTGAGGGAAAACATGACTATATCCCTGAAACTGGTACAGGCTTTCCCCTCAGACAATGTTGTTATGTTCATCTTCCAGCTTAGCATGTGATGTTCTTAAAATCCGAGAACCAGCAAATAAATTTGGTGTGGCCTTTAGAATGCACCCCTCAGATTGTTACAGTGTTGGCTACAAAATTGTTACAAAGCGGGACTGTAAATAATGTGGCAAGAAAGGCTGCGAGGAGCTCATGTTACATGGATGATTCGCAGCAGTGTTACAGAAGAGAGTATAACACACTAGGAGATGGGGAGATGCCCACATCACTGAAGGGTTTTAAAAACCCGCTGGTAGAAAAGAGCCGACAGAAGGGACATCCATGTATGGACATACAGCGGACTTTTTAACAAGATTCTTTAATCCAATTTCCCATGGTTAGCTAGGATATTGAGCAAGGAACTATTTACCAATGTGAAAGATTCAAATTTATTCAAAGGCCAGATTGAAGGCACTTTTCCTACATTTTAGAAATCATCTTCATAGATAATGGAAGTGTCTATACCCTCAAGTGTTTCTCGAGTACAAAATCTGTAGAATTGTGAAAGTATTTCCGAAAAGAAAAAGAGAAGTTTCCAAAGGTGCCTTCTTGACAACTTGGGACCAGAACTACTTGCCATCTCAAGAAAGAGATAAGAAATTGTGCCATGGTCTCTTAGAGGGTTTGTTCAGGCCACGTTGTGCCTTCTAGGAGGGCTTCATCTGCCGAGACAGGCGTGAGAATCTTGCGCCTTGAAGAAAAATGTTCCTTGTCTTAAGAAAAGTTAAAATTAAAGGATGATCACAACTTTCACCTTTCCACCTTGAAGAAACATGTTCCATGTCTTATAAGAAAAGTGAAAGAATGACCAAAACTTTTACTTTCCCATTTTGAGGAAAAAAATGAAGAAAAATGAAATCGACCACAACTTTCACTTTTACATCCTTAAGAAAAACGTTCCTTCTTGAAGAGTGAAAGTGAAAGAATGACTCCCGTCTTGAGAAGTCCCCTGCGTCCATACTTGGATTGTCTCGACTGTAGGTTCTGCTGCAAAAGTGCCAGAGAATGTCTCACCGCTGGATAATAAGATGCAATTGAAGACTGCCTTCAGCCAAATCCACTTTCTCTAAGAAACGCCTTTCTCTGGCAGGTGAGAAGAACTAAGCAACATATCGGAACCACGTCTCACCTGCGGGAGAAAAGTGAAGATGGTGCAGCTAAAGACTTTGTAAATGAGCAGCTAATTATTAAACCCAGTACCGATGCAAAGATGGTCAAATCTGCACATTTAGCCAGGAACCACAAAATGACCAAATTTGTACTGTCACGAGACTGCCACTGAAAATTAACTGAAACAACGTCATGAAAATGCAATAATACGATGCAATAAAGAACATTTTCATCGATATTTGATTTGTGAATTTGAACTGTTTTCTCCAAACTGTGAGAACGGCTTGAGACACAGACCACATGAATTTTTGTAAGTTATGAATTTATGTAGCAAATTTGAATAGTAGTAAATAATGAATTGAATTATAAATATCTTCTTTGTTGCAGTGTAAAAATTCCACTGAAGAATATGTTAGAGTGAATGCTATCCTCATGTGCTGTTTACTACGATGAATTTTCAAAATATTGTGAGACCAATTTTTTTTATTACACATGATCGTTGTTATCGGTCGGTATGAATGACAAATGAGAGGTGACCGTGGCTGAAGGCATCTTCACATAAACATAAAACATGCATTATTTTCCACTACACTTCTGTACAAACCCTGAGATTGTTTTTGTATGGTGCAAGAGTTTTGTACTATTTTTGAGAGAAAGATGTAACCATGGAGATAGAAGAGTATCCACTTGTAATGGACAGCCAAAGTGTTCAGAGTCTTGTTCGTGTGTTCAGTGTTGGACCCATGTATTTATTGTCGAGTGTTGAGGCTGGCCGTCACGGCGCGAGCAAAAAGCCACGGAAGTACTATGTACAGAACTTGGTGTTTCATGTATCAACAAAACTATGAAAAAAATATTTTTCATCCACCAAAAAATCCTAGATGTCGGCCTATATTGTCTGCTGTAAAACTTGCTTGCCGGTTGTTCTTGGATCTGATCTTGAATTATTTTTTTCCGTTCGTCTTCTCGAGTCTGATCCCAGGCAGCTTACTATCATGTCATATGCAAAGAATATATTGTCTCCTTTTTAGTATCAAACGTTGTGCTTTTCACGTGCTAGAAAAGTTTATCTTTAAATACTGGGAACTTTAATGAGAGAAAAAAATGCAATCAGACTAGCGATTCTTTCGTGCATGCAAAGATGTTCCCTTCTCTTGTACGATATGTGTACATTTTCATTCAAATTGCCTCTTGTGTAATGATTATTTATGTACGTATCAAATGCCTTGCTGTGCATTTCTCAAACACAACGAAAAAAAGCTGCATACCACAAACGGACAGGCTTGTACGTAATCTATCGACTTACCAGCCATTATTTTTGATAATGATTTGCTATAAGATGCTGTTCATAATATACCAAAACTGTGACTGAGATAGTCTGTGCAGGTTCCATGTATCTTTTTGCCTCTTTACCTTTTCTAGTAGAACACTGTTCTATTTTCCCTTCCTCTGTACAAAGCGATGATGATGATGATACTATCAAAAAAGTGCCACTTCCCCTTGGAGGAAGGATTAGACAAATTATTGTAAATGCAATATTGGAGGAAAACTTTGAACACCATACCAGAGTATGCGATCAATAATAAACACAAAGTGTGTGAATTTTCATATCAGAAGCTATGTGTGCCTTGTCCTTATTCAGTACCTTTGTCAAGAACATTGTTTTTGGTAGTTTTTGTGTATGTGTGATTACATGTGTATGAATGTATGTATGAACGTATGTGGGTTTGTATGTATGTGTACAATGTGTGTGCTATATGTTGTATGTGTCTTTAGGTTTATGTGTATGTATGTATGTAGATTGTATGTATGTACAATGTAATTTATGCATGTGCATGTTTGTATGAACGTATGTATGTGTGTGTGTATGTGCATACGTATGTTTCTTTATACTTACGTAATGTGTATGTTTTTACATTGTAGTTTTTATGTGACTGTGTACTTTGTATATATGTACGATAATGTAGTTTTTATGTATGTATGTTTGAGTTTAAGTGGTTATGTATATGTTTGTATGTGTATGTTTCTTTACATTTATGTGTATGCATGTACATTGTAGTTTTTATGTATACACGATGTATGCATGTAGTTTATATGTATGTACAATGTAGAGATTAATGTACTTTGTATTTATGTACTCTTTAGATGCCAACTGTTCTTGGCGACAGTGAATTCTACTCTAAGATAGTTTTCGACAGGAACCTCAAAGTATCGGCATCTCAATCCTATAAAAACTACTGTCAAGGTTTGGGACCTTAAACGTCAAATGAGTTACGCTATAAACAACTAATATCATAGGTAACGTGTCATATTGGCGAGTATTTGCGAAGCTTTAGTGGTGGTTATGCAACCTTTGCACTTTTTATAGGCTGACGGATGATGTAATGTTGATGTTTGTTTAGACCTGTGTTTGTTCGAGTCACGCGCCTAAAGCTAACACCGAGGCCAGTAAAGAGAAGCAGTTTACAGGTGTTCTCTTGGTAGAGGTCCGCCATGTTGAGGGTCTGTGAGAAACTCCGTGAGGCGGACGCGAAGGGCAGGAGGTACGGACTAGCCCGTGCGGAGACAGGCTACCTCCGTGCCCTGGTGGACGCCATGGCTGATATGGACAGGCTGGCGGAAGTGGAGCTGCTCAAAAGTCTGGGCGACTTGAACTTGGAGAAGGGAAGACTCGGGAAGGACGTAGGGAAGTTCAACATGGCCTTGGCGCTTTACATAGCTGGTGTGGTCCGGTGTGACCATCGTGATCAGGGAGAAGGTATAGAACACCGGTACGCATATACGGAGAGGCTTTTACAAAGGGTGTCGTCAAACTCAAAGGGGTTACAGGGCCTGGAACAGTCAACCGAAGACAAGGAGACGGTTACACCTGCAAAGGTGGCAGGAAAGTTTCAAGACCTGGACAGGAAATGGGCTGCCGGTAGTGATACAGACTCTGTGCTGGTTGGATACGCACAGTTGTTAGTAGAGGGAATAGTAGTCGACAACAGCATGTTAGAAACAGAAGCCATTAAGAGTCTCGGTGACGTGTACCTGAAAAGAGGAACAGAAACTCTTGACACTAGAGACTTGACGAGAGCGACAGCTCTGTACAACAAGGCACTGGCGCGGTGTCACAACGTTCAGGGAACAGTTGTCCTTGTCCACCGCTTACTGCACACCGCAAAAATCAGGCAGGAAATCACCAGAACTAAAAAGAAGGTGAGTGAACTATACAGAAATTTGACAACAAAAAAGAAACGGGGATTATTTCGCAAGTCAATGAAGTTTACCACTAGAATGATAACATCTTCTACATTGACAACATTTTTGCACCTCATTATTATTTTTCTTACTTCTGACAAACTGATGATCTGGGCTAAGTGTGTTCTGTATCGTTGGGACAGCATAGTTACGTAAGTTATGGATGTATTTCCTTAATGGTTGGGCTGTGGGTAGACGAAAATATTGTCAATAAATGCCCTGTTGGGTCCTTGTAGTCAATGATGCCGAAACCAGCAACTAGCCACCGCATTTACAACATAAACTCTTCGAGTCACTTCAGGTCCTTAACCTTTGACAGTTTGTCAACATACCTTGCGTTGAATGACACGATTGCCCACCTGTTAATCATTCCTGTTGGTTCATAGAGGCCAACCCGCACGCCCCATGTTAATTATTTATGGCCCCCTCTCTGGTTCCATAGAGGTCAGCACGTACGCAGCGACAACAAGCCGTGAGAGGACGGAAGGACCACTTCTCTCCCTTCTCAGCTGCGCCCTCTAGTGACGTCATCACTGACGGAATGCGCCGTCTGCACATGTAGGTTCAGGGAATGCTTCTTGTATTAGATTGATTTTGACTATTGTACGTAGTAGGTATTCAAAGTTCTATCTATTGTATGATAATAACAAACATTTTGCTATTTCTCTCCAGTGCCCCGGAACCGCAGAAACCCGAAAACCCGAGAGAAGTGGACGATGACAAGTTAGTGTCTCCAATTTCTTTGAAATAGAAATTAATCTTTAATATAAATTTGAAGCATTTCTATTTCGTACAAACTATAAGAGCTTGACGCTTGGCATCAAGGGTAATCATAATAATAAATATGTTTAGACATTTCATTACATGGTTTTACAACCTAGAAGATATATACTAAATGAAATATCTTCAGTGATGTATGTGATTCTTTATATTTGTGGGTATAGAGTAGGTGTCGGACTTCTTATGGTCATTTCCTTGTCATGGTAGGTAGCCATTGGGCCCATAAAGAAGTGGTATGTTAGCGTTTTTAAAAGCAGAGGTTTTCAAAGAATAACTCAATTAGGAGTTGATGGATAGTAAGGACTCTTATATAGCCTAGGTGTTTTTAAATTATGTAATGCTGTACATGCATTTGAATTCTCAATTTCAAGAAAGTTTTGTTGATTAAAATCATTTTTCCTTTAGTTCAATTCCACGTGCACAAAAATAGAAATCCATTCCATAAATACCTAATTTCGAAGAAGTTAGGTTTCATGTCATGTTAGAATAAAATGTGTAGAGGTTCAATTGTTATGTTATATGGTATCCTCCTTTTGTTACAGTGAATACGAAGAACATCTCCATGCTGGCTGCAGGGCTCTGCAGACTGGAGACCTGGACACAGCAGAACAAAGCTTTGCAGCTGCGCTCAAGTCGGTTCATGTCAAAGGTAGTGTAAAGCTAGGCTAGATTATCTTAAAGGCCGTTAGTTATAATGTTGCAAAACCCTTGGTTCTTGTCAACAAACAGCACGATATTATTGAAAATCTATTGTCTCTCTTTTATCATCATCGTCATTAGAGGGATTTAAAAAAAAAGCTGTAGTAAAGCAAACAGAAACACAGATGACTGTTCGGGTATATCAGCAAAGCTAATTCATAAACTAGAGTTCGGCGACCTCATACCTCCATGAAATATTTAGTATTTTTTGTAGATGGATTTTTTGTTGATGCTGATGGTATGTACTGACATTGGTGTTATGTATAGTATTTCTGTGGATAGTTATCACACGAGGACTATAGAAACATGCAGCAGGTGTGGGTAAGTTTATGTTGTCAAATGTTGGGGGGCTGAAACTTGCGCCACTCTGCCATGACGCTGAATGCTATCTAACACCCAAATTAATTATCATATTCAAAATTGATCGGGATGGGCAAACAGCTGCTCTAAGGAGTCAGCTGTTACAGATATCCTAAACAGACATAAATGCAATCAATTATCATATTCAAAATGGTTCCCCAAACAGTTGTCCTATGATGTCAACTATTCCAAAAAGGAACGACATCTGCTTGGAGATAAGCTGATTTACAAACACTGAAAGCATGATGCCTGTTCCAATATATCGCAGATATAGGGGTGATTTCTGATATTATTACATCCATTATAACGACGGATACGGGACCCAAAATCTACTCACTTCTAGCTTTCATCACACTCCACCAACACACCAAGTATGAAACCAAACCATCCAGCCGTTCTTGAGTTATGTTGTACACAGACAGACAAACATAACAGAAAATATAACCTCCATGACATTTCATGGAGGTAACTAGAAAAGCCGACATTTGCTTGAGAGCAAGTACACCATATTTCACCCATACACTTTCCCATGCAACATTGAACTGTTCCAAATAACCCCTGCGCGAAACCCCAGTTTCTCGCCCCCGGGTTTCTTTAAGGAGGTCAGTGGTCATACCCTGGCACTGAGAGCATTTTATTGGGTTGAAACTCTGGCATTTAAAGTTACTTACAATTTGAATGTTTAATTTTTACGTCAAATAACAACAACAACACTAGACACACCTACATTTGCTTGGGAGAAAATACAGCATTTTCCTTTCCAGTCCTGTGAGGGAAATGTGGTCACTATAGACAGGTGGCCACTATAGAGAAAATGCTGTATTGACTAAGAGCAAGTTACACATGATTTCAGTACCCACTTACCTTTAGTCATATAAACATTGCACAGGTAAGCCAATTGTTTAGACGTACAGTTTAATTAAAAATTAAGAAAAATATTGATGACAAATTATTCTAGCCACTGTCAAACTTACGTATCAAAACTAAACACAAACTGGCCAATTTTCCCGCGATTTCTCGCTAAGTAACATTTTCTCGATTGTCTCAACTGACCTTGCCAAAGTCAAATCTATCGATTGATATTGCCATGCGGACCGTTGATAAATTCAACGACAAAGACTTGTATTCTAACGTTTAATGCATGCGTACCTTCCGCTACCGCCCAAATGACCCTATCATGAACTTCAGATCCTCGCAAACTACGATTTTAAACGGGGCACAGGGTGACATACGGCCGCTGTATGGTCACAATATGCAGTATTTTCTGTATATACGGAATCGTGAGGCCCCGCTTATGAGTATTGATAAGCCTTCTCCTTTCTCTTCGCTGATTGGCTGGCTCATTGAATCAATGAGCCAGCCAACAGTTCTTTGTCAGCTTTTCAACTTGTCACTCGCCACAGGACAATTTCCAGCAGACTGGAAGCTGTCAAACGTCTCGCCAGTATACAAAAAAGGCGGTCGGACCGATCCATCAATCTACAGACCTATGGTCTATGCCAAAAATTTTACTTGGATCATTTAACCTAATATCCAATGTCATCTATACCAAATTCCATGTCATTTATTTGTAATACCAAGGAAAAGGGGGCAAAAATGTACAGTTTTGGTCTAAAAATGACCATAAAACCTCAATAAAATCATTTTAGAGGCAGATTTTTAAAAAAAAATTCATGGGGGTATTTGCCACTCTACCTTTGTGCCAAATTTCCGGTCTTTCGGTCCAGGACCGACGGAGATGATTTAAACTGCATAGCACGTTTGATTGCTAATATATGTCTATGGATGAGGAATAGGAAAGTAAATATTATATTTAATAATTATTAGCTTCTTTCCTTTCTAGGTGGAGAAAGAAAGAAAAAAGAGGCAGAGCCCCTGTACAGGTTGGGCGACGTCTATCTGAAGAGAGGAATCAAGTCAAAGGACGGAGGCGACTTCACCAAGGCTGCAGCACTCTGTAATGCAGCACTGGTAAGGTCAAGGAGAGAAGATATAGAGGAAGCAATCCAGGAAATAACTCAAGCATTTGTAAAGGAAGTCCTCAAGATTGAACACAAGGTAGACAGTAAAAAGACAGGGAAACACAAATTGATGTTGAAAGCTGATAGGGACTACGTAGAAAAAGAAATCAAAAGAATTGAGCAAAATGCAGATCCTTATAGCCTTGATGACGACGACCCAAAGATAAAAGAAGTGGAGATGAAGAGAGTGGAAGCCATCAAATCATTGTTTGAGACACTTATTGATCAGCGTAAAACGTTCATAGCTGGCCTTGTATATGAATGTATGAAGGTAATGGGGCCCTCTCCCTGTAAGTACGCCATGATAGGTTTGGGTTCACAAGCCACAGGATTGGTAACTCCGTACTCTGATCTGGAATTTGCCATTTTGGTAGAGAAGGAAACCGAGCATAATGTTAGCTATTTTCGCAACCTCACTCATTATCTGCACCTCAAAGTGATCAATCTGGGAGAGACCATTCTCCCTGCCATGGGGATTAAGTCTCTGAATGATTTCCACTCAGACAACCCACTGTACAAGTGGTTTTATGACTCAGTAACACCGCGAGGTTTTGCGTTTGATGGTGACATGCCGCATGCATGTAAGACTCCACTGGGCAGGGGTAGAAACAGCACAGGAACAAGTGAACTCATCCGCACCCCAATCAATATGACCAACATTCTGAAAGAAGACCTTACAGTCCATTTAAAGAAAGGATACCATCTTGCTAGTGTACTGGGAAATGTTTCTATTATTTCAGGGGATCAGGAATTGGTGGATGAGTATATGTCTTTATGGAATCAGCAATTTGAAGAAAGTAAGGAAGAATTTCCGCTGGTAATGGCAGCTACTTTACTGTGTGATAATATGTCGAATTTTCAAACCCAGGCTCTCACTGCCAGTCTACTGAATGTTAAGAAAGAAATCTATCGGTTTTCAAGCCTTGCAGTGTCATTTTGGGCACTACTTCATAACATACAACCGACCACAATCTGGGAGACTATTGAGAAGTTGAGAAACAGTGGAGTCGTCAGTGGTGAGAACGCACACCACTTGCTGGTGCTGGTCAGTATCTCAGCAGAACTGAGGCTGCGAACATACATGAACAACCGTGGGCAGGTGGAGAACATGTCAGCCTTATCGTCAATGTCGACCCATAACGACATATCAGAGAAATTACACAAAGTGTTTTATGTATCAAATACAAAACAGGTCATGAGATATTATTATACAGAAAGACCCTTGAAGCACTTTATTTTACATCTGATCGACAATCAGTCGTTGAAAGAACCGCCAATCTTCTTTGACAATTCTTCAGAGCTAAAAGCAAAGATTTATCAAAGTCTGTGCGATTTCGAAAATTTTAAGAAATTCTCAGAACAAACGTTACACAACGATTTATCAAAATATGGTGAAAACACTAGTACTGCACGCAGTGATGTTGCCGTCTCACTAAACAACTTAGGTACCGCCTGGAGAAACCTTGGTGATCACAGAAAGGCGGTCAGCTATTTTGAACAGGCACTCAAGATGAAGCGTAGTATCCGTGGTGAGGACACTGCACATCCTGACATCGCCAGCTCACTTAACAACTTGGGTAACACCTGGGGCGACCTTGGTGATTACAGAAAGGCGGTCAGCTATCACGAGCAGGCTCTACAGATGATGCAGAGTATCTATGGTAAAGACACTGCACATCCTGACATCGCCAACTCACTAAACAACTTAGGTTCCGCCTGGGGCGACCTTGGTGATCAAAGAAAGGCGGTCAGCTATTATGAGCAGTCACTACAGATGAAGCGGAGTATCTATCCTAAGGACACTGCACATCCTGACATCGCCAGCTCGCTTAATAACTTGGGTGCCGCCTGGAGGAATCTCGGGGATTACAGAAAGGCGGTCAGCTGTTATGAGCAGGCACTACAGATGAACCGGAGTATCTATGGTGAGGACACTGAACATCCTGACATCGCCAGCTCACTTAACAACTTGGGTAACACCTGGGGCGACCTTGGTGATCTCAAAAAGGCCGTCAGCTATTATGAGCAGGCACTACAGATGAACCGGAGTATCTATGGTGTGGACACTGAACATCCTGACATCGCCGGCTCACTTAACAACTTGGGTACCGCCCGTAGGAAACTTGGTGATCACAAAAAGGCGGTCAGCTATTATGAGCAGGCACTACAGATGAGGCGGAGTGTTTACGGTGAGGACACTGAACATCCTGACATCGCCAGCTCACTTAACAACTTGGGTGCCGCCTGGAGTAACCTTGGTAATCACAGAAAGGCGATTAACTATTATGAACAGTCACTGCAGATGATGCGGGTAATCTATGGTGAGAACACTGCACATCCTGTCATCGCCAGCTCGCTTAATAACTTGGGTAACGCTTGCAGAAACCTTGGTGATCACAGAATGTCGGTAAGCTATCATGAACAGTCACTAAAGATGATGCGGAGTATCTATGGTAAGAACACTGCACATCCTGATATCGCCAGCTCACTTAGCAACTTGGGTAACGCCTGGGGGAAACTCGGGGATAACAGAAAGGCGGTCAGCTATTATGAGCAGGCACTACAGATGAGGCGGGTAATCTATGGTGAGGACACTGCACATCCTGACATCGCCAGCTCACTTAACAACTTGGGTGCCGCATGTTGCGACCTCGGGGATTACAAAAAGGCGGTCAGCTATTATGAGCAGTCACTACAGATGAGGCGGAGTATCTATGGTAAGTACACTGCACATCCTGACATCGCAAAATCACTTAACAACTTGGGTAGCACCTTGGGTGACCTTGGTGATCACAGAAAGGCGATTAGCTATTATGAACAGTCACTACAGATGATGCGGGTAATCTATGGCGAGAACATTGCACATTCTGATATCGCCAGGTCACTTAGCAACTTGGGTAACGCCTGGGGGAAACTCGGGGATCACAGAAAGGCGGTCAGCTATTATGAACAGTCACTACAGATGAGGCGGAGTTTTTATGGTGAGGACACTGCACACCCTGACATCGCAAAATCACTTAATAACTTGGGTGCAGCCTGGAGCAACCTCGGTGATCACAGAAAGGCGGTCAGCTATTATGAACAGTCACTACAGATGAGGCGGGTAATCTATGGCGAGAACAATGCACATCCTGACATTGTAAAGACGCTGAACAATTTGATTGTTGCATGGAGAGAGCTTGGCGATTACGTAAAGGGCTTTAACTATTTTCTATTGAGCGAACAAATGAAACAGAATATGAAAACTACAGATAAGTAACCAGCAGCAAACCTTCCTTTCCTGAATGCCTCTAAATGACCTCTATTATTTTGCAAAGACGTCAGATGATAGGCCTGGACCATTTAGTCCCGTCACATAAGTGGGCACCACGAAATATTGTGAAATGAAAGTCATGAGTTATTTTACTGTATTCTGGCTGCTATACGGGATGACATTGTGACTGACATTGTTTGATCCGTACTGCTGTCAGATTTCGCGATAATCAATTTCTTTTGTGCTTGTTGAATACGTTTGTTATTCTTGACGACGAAAAAGTCTACGAGGGGTGATCAATAAGTTTGTGTCCTCATTCAAATAAGCTGCACAGCTCAGACTTTGGGGCATATATGTAAAGAATGAAATTCTTTTATGAATGTCTACCAAACTTTAAATCATTGTCAAGCGACGTTAGATGACAGAGAAGGAAAATATATGGACAATTGATCTGCGACCTGGGGTTTGCGGGTCAATTCTGCTGAAAGTGAGACATCCACTTCTTTCTATTTGAAATACGAAGTAAATCCTCATCAAACTTTTTGACAATGTCTTCTTAAATTTCATTCCATGAGGATCACGGCCCACACAGCTCTGGTCACAGTCACCTTTACTGTTCTCGCCACTTACCTACTAATTTTCACAAGAACGTCGACTGGAAAGTAGCAATGACCACAATGATTTTAGTGGACATTGATAAATGACTTTATACTAACGATGCCCAGAAATTTGAATTGTACACCTTATATCTTGGTCATGCCGAGAACTTGTCAATCACACCTCATAGTTAAGATGTCAGAACGTAAGCCGTAAAGATTCCCATTCTGCTTCCTGTATCAGACTCGTACGTTTAGGAAGGGTAGTCATCCAGGTTAACAATGTTCAATTAAAGTCCAGTTTTGGGATTGAATTGTAGTTGAGTATCAGCCCTTGTTACCGCCGTAAGGAAGTGTTGTGTTGGTGTATATGTGTGTTTTTTAGTATATTGCGTATTTTCACCCGCTTTTCCATATATTTATGGGTGGAATTTGATAAATTAAGGCTGGTGGGTAAGTCTTGCAAATATCAAGATTAATGATTTAGGTTGGAGCTTAGTCAATAAAGTTTAATGTTAAGTGCTTTTAGGCGAGGCAACACTCTGTAATAAGATACGACTTCTATACACGGAAAACCCACAAATGAGTACTGAGAGAAATTTAAACTAGAAAGGTAATATTTGCAAGAAAATACAGAATGTTAGCTTCACATGTTGTAGTCTAACACTGGCAACTGTTTTGTTCATTCTTATTTGAACACATCTCTAATTGTAGTGACCCGAGCCCCTCTAGATCTGACATTTGCTACATTATGTAACCGAACACCACATGGCGCCTCCTACTTTACCGGTTACCATGGTGACAGCCGTCTGGTCCAGGTCGTTGACCTTATTTGTGCGGAAAAGAAGAAGAAACAAAGCAAAAACAATATGTTCCCTTCTGTGAAGGTAACATAAATATAATGTGCTTCTTATGCACATGGCAGAAGGCAACTGGGTTGATGTCTATGAGATTTAAAAAACATGTTGAATGTCACTTAACCGCCCGAGGGAGTCGACCAGACTATACACGAATTACCTCTATGATCCAGACATTAAGCATCATCGTACGGTGTATATATTTCTATTGTGTAGATCGCTGAGCTTTGCCTATTTAAATCATAGAATAGAATAACAGAACCGTATTGTTCATACTATTTGCTACTAGTACATTGTATGTCAAACCTAGTTCAGTGTTATAGTTCAGCGGTAAGTAAAGAAACAAGTACTGTATATGTATAGAGATAATGAAGACGCCACATCGAGTAATATGATATCATGTTTGTTATAATAATCAATGGCTTTTTAACACTGGGTTGTCCAGAGCCAGCATTCAATTTGTACAGCTATGTTGCAAAATACAGAAGGAAGAGAATTTCTTATTAACGTGTTTTGCTTTGTGTATATGTTCTGATATTTGGTCTTCAAATGTGACCGTAATTATAAAACCACACTGATACGATTTTATGGATGACATCCTCTGGATACCCCCAAACTGATGTGAGCATACGCAAAAAAGAAAGATAATAAAAGATATATCCATGTGACATCCATGATTCATGTGACAATAATCAACCACAAAAAGGGCTGAATGATAAGCAATAAATTGCATTTTATGGGCGATGCATATAAGTTGTCCTGTTTAAGAAGATGACGTAGCAAAAGTGATTCCCCTGCGCCTTAGATTTTGTTGCGTTTTGACTAAAAGTACCTCAAATCATTTTGAAAGGAAAATTGTTATCCATTGGAAGAACAACGGACAAAATTCTGTCGTATTTGTTCAACCCTCTCTTGTGTAAAAATAGTAGGATTGAAATCTGGATGTGATGTCCCGTCAAGATGTGAGTAGAACTAAGCGTAGACAGACGTCACATGGAGCATGCGCAGTTTGCTATATGATTGCGTGGTAGTCAAATGTTGAAAGTGCCCAACACCGCCTATCGAAACGTATTTTCAAAGAAATGTCTGACACTCCGGCCTCGTAAAAAATATACAAAATATTAGGCGTGAACATTTCCCACCGACGGCCGGCTACACTCCTTCAGCCAGCTTATGATACTCTCTCATCCCACCGTAGGGTCTGCTTGGAGATTACCAGTAATATCCAGTCGTGTTATAGCCCCTGAATCTCTTCTCTACTACTCTGTTTATTTATATGAATAGCACCCTCCATGTTACACATACACTAACCATGGTGACAGACGCCCGGCCACCTTATTTGTTTGGAGAAGGTGAAAAAAACTAAACAAAAAACTGAACAAAAGCAATGTTTCCCTCCCGTGATGGGAAACATAATCTACGGATGATAACATCACTGTACGCTGAGCGAGTCATATATTATAATCTGATTATAAACTTGTTATTATAATTATAACTCGACTCCGCTCTATTCTATATCTGCGGGCGTCGGAAGTTGCTCCCTACAAGGCTTACAGACTGTGCCATTTTTCTGTATCATGATGTTTGTATTGTATAACCGGTATCAGGTCCCTTTGTACCGTATCGTCCGATTTTCGCGCAATGTGACAGGGGTATAACGGTATCCTTCGATTTCAACACAAAAGTGTAACTGAAAAGACAACAGCGCGTAAAAAAATCATTCTTTTTTTTCCATACACTTCCTTGAACGCTCTGTCAAATTTTAGATTTAAGTCGCTAAGAGAATGTGGCAAGAACTAGTGGAAAGGTCGTACAAGTTACGTACAACATAACAGCTTCACAGGCACGGGGCGGAGGCTGGTTCATGCATGTATTTACATCGTAGACTCGGCCCGTGACACATCCGTAACCTTTGCACAAACAACTTTAGCTACCAACCGTACTTGGTGAATTCTACTCTAGATAGTTCTTGACAGGAACATTGAATTAGCACCTCAATCCTACAAACAACTGTAAAGGTCCGGGACCGAGTTACACTAAAAAGAACTAATACCATAGGCTACGTGTTAACGTTATATTGCCGAGTATTTGCGAAGCCTTTGTGGGAGTCCTAAAACCTTTGAACTTTATTATCCGCTGGCGGATGAAGTAATGGTGATGTTTGTCCAGACCTGTGTTTGTTCAAGTCACGCGGGCAAAGCTGACACCGAGCAAATAAAGATTAGCAATTTTACAGGTGTTCTCTTGATAGAAGTCCGCCATGTTGAGGGTCTGTGAGAAACTCCGTGAGGCGGACGCGAAGGGCAGGAGGTACGGACTAGCCCGTGCGGAGACAGGCTACCTCCGTGCCCTGGTGGACGCCATGGCTGACATGGACAGGCTGGCGGAAGTGGAGCTGCTCAAAAGTCTGGGCGACGTGAACTTGGAGAAGGGAATACTTGGGAAGGACGTAGAGAAGTTCAACATGGCCTTGGCACTATACATAGCTGCTGTGGTCCGGTGTGACAATCGGGACCAGGGAGAAGGTTTAGAACACCGATACGAATACACGGAGGGACTTTTACAAGGGGTGTCGTCAAAGGGGCCTCAGGGTCAGTCAACTGAAGACAAGGGGATGGATACACCTGCAAATGTGGCAGAAAAGTTCCAAGACCTCGACAGGAAATGGGCTGCCGGTGGTAACACAGACTCTGTGCTGGTTGGATACGCACAGTTGTTGGTAGAGGGAATAGTAAACGACAACAGTATGCTTGAAACAGAAGCGATGAAAAGTCTCGGTGACGTGTACCTGAAAAGAGGAACAGAAACTCTTAACACAAGAGACTTGACCAGAGCTTCTGCTCTGTACAATAAGGCACTGGCACGGTGTCACAACGTACAGGGAACAGATGCCCTTGTCCACCGCTTACTGTACATCGCAAAAATCAGACAAATCATCACAACTAAAAACAAGGTGAGTGAAATATGTACAGAAATTTGACCCCCCAAAAAACACATGAGAAAATCGTGAAAGTATTTTAGAGTGTCAGTGAAGTTTATCGCCAGAACCATTGTAGCTTCTACATTGGCATCATTTTTCTTACTTATTTTCTTCCGACAATCTCAGTTCCGTATCTTCGAGGACAACATATGTCCAGAAATTGTGAACGTATATCCACTGTTTGGGCTGTGGGTAGAAGACGACATTGCTCCGACGACAATAAATGCCCTATTGGGTCCATGGAGTCAATGATGCCCAAATCAACAAGAACCGTTCGAGTTAAGGTGGGGTCACACCTGCGTATATATTTAAGTCCGTATGAGGCGCGCATGGAAGTATTTACCTCCACCAGGCCCCACAGGTCGTGGGAAAAATAATAGAAATTGGACAAAGGTAAACAGGTAACATGTCAGACGAGTTAGCTGGGTCGCTAACCATACTTCTCGGTCAGATAACTCATCTGGCATGTTATGTATCTATATTTGTCCAAATCGTACTATTTTTCCCCCGACTTGTGGAGCCTGGTAGAGACCAAGAGCGTTATACGCACTTCAAACGGACTTGAATATATACGCATGTGTGACCCCACCTTTACGTCAGGTCCTTGATCTTTGACCGTTCGTCAAAATCCCATTGTGCGTTGAATAACACGATTGATTGTCCACCTGATAATCATTGACAGCATATTGGGTCTCGTAGAGGTCAACACGTACGCAACATGCATGTTAAACATTTATGGCTCCCTTATGGTTTGACAGAGGTCAGCACGTACGCAGCGACAACAAGACGTGAGAGAACGGAAGGACCACTTCTCAGCTGCGCCCTCTAGCGACAACATCATTGACGAAATGCGCCGTCCACACATGTAGGTACAAAGAATGGCGATTCTTTATGATTGATTTTGACTATCGTTGATATGTATTAGGCTCTATTGGTTGTAGAATAATACAATAAGTGTCTTGGTATTCCTCTTCAGTGCCCCTGAGCTGCAGAAAGCTGAAGCCCCGACACGAGTTGACGATGACAGGTTAGTGTCATCCATTTCTTCGTTTTAATAATATATAGTGTTTCACAGGTGTTTGAAATGAAAGAATGAAAGGAATTGCGTATGCCTCAATTGTATGCCAAAACGTTTCACAAAACATTTTTTTATCGTAGGTAATCAATGAATGAATCAAATTGCATGAATTAGATTAATTTGTTAGCGACGCTTCAGGGGCAGGCCTAATTTTTTGGCGACGCCTAAGGGGCGACACCAACGGTACAGTATTGAATGGGAGAAGCTTGACGAAAAGCAAATAACTGGGAGGGAAACATCCTGTTTTTTGCCGAAAATGTTGCCTTTCTGGTGACATATTTTCTTTACAGTGTCTATAAAGAACATCTCCATGCTGGCTGCAGGGCCCTGCAGACTGGAGACCTGGACACAGCAGAACAAAGCTTTGCAGCTGCGCTCAAGTCTGTTCATGTCATTGGTGAGTCTGAGTATATAAACATCGTTCGAACAGTTCAAAAGTAACTAGATAGTAAGCGAATGGAATTATAAAACTTGATATCATCCTAAAGGTATTTTTCTTGAAAAGAAGAACTAAATACAAAATTGCGATTGACAATTTTCCTCTTACAGGTCAACACAGCAAGGAGGCGGAACCCCTGTACAAGTTGAGCGAGGTCTATTTGAAGAGAGGAATCCAGTCAAAGGACGGGGGCGACTTCACCAAGGCTGCAGCACTCTGTAATGCAGCACTGGTAAGGTTAAGGAGAAAAGACATAGAGGAAGTAATCCAGAAAGTAACTCAAGTATTTGTTAAGGAAGTCCTGAAAATCGAACAGAAGGTACACAGTGACGATACAGAGAAACACAAATTGATGCTGAAGGCTGATAGAGACTACGTAGTTAAAGAGATCAATAGAATTGAACAAGAGGTAGATCCTTATAGCATCGATGAGAATGACTCAAAGATAAAACAAGTGGAGATGCAGAGAGTGGAAGCAATCAAAGCATTGTTTCAGACACTTGTTGATCAGCGTAAAACGTTCATAGCTAGCCTTGTAGATGAATGTATGGAGGTAATGGGCCCCCCTCCCTGTAAGTACGCCATGATAGGTTTGGGTTCACAAGCCACAGGGTTAGTTACGCCATACTCTGATTTGGAATTCGCCATTTTGGTAGAGGAGGAAACCAAGCATAATGTTAGTTATTTCCGCAACCTCACCCATTATCTACACATCAAAGTGATAAATCTGGGAGAGACCATTCTCCCGGCCATGGGGATTAAGTCTCTGAATGATTTCTACTCAGATGACCCACTAAACAGCTGGTTTTATGACTCAGTAACACCGCGTGGTTTTGCGTTCGATGGAGCCATGCCGCATGCATGCAAGACTCCATTGGGAAGGGGTAGAAATAACAAAGGAACGAGTGAACTTATTCGCACACCAAGCAATACGATCATCATTCTGAAAGACGACCTTACTTTCCATTTAAAGAAAGGCTATCATCTTGCTAGTGTCCTGGGAAACATTTCCATTATTACAGGGGATCAGGCCTTGGTGGATGAGTACAGATCTTTATGGACTCAGCAATTTGAAGACAATGAGGGAAGAGTTCCGCTGGTAATGGCAGCTACCGTACTGAGTGATAACATTTCGACTTTTGAATCCAATACTCTCACTGCCAGTCTGCTGAATGTAAAGAAAGAAGTATATAGATTCTCGAGCCTTGCAGTGTCCCTTTGGGCGCTACTTCATAACATGCAACCAACCACAATCTGGGAGACTATTCAGGAGCTGAGAAACAGTGGAGTCGTCAGTAGTGAGAACGCACATCACTTGATGGTGATGGTCAGCATCTCAGCAGAACTGAGGCTGCGGACATACATGAACAACCGTGGGCAGGTGGAGAACATGTCGGCATTATCGCCAATGTCCACCGAGACGGACATTGAGGAGAAATTACAGAAAGTGTTTTACATCTCCAATACAAAACAGCTCATGAGATATTACTATACAGAAAGACCCCTGAAGCACTTTATTTCACAGCTGACCGACGCTCAGCCTTCGAAAGAACCACCGATCTTCTTTGACAACTCTTCACAACTGAAAGCAAAAGTATATAAAAGTCTGTTTGATTTTGAAAATTTTAAGACAAGTTCAGAACAAACACTACAGAATTATTTATTGAAATATGGGGAAAACACTGCAAACAGTGATGTTGCCGACTCACTTGACAACTTGGCTCAAGCCTTGCTGACCCTTGGTGATCACCAAAGGGCTCTTAATTATTATGAGCAGTCACTACAGATGCGGCGGATTATCTATGGTGAAGACATTAAACATCGTGACATTGCCGCCTCACTCAACAACTTGGGTAACACATTGAGGAACCTTGGTGATTACAGAAAGGCGGTCAACTATTATAAACAGGCACTACAGGTCACCCAGTGTATCTATGGTGAGGACACTGCACATCGTGACATCGCCGCTTCACTTAAAAACTTGGGTAACACATTGAGGAACCTTGGTGATTATAGAAAGGCGGTCAGTTATTATGAAAAGGCACTACAGATGAGTAGGAGCATCTATGGTAAGAACACTGCACATCCTGACATCGCCGACTTACTTAACAACTTGGGTAACACCTGGGGCCACCTCGGTGATCACAGAAAGGCGGTCAGGTATTCTGAGCAGTCTCTACAGATGCACCGGGGTATCTTTGGCGAGAACACTGCACATCCTGACATCGCCAACTCACTTAACAACTTGGGTGAAGCCTGGGGGGAACTTGGTGATTACCGAAATGCAGTCAGTTATCATGAACAGTCACTACGGATAAGACAAAGCATCTTTGGTGAGGACACTGCACATCATGACATCATCACCTCACTTAGCAACTTGGGTAACACCTGGAACGACCTTGGGGATCACAGAAAGGCGGTCAGCTATCATACGCAGTCACTACAGATGGCCAGGTGCATCTATGGTGAGAATACTGCACATCCTGACATCGCCGCCTCACTAAACAACTTGGGAACAATCTGGAGCGACCTCGGTGATGTCAAAAAGTCGACCAGCTATTATGAGCAGGCACTACAGATGATCCGCAGTATCTATGGTGAGGACACTGCACATCCTGACATCGCAAAATCACTAAATAACTTAGGCATCAACTGGGACGACTATGGTGATCACGGAAAGGCGGTTCGCTATTATGAACAGGCACTGCAGATGAAGTGGGGTATCTATGGTAAGGACACTGCACATCCTGACATCGCCAAATCACTTAACAACTTGGGTACAGCCTACAAAAAACTTGGTGATTACAGAAATGCGGTCAGCTATCATGAACAGGCACTGCAGATGAGGTATATTATCTATGGTAGGGACACTGCACACCCTGACGTCGCCAGCTCACTTAATAACTTGGGTAACGCCTGGAGTAGCTTTGGGGATGACAGAAAGGCGGTCCGTTATTTTGTGCAGTCGCTACAAATGAGGCGGAGTATCTATGGTGAGGACACTGCTCATCCTGACATCGCCGCCTCACTTAACAACTTGGGTGGAGGCCATAGTAACCTTGGGGATCACAGAAAGGCGGTCAGTTATTTTGAGCAGTCACTACAGATGAGGCGGAGTATCTATGGTGAGAACACTGCACATCCTGACATCGTACACACGCTTAGGAATCTGAGCGTCGTCTGGGGAGAGCTCGGCGATTATAGAAAAGCCGCGAAGTATCTTCAACTGAGTGAACAGATGCAACAGGTTATTGCAGATAGATAACAACAACAGAGAAATCAACAGACTAGAACAGAAGCGTGCATGTAGGATTATGTTGGGTCGACAGTTTACTACATATCAAGGCGCCTTGTCAACAATCTCTCTTTGATCGCAGACACAACCTCTGCTTGAAGTTCGCAAAGAAAGTACTCTCAAGTCAGGGGCACTAAACAATGCACTTCAAGTGCGAAACTTACGCTGGCCAAACTCCTTGTCAGCATACCAAACTGAACTATTATTAGGGCTGGACAGTAGCATTGCTTTGAACAACTGAATACCTACCTCTGATTGTGTTAGTTTGTTTACAATATCACTGTTAACCTCGTCGAACATTATTTGTGCATATTTTATTGAATACGTATTGCGTTGATTTAATACTATGAATTAAAACTGTCTCCAAATTCCGGCGCAATTCAGATTTTGGTGCAATGGCGATTTGTTACGTAGCTATTGATCGATAAAATAATTACTACAGTGACTACTACCTCTTCTCACTATAAATAAAAAGTAGCTGTAAATGACCCCTCCTATCATGGGAACATTTTTCAAAAATAGCAGATGGTAGGCCCTGAAAAAGTCAGTGCCGTCACATTAGTGGGCACCACGATAGATATGAAAGTCATGAGTTTTGTTTTACTGTAATTTGGTTGCTGTACAGGGCGATGTCTTTGTGGTTGACATTGTTTGATCTGGGCAGATTTGGGCAGTTTGCTTTAGGTTTGTGTATACGTTTGCTATTGTTGGCAACGAAACTTTGTGGGCATAAAAAAGGAGCACAGCTCGAACTTACAGACATAGTTGTTAAGTACAAAGCCTTTCATGAATATCTACCAAAATTCTCATCATTGCGACCATTATTTTGCAGGCTAGGCCACGCGGTTAGGTGAGACAAAAAATGAGTTGAACTGAGCTGTGACCCGAGGTGTGCGGGTCAACATGTTCTGTTGAAACCCAGATACCTAGTTCTTTCTAGTTGAAACGTCAACGGAATCCTCATCAAAAATTTTGACAATGTCTTCGTAAATTTCACTGCAAGAGAAACACGACCCACGCATCTCTGGTCTCTTGTTTTTATCGCCACGTACCAACTGATTTTCAAAGCGACGTCGACTGGAAAGTAGTAATGACCACAATGATTTGGTCTTTGGTTGACATCGAAAAAGACTTAAGTTTATACTATTTAACGATGCCCCAAGATTTGAGTTGTGCGTCTTGCTTGGGTGAGTCTGAGAACATCAACAATATTTGGTAAACAATATTCAAATACAATTCAATCTCTACAACTGGATAAAGATCCAGTTGTAGAGATTGAATTGTAGTTGAGTATCAGACCCTTGTTACGGCCGTAAAGAAGTGTTGTGTTGGTGTATATGCGTGTGTTTTGAGTATATTGTTGCGTATTTTTACCCGCTTTGTATATATTTATTGGTGGAATTTGATGATTTGGGGCTGGTGCGTAATTCTTGCAAAATTAAGATTTTATGATATAGGTTGAAGCTTAGTCAATCATGTTTCTGTTGTGTGGATCAACAAGTTTTGACTATCTAAACCATATAAAAGAACCTTATTATACATAAAAAGTCGCGAGTTTGTCGAGCTTAGTTCAGTGTAATAGTTCAGCGGTAAGATTGAGCGGTAGGATTGATTTTAACTTTGTAATACATCCAAACTACTGCACATGTGTAGAGATACTTAGGAAGCCACATTGTGTAATATGATATCATATCTGTAATAATAACCAATGGCTTTTATCACCGTGTTGTTCAGAGCCAGTGTTCTATATGTGCAGCTACATGTATGTTGCGAAATACATGTGGAGGAAAGTTTTGTAGTAGCGTGTTGCAATGTGTATATTCTGGTTTTTGGTCTTCCTATGTGACACCAGTATTATAAGAACATACTGATCTGATCTTATGGATGACATTCTCTGGACACCCCAAAACTGATGCGAACGCAAGAAAAGAGAGATTATAAAGATATCTCTGAGATCCATGTGATAATAATCAACCACAAAATGGACTGAATGATAAACAAGTGACCGTAGGTAACATACACTGTGACCTAATTATGGTTTCTATGTCGGTTGTGTTGTTTTCTGTGGTGTGTGACATTGTGTTTATATGGCATACAGAACACATCACATCGACTTATACCAAAAACTTACTTGAAAGCTAACATACCTATCACTTCCAAATTTAAAACACAGTTCTGTGCGCATCAACAGCAAAATCAGCGTCTTAATCGAACGACACCAAATGAAAACAACCACACAGCTTCACAATGGATACCTGAGACGCACACCATTGTAAAAAGTGGGGCAGTAACAGCTGTGAACAGCTGACAACACGACATGCACATAACCCCATATCTGCTTGGAGATGAGAAATTAACAAACCACATGGCCTATAGGTCAGCTGTTCCACAATACTAGGGAAATAGGGGTGATTTTTCAAATTATTACATCGATAATAAAAACAGCTGCCGCGAAAAAAAAAGTGCTTCATCGTCCAACTATGTGCAGAGGACATGCCAAACTACATACGAATACGACAACGGGAATATTCAGATACAGATGCGAACGCGCGTTACATTGACAAAACCAATAACTAGCGAGTCTCAGTGTGTATGGCAAAGGCATAATCCACATTCATGAAAATACCCATTCCGTCCCTGTTACCTTCGGTAAGCCAGACGAGTAGTGACCACGAACCCACCAAAACATACTCAACCTATGTCGTATATAACGCACACGCTCCTCCGAGTCCAAAAATATAAACAACACCAATTATTCGTTTGTGATGATTCTGTCCAACTGTCTAGCCTCACTGAACAGCCTGTAATAATAGTCACCATTCTGCACGGGGGTGGCATTCAGGGCAAGAAGCAATAAAGTGGGCAATAGTCAAGCTCTCATTCTTGTTATTCAAACCATCCGGTCATATATATGGCCTCCTTCGGTCAATATTGACCATGGTAAAATCCTAATTGACCAGACGTTAAGAGTTCTAGTCAAAGCCTAGACGTCTAAGACCTGTACTTCACAACAATGCGTTGTCAATAAGAGCAGGTGTTTGCGATGATTTTGTCTAACCAGGTCTAGACTCATTTAATAGCCCATTATAACAGCATTTAGCTACTTTGAACAGGACAACGACTTAATTACCTTCGCCATAATTTCTAAATAAGTCTATAGCACGTAAACACTACTAAGTGAATTGCACGTAGCAATCCCTGAGCATTTTATCAATGTCACTTAAATACCTGACATGTTTACGAGAACCTTTATTGTGGCTATCGAATTCGGCACTTTGTTATCGTCTGACCGATGATGTAATGTTGACATAAGGGATGTTTGTGGCCTGAAGGCAACACGGAGACCAAAAAGAGTAGCAGTTTTACAAACGTCCGCCATGTTGAGGGTCTGTGAGAAACTCCGTGAGGCGGACGCGAAGGGCAGGAGGTACGGACTAGCCCGTGCGGAGACAGGCTACCTCCGTGCCCTGGTGGACGCCATGGCTGACATGGACAGGTTTCTGGAAGTGGAGCTACTCAAAAGTCTGGGCGACGTAAACTTGAAGAAGGGAAGACTCGGGAAGGACGTAGGGAAGTTCAACATGGCCTTGGCACTTTACGTGGCTGCTGTGGTCCGGTGTGACCATCGGGATCAGGGAGAAGGTATAGAACACCGATACGAATACACGGAGAGGCTTTTAAAAAGGGTGCTGTCAAAAGGATTGCATGGTAAGGAACAGCCAACTGAAGACAAGGAGACGACTACACCTGCAAAGGTGACAGGAAAGTTTCAAGCCCTAGACAAGAGACGAGCTGCCGGTGGTAACACAGACTCTTTGCTGGTTGGATACGCACAGTTGATGGTAGAGGGAATAGTAAACGACAACAGCATGTTAGAAACAGAAGCGATCAAGAGTCTCGGTGACGTGTACCTGAAAAGAGGAACAGAAACTCTGGACACTCGAAACTTGACTAGAGCTTCCGCTCTGTACAACAAGGCACTGGCGCGGTGTCACAACGTACAGGGAACAGTTGTCATTGTTCACCGCTTACTGCACACCGCAAAGATCAGACAGGAAATCAACACAACAAACATTAAGGTGAGTAAAGTTTTAGTATGCGTATATTTGACAACAAAAGAGAAACTACAAATTGACAACACGTCATTATTATTTTCCATATTTCTGACGATTTGACTTGAGTGTGTTCTGTGTCTTTGAGGACAGCATAGTTCCAGAAGTTGTGAATGTATTTTAACAACGTTTGGGCTGTAAACCGTTCGTAAGAGCTTTTTCCGACGTCAATAAATGCCCTGTTGGCTCCATGTAGTCACTGCAACAATGATGTCGAAATCAACACCCAGTCACCACATTTACCTTGCCATGGCCTTCTTCGAGCCACGTCGGGTCCATTACCTTTGACCATTAAAGTTCAATTGTGCGTTGAATAACGGATTGCCCATCTGTTAATCATTGATCTGTTGATCGTTTTGGTTCTCGGAGAAGCCAACTCGTGCGTAACATGTTAATGACTTAATCATTTATGGCTCCCCGTCCGGCTTCATAGAGGTCAACACGTACGCAGCGACAACAAGACGTGAGAGGGCGGAAGGATCACTTCTCTCCCTTCTCAGCTGCACCTGCTATCGACGTCGTCAATGATGGAATGGGCCGGTCACGCATGTAAGTACATGGAATGTTGGTTCTTTGTTATTGACTCTAAATCTACGTTTGGTTGTACTATAATTAAATGTTTTTATTCTTCTTCAGTGCCCCGAAACCACAGAAAGATGAAAAGCTAACACGAGCGGACGATGACAAGTTAGTGTCCTCAATTTCCCTGGTATTTCACGAGTGTTTCAAATGAAAATGACTCTCAAATGTAAACTCTCTGCATTTTAATTTGTTTAAAAACTGTAAAAACTGTAGAAATTAAAGCCGGCCTGAATGCTTTGCAACAATGGTTATTAAAACCTCAATTTTAGCTCAGATGAGCTGTAGTACAGATACGATTAGAATGATACATATATTTGTAATAGTTTTATCTCATGATGGTCATAACACTGTGCACAGGGATGTTGCCGGATCACTAAACAACTTAGGTAACGCCTGGAGAGACCTTGGTGATCACAGAAAGGCGGTCAGCTATTATGAACAGTCACTACAGATGAACCGGAGTATCTATGGTAAGGACACTGAACATCCTGACATCGCAAAATTACTTACTAACTTGGGTGCCACCTGTAGCGATCTCGGGGATCACAGAAAGGCGGTTAGCTATTATGAACAGGCACTAGAGATGAGGTGGAGTATCTATGGTAAGGACACTGCACATCCTGACATCGCCAGCTCGCTTAATAACTTGGGTGCCGCCTGGGGGACACTGGGGGATTACAGAAAGGCGGTCAGCTATTTTGAAAAGTCACTACAGATGAACCGGAGTATCTATGGTAAGGACACTGAGCATTCTGACATCGCAAAATTACTTAATAACTTGGGTGCCACCTGTAGCGATCTCGGGGATCACAGAAAGGCGGTCAGCTATTATGAACAGGCACTAGAGATGAGGTGGAGTATCTATGGTAAGGACACTGCACATCCTGACATCGCCAGCTCGCTTAATAACTTGGGTGCCGCCTGGGAGAAACTCGGGGATTACAGAAAGGCGGTCAGCTATTTTGAAAAGTCACTACAGATGAACCGGAGTATCTATGGTAAGGACACTGAACATTCTGACATCGCAAAATTACTTAATAACTTGGGTGCCACCTGTAGCGATCTCGGGGATCACAGAAAGGCGGTCAGCTATTATAAGCAGGCACTACAGATGAAGCGGAGTATCTATGGTAAGGACACTGCACATCCTGGCATCGCCAGCTCGCTTAACAACTTGGGTGCTGCCTGGACTAACCTTGGTGATCTCAAAAAGGCGGTCAGCTATTATGAGCAGGCACTACAGATGAACCGGAGTATCTATGGTAAGGACACTTCACATCGTGACATCGCCAGCTCACTTTACAACTTGGGTGCCGCCTGGGGGAAACTCGGGGATTACAGAAAGGCGGTCAGCTATTTTGAACAGGCTCTACAGATGAAACGGAGTATCTATGGCGAGGACACTGCACATCGTGACATCGCCAGCTCACTTAACAACTTGGGTACAGCCTGGAGCGACCTTGGTGATCTCAAAAAGGCGGTTAGCTATTATGAACAGTCACTACAGATGAAGCGAGGTATCTATGGTAAGGACACTGCACATCCTAACATCACCAACTCGCTTAATAACTTGGGTGCCGCCTGTAGCGACCTCGGGGATTACAGAAAGGCGGTCAGCTATTATGAACAGGCTCTACAGATGAAACGGAGTATCTATGGCGAGGACACTGCACATCCTGACATCGTCAGCTCACTTAACAACTTGGGTACAGCCTGGAGTAACCTTGGTGATCACAGAAAGGCGATCAGCTATTATGAACAGTCACTACAGATGAGTCGGAGTATCTATGGTAAGGACACTGCACATCCTGACATCGCTGACTCACTTTACAACTTGGGTAATGCCTGTGGAAACCTTGGTGATCACAGAATGTCGGTAAACTATCATGAGCAGTCACTACATATGAAGCGCAGTATCTATGGTGAGGACACCGCACATCCTGACATCGCCCGCTCACTTAACAACTTGGGTAACGCATGGGACGACCTTGGTGATCACAGAAAGGCGGTCCGCTATTTTGAACAGGCACTACAGATGAACCGGAGTATCTATGGTGAGGACACTGAACATCCTGATATCGCCGGCTCACTTAACAACTTGGGTAAGGCATGGAGCGACCTTGGTGATCACAGAAAGGCGATTAGCTATTATGAACAGTCACTACAGATGAAGCGGGTAATCTATGGCGAGAACACTGCACATCCTGACATTGTACAGACGCTGAAAAATTTGAGCGTTGCATGGAGAGAGCTTGGCGATTACGTAAAGGGCTTTAACTATTTTCTATTGAGCATACAAATGAAAGAGAATATCATAACTTCAGATAAGTAACCAGCAGCAAACCTTCCCTTCCTTAATGCCTCTAAATGACCTCTTTTAATGATGACGTCAGATGATAGGCCTGGACAATTCAGTGCCGTCACATAAGTGGGCCAAACGAAATGAAAGTCATGAGTTTTATTTTACTGTATTTTGGCTGCTATACGGGATGACATTGTGACTGACATTGTTTGATCCGTTCTGTTGTCAGATTTCGCGATAATCAATTTCTTTTGTGCTTGTTGAATACGTTTGTTATTCTTGACGACGAAAAAATCTACGAGGGGTGATCAATAAGTTTTTGTCCTCATCCAAATATAAGGTACACAGCTCAAATATTTGGGCATATATGTGAAGAATAAAAATCATTGTCAAGTGACGTTAGGTGACAGAGAAGGAAAATATATGGACAAATGAGCTGCGACTAGGGGTTTACGGGTCAATTCTGCTGAAAGTGAGACATCCTCATAAACTTTTGACAATGTCTTCGTAGATTTCATTGCTTGAGGAACACGACCCACACAGCTCTGATCACAGTTTACCCTTACTGTTCTCGCCACTTACCTACTGATTTTCACAAGAACGTCTACTGGAAAGTAGCAATGACCACAATGATTTTAGTGGGCATTGATAAAAGACTTTATACTAACGACGATGCCCAGAAATTTGAATTGTACACCTTATTTATTTTTCTATTTATTTATCGATCTTTAGTGTAGTCCATTCAGTGAACGTAGTAACTGATTTCCAACGGAGCCCTATATACATGTTCGCACATGTTCGCACAACGACGGGTTATAATGCCCCTTACGGGGTGACACACCCGTCCGGGTGAATGATGTAGATCACCATGTGACTGATACGAGACACAGGTCGCCAGGCCTCCATCCGGGTGATTTGCACCAACGCACACCGCACCATCGCACGTGTGGGGTTTCTTTAACGTGCATGGGGTATGGCTCTCCCCATACACGGGACCTCCATTTAACGTCCTATCCGAGGGACGACTCATTTTCACTTGAGTAAAGTGAGGAAAGTCGTGTAAAGTGCCTTTCCCAAGGGCACAAGACCGGCAACACGGCAGGCGGATTCGAACCGGCGACCTCTCGATCACGGGCCGAATACACTACCACTGTGCTACGCGGCCCCACATTATATCTTGGTCATGCCGAGAACTTATCAATCACACCCCATAGTTAAGATGTCAGAACGTAAGCCGTAAAGATTCCCATTCTGCTTTGTGTATCAGACTCGTACGTTTAGGAAGGGTAATCATACAGGTTAACAATGTTCAATCAAAGGTCCAGTTTTGGGATTGAATTGTAGTTGAGTATCAGACCCTTGTTACAGCCGTAAAGAAGTATTGTGTTGGTGTATATGTGTGTTTTTTAGTATATTGCGTATTTTCACCCGCGTTTACATATATTTATGGGTGGAATTTGATGATTTGGGGCTGGTGGGTAAGTCTTGCAAATATCAAGATTAATGATTTAGGTTTGAGCTTAGTCAATAAGTTTAATGTTAAGTACTTTTAGGCGGGGGAACACTCTGTAATAAGATGCGACTTCTATACACGGAAAACCCACAAATGAGTACTGAGAGAAATTTCAACTAGAAAGGTAATATTTGCAAGCAAATACAGAATGTTAGCTTCACATGTTGTAGTCTAACACTGGCAAATGTTTTGTTCATTCTTATTTGAACAAACTTCTAAATGTAGTGACCCGAGCCCCTCTAGATCTGACATTTGCTACATTATGTAACCGAACACCACATGGTGCCTGCTACTTTACCGGTTACCATGGTGACAGCCGTCTGGTCCAGGTCGTTGACCTTATTTGTGCGGAAAAGAAGAAGAAACAAAGCAAAAACAATATGTTGCCTTCTGTGAAGGTAACATAAATATAATGTGATTCTTATGTACATAGCAGAAGGCAAGTGGGTTGATGTCTATGAGAATAAAAAACATGTTGAATGTCACTCAACCGCCCGAGGGAGTTGGCCAGACTATACATGATTTACCTCTATGATCCAGACATTAAGCAATATCGTACGGTGTATATATTTGTATTGTGTGGATCATTGAGCTTTGCTTATTTAAATCATACAATAGAATAACAGAACCGTATTGTACATAGAAAGTTGCTACTAGCACATTGTATGTCAAACCTAGTTCAGTGTTATAGTTCAGCGGTAAGTAAAGAAACATATCCAAAGTACTGTATATGTGTAGAGATAATTAAGAAGCTATATCGAGTAATATGATATCATGTTTGTTATAATAATCAATGGCTTTTTAACACAGTGTTGTCCAGAGCCAGCATTCTATTTGTACAGCTATGTTGCAAAGTACAGAAGGAAGAGAATTTCTTATTAACGTGTTTGGCTTTGTGTATATGTTCTGATATTTGGTCTTCAAATGTGACCGTAATTATAAAACCACACTGATAAGATTTTATGGATGACATCTTCTGGGTACCCCCAAACGGATGGGAGCATGAGCAAAAAAGAAAGATGATAAAATATATATCCATGATTCATGTGACAATAATCAACCACAAAAGGGCTGAATGGTATGCAATAGATTGCCTTTTATCATGGGCGATGCATATAAGTTGTCCTGTTTTAGAAGATGACGAAACAAAAGTGGGCTTATCATGTGATTCCCCTGCGCCCTAGATTTTGTTGCGTTTTGAATGAAAGTACCTCAAATCATTTTGAAAGGAAAATTGTTATCCATTGGAAGAGCAACGGACAAATTCTGTCGTATTTGTTCAACCCTCTCCTGTGTAAAAAAAGTAGGATTGAAATCTGGATGTGATGTCCCGTCAATATGTGAGTAGAACTAAGCTTAGACAGACGTCACATGGAGCATGCTCAGTTTGCTATATGATTGCGTGGTAGTCAAATGTTGAAAGTGCCCAACACCGCCTATCGAAACGTATTTTCAAAGAAATGTCTGACACTCCGGCCTCGTAAAAAATATACAAAATATCAGGCGTGAACATTTCCCACCGACGGCCGGCTTCACTCCTTCGGCCAGCTTATGATACTCTCTCATCCCACCGTAGGATCTGCTTGGAGATTACCAGTAATATCCAGTCGTGTTATAGCTCCCGAGTCTCTTCTCTACTCTACTACTCTGTTTATCTATATAAATACCAACCCTCCATGCTACACATACAGTAACCATGGTGACGGACGCCCGGCCACCTTATTTGTTTGGAGAAGGTGAAGCAACAGAACAAAAGCAATGTTTCCCTCCCATGATGGTAAACATAATCTACGGATGATAACACCCGCTGTACGCTGAGCGAGTCATATATTATAATCTGGTTATAAACTTGTTATTATCATTATAACATCTCCGTACTCGACTCCGCTCTATTCTATATCTGCTGGCGTCGGAAGTTGCTCGCTGCAAGGTTTACAGACTGTGCCATTTTTCTGTATCATGATGTTTGTGTCATGATGTTTGTATTGTATAACCGGTATCAGGTCCCTTTGTACGGTATCGTCCGATTTTCGCGCAATGGGACAGGGGTATAACGGCATCCTTCGATTTCAACACAAAAGTGTGACTGAAAAGACAACAGCGCGTAAAAAAATCATTTTCTTTTCTATACTCTTCCTTGAACGCTCTGTCAAATTTTAGATTTAAGTCGCTAAGAGAGTGTGCCGAGAACTAGTGGAAAGGGGGTACAAGTTACGTACAACATAACAGCTTCACAGGCACGGGGCGGTGGCTGGTTCATGCATGTATTTACATCGTAGACTCGGCCCGTGACACATCCGTAACCTTTGCACAAACAACTTTAGCTACCAACTTTACTTGGTGAATTCTACTCTAGATAGTTCTCGACAGGAACATTAAATTAGCACCTCAATCCTAAAAACAACTGTAAAGGTCCGGGACCGTCAGGAGAGTTACACTAAAAAGAACGTATATCATAGGCTACGTGTTATATTGCCGAGTATTTGCGAAGCTTTTGTGGGGTCCTAAAACCTTTGAACTTTATTATCGGCTGGCGGATGATGTAATGCTGATGTTTGTCCAGACCTGTGTTTGTTCAAGTCACGCGCATAAAGCTAACACCGAGTAAAGAGAAGCAGTTTACAGAACGGTTCTCTCAGCGGTTCGCCATGTTGAGGGTCTGTGAGAAACTCCGCGAGGCGGACGCGAAGGGCAGGAGGTACGGACTAGCCCGTGCGGAGACAGGCTACCTCCGTGCCCTGGTGGACGCCATGGCTGATATGGACAGGCTGGCGGAAGTGGAGCTGCTCAAAAGTCTGGGCGACGTGAACTCGGAGAAGGGAAGACTCGGGAAGGACGCAGGGAAGTTTAACATAGCCTTGGCGCTTTACGTGGCTGCTGTGGTCCGGTGTGAACATCGGGATCAGGGAGAAGGTATAGAACACCGGTACGCATATACGGAGAGGCTTTTACAAGGGGTGTCGTCAAAGGGGTTACAGGGTCTGGGACAGTCAACTGAACACAAGGAGACTGATACACCTGCAAATGTGGCAGAAAAGTTCCAAGACCTCGACAGGAAATGGGCTGCCGGTGGTAACACAGACTCTGTGCTGGTCGGATACGCACAGTTGTTAGTAGAGGGAATAGTAAACGACAACAGCATGTTAGAAACAGAAGCCATTAAGAGTCTCGGTGACGTGTACCTGAAAAGAGGAACAGAAACTCTTGACACTAGAGATTTGACGAGAGCGACAGCTCTGTACAACAAGGCACTGGCGCGGTGTCACAACGTACAGGGAACAGTTGTCCTTGTCCACCGCTTACTGCACACCGGAAAAATCAGACAGGAAATCACCAGAACTAAAAAGAAGGTGAGTGAACTATACAGAAATTTGACAACAAAAGAGAAACGGGGGTTATTTCGCGAGTCAATGAAGTTTACCACTAGAACGATAACATCTTCTACATTGACAACATTTTTGCACCTCATTATTATTTTTCTTACTTCTGACAAACTGATGATCTGGGCTAAGTGTGTTCTGTATCTTTGGGACAGCATAGTTACGTAAGTTATGAATGTATTTCCACAATGTTTAGGCTGTGAGTAGACGAGAACAATAAATGGGTCCATGGAGTCAATGATGCCCAAATAAAAAATAAATGAAAAAAAAAAGTTAAGTCCAGCGTTGGCACTCTAAGAGTCACATGAGGTCCTTGACCTTTGACCGGTTGTCAACGTTGTGTTAAATAACACGATTGCCCACCTGTTAATCATTCGTGGCTTCCTATTGGTTCTCGTGGAAGAACTCGTACGCAACATGTTAATCAGTTATGGCTCCTGTCTGATTTCATAGCGGTCAGCACGTAAACAGCGACAACAAGCCGTGAGGCGACAGAAGGACCGCGTCTCTCCTTTCTCAGCTGCGCCCTCTAGTGATGTCATCAATGACGGCATTAGACGTCCGTACAGGTAGGTTGAGGGGAGGCTGGTTCTTAATTGATGTTGACTTTCCTATAAGGTACATAACATAAAGCTCTGTTTTTTTGTAGAATTCAAATTAATGTTTTGTACTTCCACTTCAGTGCCCCGGAACTACAGAAATGGGAGGACCCTACACGTGTTGCCGATGACAAGTTAGTGTCGTCCATTTCTTTGCTAAGTGCTTCGAAAGTGTTTGAAAACTCTTAATGTAAATTTTCTTCCATGTAATTTGTTCATAAACTGTACCAGTTGAACCTGGCCTGGATGCTTTGCACTAATGCTTAACTTGATGCAAATATGCCCAGACAACTGAAGAAGCTGTGAATGGATATTTAAGATATTTGGTATGAGGGTAGCTGTCCGATAAAGCGAAGTGCAATTTTGATTGTGGTACACCTGGTGACTTCTTGTTGTACTGCAGCAGAACTTCCGGTTCTTATAACTCGTGCTCTACGGGCCCCTTAGCAGTTTGTAAGGAACCGCATGGGCTTTGACAAAGGATGCTCAAGGAGTTGGCGGATCGCCATGGTTTTTTGTTGGTTAAGTTTTTAACTGTCAATCGACACAAAAATTTGCTCACCTCAAATTGTCGGTCGCACATCCATCAACCTTCGTCAGGAGTGGTAATTCAATTACTCTTACCGTTACACGTTACCTAGGGATACTTGACTCGAGTGAAGAATCGTAGATGCCTGGGAAGTGGTGTTGGCCCCGTCTTTTTTAAGTGTCGGCACTTAATTATATGCGAGTGAGTTATAATAATTAGTACATTTTTTTCTTTACAGTGAATACGAAGAACATCTCCATGCTGGCTGCAGGGCCCTGCAGACCGGAGACCTGGACACAGCAGAACAAAGCTTTGCAGCTGCGCTCAAGTCTGTTCATGGCCAGGGTGAGTCTTGTTGACACACAGAGCTATGCTTACTACAAACCTGTGCTGTATATGTTATATAGATATTATCATCGTAAAGGCGTTTTGAATACGACAAATGAAAACACTAATACTTAAGACCTTTGCAATGTTTATGACAAACTTAATTCATATTTTTGAGTTTGAGTTTTTAACTTATAAAAGTGCACAAATGGAAATATGAATTTACTATGGCATTTAAAAGGTTTGCTTTCCGAAACGAAGAAGTAAATAAAAATTACGATGGATAATTTTCCATTTATAACCGGTGCAATGGCCGAGTGGGTAAAGTGTTCGCCTTGCATTCGGTAGGTCGTGAATTCGATCCCCGGCCGAGTCATACAAAAGACTCTAAAAATGGTACATGCTGCTTTCTCTGCTTAGCACTCAGCACTAATGAGGAAGAGTATGGAAGTTGAACACACATCACTACCAGCGGACCAGCCCCCTGCTGTAGTGACTTGCACATGTGTGGCCCAAGGGCTTCGAAGTGGGGATGGGCGCCACCCTACGCGTCTGTGGATGCATGGGCAAACTTAAAAAAAAAAATCTTCCATTTACAGGTCAACACAAGAAGGAAGCCGAGCCCCTGTACAAGTTGGGCGAGGTCTACCTGAAGAGAGGAATTCAGTCAAAGGACGGAGGCGACTTCACCAAGGCTGCAGCACTCTGTAATGCAGCACTGGTAAGATCAAAGAGAGAAGACATCAACAAAGCAATCCAGGAAATAACTCAGGCATTTCTTAAGGAAGTCCTGAAGATAGAACAGAAGGTAGACAGTGATGATACAGAGAAACATAAATTGATATTGAAGGTTGATAGGGACAACGTAGATAAAGAGATCAAAAGAATTGAACAAGAGATAGATCCATATTGCCTTGATGAGCAGGACCCAAAGTTAGAAGAAGTGGAGATGAAGAGAGTGGAAGCAATCAAAGCATTGTTTCAGACACTTGTTGATCAGCGTAAAACGTTCATAGCTGGCCTTGTAGATGAATGCATGAAGGTAATGGGCCCCCCTCCCTGTACGTACGCCATGATAGGTTTGGGTTCACAAGCCACAGGATTGGTAACTCCATACTCTGATCTGGAATTTGCCATTTTGATAGAGGAGGAAACCGAGCATAATGTTAGTTATTTCCGCAACCTCACTCATTATCTGCACCTCAAAGTGATAAATCTGGGAGAGACCATTCTCCCGGCCATGGGGATCAAGTCTCTAAATGATTTCTACTCAGATGACCCACTTGACAACTGGTTTTATGACTCAGTAACACCGCGCGGTTTTGCATTCGATGGAGCCATGCCGCATGCATGCAAGACTCCATTGGGCAGGGGTAGAAACAGCACAGGAACAAGCGAACTCATCCACACACCAAGCAATATGACCAACATTCTGAAACAAGACATTACTTTCCATTTAAAGAAAGGCTATCATCTTGCTAGTGTACTGGGAAATGTGTCTTTTCTCACAGGAGTACAGGACTTGGTAGATGAGTACAGGTTTTTATGGACTCAGCATCTTCAAGAACACAACAAGACAGCTCCGTCGTTAATGGCACTTACTGTACTGATCGATAATGTATCGAATTTTCAAACCCAGGCTCTCACTGCCAGTCTACTGAATGTTAAGAAAGAAATCTATCGATTTTCAAGCCTTGCAGTGTCTGTTTTGGCGCTACTTCATAACATACAACCGACCACAATCTGGGATACTATTCAGAAGTTGAGAAACAGTGGGGTCGTCAGTAGTGAGAACGCACATCACTTGCTGGTGCTGGTCAGTATCTCAGCAGAACTGAGGCTGCGGACATACATGAACAACGGTGGGCAGGTGGAGAACATGTCAGCCTTATCGTCAATGTCGACCGATAACGACATATCAGAGAAATTACAGAAAGTGTTTTACATCTCAAATACAAAACAGCTCATGAGATATTATTACACAGAAAGACCCCTGAGGCACTTTATTTTACATCTGATCGACAATCAGTCGTTGAAAGAACCACCAATTTTCTTTGACAATTCTTCACAGCTAAAAGCAAAGATTTATCAAAGTCTTTGCGATTTCAAAAATTTTCAGAAATTCTCAGAACAAACGTTACAAAACGATTTATCGACATATGGTGAAAACACTAATACTGCACGCAGTGATTTTGCCGTCTCACTAAGCAACTTAGGTACCGCCTGGAGAGACCTTGGTGATTGCAGAAAGGCGATCAGCTATTATGAACAGTCACTAAAGATGAAGCGGAGTATCTATGGTAAGGACACTGCACATCCTGACATCGCCAGCTCACTTAACAACTTGGGTAGCATCTGGGATGACCTTGGTGATTACAGAAAGGCGGTCAGCTATTATGAACAGTCACTACAGATGAACCAGAGTATCTATGGTGAGGACACTGAACACCCTGACATCGCCAGCTCAATTAACAACTTGGGTGCCGCCTGGACTAACCTTGGTGATCTCAAAAAGGCGGTCAGCTATTATGAACAGTCACTACAGATGAGGCGGCATATCTATGGTGAGGACACTGAACATCCTGACATCGCCAGCTCGCTTAACAACTTGGGTAACACCTGTGGGAAACTCGGGGATTACAGAAAGGAATTCAGCTATTATGAGCAGGCACTACAGATGAACCGGAGTATCTATGGTGAGGACACTGCACATCCTGACATCGCAAAATCACTTAACAACTTGGGTACCGCCAGTAGGAAACTTGGTGATCACAAAAAGGCGGTCAGCTATTATGAGCAGTCACTACAGATGAACCGGAGTATCTATGGTGAGGACACTGCACACCCTGACATCGCCATTTCGCTTAATAACTTGGGTGACGCCTGTGGGAAACTCGGGGATTACAGAAAGGAATTCAGCTATTATGAACAGGCACTACAGATGAACCGGAGTATCTATGGTGAGGACACTGAACATCCTGACATCGCCGGCTCACTTAACAACTTGGGTACCGCCTGGAGGAAACTTGGTGATCACAAAAAGGCGGTCAGCTATTATGAGCAGTCACTACAGATGAACCGGAGTATCTATGGTGAGGACACTGCACGTCCTGACATCGCCAGCTCACTTAATAACTTGGGTGCCGCCTGGGGCGACCTTGGTGATCTCAAAAAGGCGGTCAGCTATTATGAGCAGTCACTACAGATGAACCGGAGTATCTATGGTGAGGACACTGAACATGCTGACATCGCCAGCTCACTTAACAACTTGGGTAATACCTGGGGCGACCTTGGTGATCTCAAAAAGGCGGTCAGCTATTATGAGCAGGCACTACAGATGAACCGGAGTATCTATGGTGAGGACGCTGAACATCCTGACATCGCCAGCTCACTTAACAACTTTGGTAACGCCTGTAGCGACCTCGGTGATCACAGAAAGGCGGTCAGCTATTATGAACAGTCACTAAAGATGAGGCGGAGTATCTATGGTAAGGACACTGCACATCCTGACATCGCCAGCTCGCTTAACAACTTGGGTAACACCTGGGTGAAACTCGGTGATCTCAAAAAGGCGGTCAGCTATTATGAACAGTCACTACAGATGAACCAGAGTATCTATGGTAAGGACACTGCACATCCTGACATCGCCAGCTCACTTAACAACTTGGGTAACACCTGGGGCAACCTTGGGGATCACAGAAAGGCGGTCAGCTATTATGAACAGTCGCTACAGATGAACCGGAGTATCTATGGTAAGGACACTGCACATCCTGCCATCGCCAGCTCGATTTATAACTTGGGTAACACCTGGGGCGACCTTGGTGATCTCAAAAAGGCGGTTAGCTATTATGAACAGGCACTACAGATGAACCGGAGTATCTATGGTGAGGACACTGAACATCCTGACATCGCCAGCTCACTTAACAACTTGGGTGCTACCTGGGGGAAACTCGGGGATTACAGAAAGGCGGTCAGATATTATGAACAGTCACTACAGATGGCGCGAAGTATTTATGGTGAGAACACTGCACATCCTGATATCGCCAGCTCACTTAACAACTTGGGTAACGCCTGCGGAAATCTCGGTGGTCACAGAATTTCGGTAAGCTATCATGAACAGTCACTACAGATGATGCGGAGTATCTATGGTAAGAACATTGCACATCCTGACATCGCCGGCTCGCTTAACAACTTGGGTGAAGCCTGGAGAAACCTCGGTGATCACAGAAAGGCGGTCAGCTATTACGAACAGTCACTACAGATGATGAGGGTAATCTATGGCGAGGACACTGCACATCCTGATATCGCCAACTCACTTAACAACTTGGGTGGAGCCTTGGGACATTTTGGGGATCACAAAAAGGCGGTCATATATTTTGAACAGTCACTACAGATGATGCGGGTAATCTATGGCGAGAACAATGCACATCCTGACATTGTACAGACGCTGAACAATTTGAGTGTTGCATGGAGAGAGCTTGGCGATGACGTAAAGGGCTTTAACTATTTTATTTTGAGCAAACAAATGAAACAGAATATCGTAACTTCAGATGAGTAACCAGCAGCAAACCTTCCCTTCTAAATGACCTCTATTATTTTGCAAAGACGTCAGATGATAGGCCTGGACAATTTAGTGCCGCCGCATCATCATCATCGTCATCATCGGTCGACGTGATCGCAGAGGTTCGCCAGGCCTCCATCCAGGATATTTGAAGTGAATCACCAACTCCAGATGGAAGGATTTGTACCATCGCACACCGCACCATCGCACGTGTGGGGTTCTTTAACGTGCTTGGGGTATGGCTCTCCCCAGACACGGGACCTCCATTTAACGTCCTATCCTAGGGACGGCCCTAGCCGAAGCTAGGCACCCATTTTCACCCGAGTAAAGTGAGGAAAGCGTCTTTCCCAAGGGCACAAGATCGGTAACACGGCAGCTGGATTAGCACCCGAAACCTCTCGGTCCCGAGACGAACACACTGCCGCTGCGCTACGCGGTCCCATGCCGTCACATAAGTTGGCACCACGATAGATTGTGAAATGAAAGTCATGAGTTTTATTTTACTGTATTTCGGCTGCTATACGGGACGACATTGTGACTGACATTCTTTGATCCGTACTGCTGTCAGATTTCGCGATAATCAATTTCTTTTGCTCTTGTTGAATACGTCTGTTATTCTTGCCGACGAAAAAATCTACGAGGGGTGATCAATATGTTTGTGTCCTCATCCAAATAAGGTGCACAGCTCAGACTTTTGGGCATGTATGTAAAGAATGAAATTCTTTTATGAATGTCTACCACCATTTAAATCATTGTGATCAAGCGACGTTAGGTGACAGAGAAGGAAAATATATGGACAATTGATCTGCGACCTATGGTTTGCGGGTCAATTCAAATGAAAGTGAGACATCCACTTCTTTCTATTTGGAATACGAAGTAAATGGTCATCAAACTTTTTGACAATGTCTTCTTAAATTTCATTGCATGAGGATCACGACCCACACAGCTCTGGTCACAGTTTACTTTTACTGTTCCCAACACTTACCTACTGATTTTCACAAGGACGTCGACTGGAAAGTAGCAATGACCACAATGATTTTAGTGGACATTGATAAAAGACTAGTTTATACTATATAACGATGCCCAGAAATTTGAATCGTACACCTTATATCTTGGTCATGCCGAGAACTTATCAATAACACCTCATAGTTAAGATGTCAGAACGTAAGCCGTAAAGATTCCCATTCTGCTTCCTGTATCAGACTCGTACGTTTAGGAAGGGTAGTCATCCAGGTTAACAATGTTCAATTAAAGTCCAGTTTGGGGATTTCTTTAATTCTTTATTTGAATACACCACATGCAAAAACAAGTGAAAGGGAGGACAAAACAGGTGTATCAACACCTTTACAAGTTGTCCTCCCAAACCTGAAATGATAATACAAAACAATACGAAACCAAATCAAACAATAAACATTAGACATCAAAAGTCAGTAGACATGAATATACAATTCGGTGACAATTATACACAGAATTGATTATATACAAAATTATCAAATATTGAATTGAATTGTAGTTGAGTATCAGACCCTTGTTACCGCCGTAAGGAAGTGTTGTGTTTGTGTATATGTGTGTTTTTTTAAGTATATTGCGTATTTTCACCCGCTTTTACATATATTTATGGGTGGAATTTGATAATTTAGGGCTGGCGGGTAAGTCTTGCAAATATCAAGATTAGTAATATAGGTTGATGCCTAGTCAATCAAGTTTAATGTAAGGTGTTTTTAAGTGAGGCGGCATTTGGTATACACGGAAAACCCACAAATATAATGTGACTTCATACAGGTGGCAGCGGTCAACTGGGTGGATGTCTCGTCTATGAGAATGTAAACATGTTTGAATATAAGGTAGTTCGCTTAGAGCATGCGTGTCACTTCACCGTCTGAGGAGTTAGCCAGACTATATATGATATGATATGAATGAATGAATGAATGAACTATATTAGGCATGTTCCGTCCCTGATCCAGACAATTAGCATCATCGTACTGTTGTGTGGATCAATAAGCTTTGACTATTTAAATCATATAATAGAATAACAGAATCTTAATGTACATAGAAAGTCGCCAGTACATTGTATGCCGAGCCTAGTTCAGTGTAATAGTTCAGTGGTAAGTCAAGATGTTTATCATGAAAAACATCCAAACTGCTGTACATATGGAGAGATACTAAAGAAGCCATATTGTGTAATATGATATCATGTCTGTAATGATAATCAATTACTTTTGTCACTGTGTTGTCCAGAGCCAGTGTTCTATTGTACAGCTATGTTGTAAAATACATGTGGCGGAAATGTTCTTAGTGTGTTGTAATGTGTACATATTATCATGTTAGGTCTTCAAATGTGACCGTAATTATAAGACCACACTGATTTTATTTTATGGATAACATCCTCTGTACGCCCAAGAGTTTTGCGAGCGCGCAAAAAAATATAATGAAAATATGCCTGAGATCCATGTGATATTAATCAAGCTAAAAAAAGGACTGAATAATAAACACTACATGTAATTGTTTTTAATTTGGCGGCACATGTAAGTTATCTTATTTTAGAAGATGATGTAAACTTGGGCCCCAGATTAGACAGGAGCTTCCAATGTATGAAAATAAGTAATAATAAATTGTATTATAGTCTGTAAATACATACACACATACTGGATACGCTGAAACATGACATATACATTCTGGAATCACAGAAACATGACACATACACACATACAGCTGGATACGCAGAAACATGATGCATACACACAAACAGCTGGAATCACAAAAACATATCACATGCACACATACTGAGAACGAGAGAGATAGACAAAAATCCCTAAGGAGATGTGTATCACTGAATTTATTCATACAAGTATTGTTTTATCAGACGACAATAATCTATTCGTTACACATATCAATGTAAAAAAAAATAGCTCGTATGGAATAAATTCATATTTTGAAATTGGACAATAGTCGATCACGAAACAGACATGTGACATGCACTTAACAGTTTTGATACAGTTTTATACATGTTATACTAGACCGCATGTATAAAGGATTAAAAACTTCAGCGAAACACATTTAAAGAACTAAACAATGCATTGACATTGATCGCCCTAGTGGTCTTATAACCCTTAATCTGTAATTATGATGCCAAGAAAGCAGTTACTCAAACGACTGGATAGGATAGGATATGATACAATATCCTGTTTCTTGTAATGAGTAATTTCCATTTGCAGTATCTTATTACATGTATGCTTAACCATCATCGATGTAATTCTAATGTACAAAGTGCTCTTGGGATACCACATGGCACATATAAGCTCATTAAATGACCAATCTCTGGCCTATTTGTATGTTGTAAGGGACCAAAAGTCGAGAACCTTTGAAATTTGGCCCCCTCAAAAAACATCTTCAGGTTTAAAAATTTAGGGTAGTTTTTTAATGAAAACCTTCAAACATATTCTTGCATCAGGAAATCAGGTCTATAGTTGCATGTGGCATTACCTCCCCTCCCTACTGCTCGTTCTTAGTTCTGTTGCTGCTCCTCCGCCCGCAAACGAACATGCTCTTCAGACGTGCCTTCACGGCCTCCGGGACTGTCTGTGGCTGAGGCAGGGGAAAGTGACAATGTTTGCTAATATCCAAGACATATCCCAACATGTCCCTTCATTTCAAAAATATACAATGTAAAGAAAAACAACATTTTGAAATCATAAGATAGAAAGAGACGTGTTTATTAGAGAAGCCACAAAGGTTTGTTTACAGAAGCCACAAAGACATTTCCCAACTTCCCCACATTCACAGACAAGCAGAAAGCCACTTTCCTCTTGAAATCGCAAAACCCGCAAATTATAAAAAAAATTAATACTTTTTGTCTTCCTCTGCGCCGAAAAAAAAAGAGTCAAACCCAAGCCGTTTAGAAATAACTTTCATCTATAAAATTTATACTGAAAAAAACAAGTTCGCAGCGTAGAGCCGTAGGAAAGGAAGAGATAAACAGCACATATAAAATATTTTGAGAGTCTTCTATGGATAAACGATTTCGGATACGTGTAGGTAGACATCTGTCCACTAGCCTGACTAAATAATAATAATAATAACTTCAAATCTACACAAAGTGTAAATTAAGCAATCTGAAAGAGCCATTGGTATTGTTACATGCTTTACAGTGATTTTCTTTTCGTTGCCAAAGTCAAAATGCATAGTCGTTTGAATTTGTGACTGTAGAATATTAGTTGGGGCCAGTAGATTTCTGTGTAGTTGCCCCGAAGTAATTTTTAAAAACTTGTTCACCCTTAAAATGGCTAAGGTAATACTAATTCACCTTTATCCGTGGAGTTACCAATATCCGTTGTATCTAGGGACATTATGTCAACGGACGGCGTTTTTAAACTACAGTACAATACTTTTAACATATTGCAATTTTAAACCAACATCAGTCGACTTGATATCTATAAAAAATACCCTGTTTTAGATACAACGGATATAGGTTACCCCCGGATAAAGGTGAAGTAGCGTCGTGAAAGGTGTTCTCTTACGCCAGCATCAGACGCCTTCACATCCTGTGCGCATGCGTAGATGAACTCGCCCACGAGTAGGACCAGAGCCAGCGCCATGCCTCCGTACACCAGCACAAACACACCTGGGACAAACACAGAACTGTTCTGTGAATCTTATGTCACAATTTTAAGACCCTATATTCGTACACAATATAAAGCGCTTACCAACAAGCTTTCGATCAGTCCTCTGATCCTTATCAAGTTGAAATGACGTGTGACGTAGGCTTTGGGTCATTTCAACTTGATAAGTGGCTGTCCCCCATCTATCTAGACCATTGCTGTAGACCTGGTGTTTTTATATTTATCTACCTCCTGCAAGGGCCACATTTCCAAACCGGTCTGTTTGAGGAAACAAAAAAGTATTGCACACAAATTATGCTTATTACTCTCTTTGTTTACGTATGTGTAATGTGCATCATACTTTCCGCAAACTGTCTGACTGGGCCCCGGTTTGGAAATGTGACCTAAGCATTTCCTGAACCGTTAGACGTATTTTTATAACGCCAAAAGTTACGCACCTAGCATGTCCTGCAGTCCAATCACCGAGGAGTCTAGCGCACTCTTGCTCGCCCCGGAACATTCCTTGCTTTTGATCCTATCGGGTAATAAAACGACTTTTATAGGTATATTTGATTATATCGATGACAACCGATCGCGCGCATCAATATTTGTCCGTTTGCAACAACAACAAAAGCTTTTGACCAAACTGTAAATCCTACAAAGCAGCTGTAAGATGAGCTCATGTTTGCCGTAAACGGATGCTACTGTCATAGAATGCCAAAGGAGATTGCGTCAAAGAAGTCAAAGGTTTGAACAATAAAAATAAAGAATCTATTGTTCTGCATACCATTCTTCCGGGAATCGAAACAGTGGTTTCTCAAAGTCGCGTTTGCTAGCCTGGACACTAGGCCATTCGACGCCATATCAATCGCCCAACGTAAGTCAACAAGTACTCACCACTTGGTTTCCAGTTTGTCGTATATGCCCTGTTCCTTTGCAGCAACAATAGCCTTGTTGAACTCCGTGGTGTACTTGGAGTTCTTGGGCAGGAGCAGTCCGTACCCAGTCTGCCAGAACAGCCTCCCGATCGTCTGCAGGTCACAGGGCTCATGGCTCACCTGACGATTTGTATGATAACAATGTTAATATTGATATCATATTACAATATTTTTTTCTATTAGGTCTTGGACAGAAAATGACAATGTGGCACTGCACTCAAGTTTGTATTAACAGTGCCACATACACAGTACAGACAGAAGGTAAATGTAGTTCTTCCTTTTACCAGTATAAAAGCGAAGGTTACATATATCCTATTCAGGTCGCAGTGAGAGCACAAGAGCACAGTACAGTCGCCGTTCTTGTGGAAAGGGGGCCTTCACTGTTATCAGGATCAACATCTCTCTCACATCAACAGAACTGTAACATTTTTTATCTTGTCATTACCTATATCCATTACACAGGCAGGTTCTCCTAATTGATTCAGCACCAACTTGTCTCGTTTAAATTTACTTTTCTGTTATACATTTTGTTACTTATGTATGTAATGTGGTTTACTATTCTTGTTTTATGCGTATGTTTCTTGAGTAGAAGGTTTAATACATGCGTGTATAAGCAATTTGTGCTTTCTGCCTCACACACTCAAAATATATGTGAATAAAAAAGGGGGGGGGGGCTACAGCTGCTAGGATAGAGTAAGTTGGGATATGAATAAAATCAACATGGCCTAAACACAATAAGCCGTTACCTAGCTTGAATGATGAATGATGTACAGAAATCAGTATCATTTCATACAGATTGTCTAAACTCACTTCATAGTCCATGAGAGCGCTGTCCCCGAACAGCGCATATTTCCCCTGCCGCACCTTATCAAAAGCCTCTTGGTCGGTATCAACAAGAACAGCATCTTTGTTAGCCAGCATGGCGATTCCCAGAGAGCGGTACGGTTCAGTCGTGGTGGTCAGGAAGGACGTTCACACCGCCGAGTTCCTATTAGCCCCAAAACTGATTTCCCTC